>CM018697.1:20703198-21149830 GCA_009363875.1 Mikania micrantha
AATTCCAGGTCAGCTTTGATTTTATTTAATGTTTATTTAAATGCATTATGTACACGTGGCACTAGAATTAGATTAATTTAGTGTGACACGTGGCACGACAGTACGAACACTGACACATGACTTGATAATTCGTGGAATTATCGGCAAACACAGCACACACACGTGTCAAAACACACGAACGTTGGTGAACGTCTAACACATTGTGAAACACAACACTCGAAACCCCACGAAACACTCACACATTGAACTTGGAAGTTCAAACAAGGCCAAACGAAAGTTCGTAGACGTGAAACGGCAACGAACGGATCAAACCAACGAAATGGGCCTATTGGGCTCATCAGGGGATCTGTCGCGCTACGCGACGGCCCATAAGGACACTGTCGCGATACGCGACAAGTGGCGGGGGAAATTCGAACGCGGAACTTCATCGCGTTACGCGAGGGTAACCCTTGAACGCGTCGCGCTACGCGAGGAGACCCAGTTCGCAGAATCTTTATTTAACCAAGATGAAATCATTTCTTGGCCACCCTACACACTCTCTCTCCGAAATCTAGCCATCATATCTCGGCCTCATCTCTTCCAAAACCTCTGCTACACTCAGATTCACCATTGGAAGCCATTAGAGACCTCATTTGACTCATTGAAGCTTGGGAAGCTATAGACAAACTCAAAGAGAAGGTCATACAAGCTTGAGCACCATCCCCCCCTTCTTGCACTTGTCGAATCCAACGATCCAGGAGTCTTAGAAGTTGCTCAAGCATCGTTCTACTAGCAATCAAGAAGCATTAGAAGGTAGTATTTACATTCCCCCATGGCTAGAATGTCCATTTCTCACCACTACACACACACATGCATGTGGTAAAACCCACATGCAAACACCCATGGCTCACATGCACGAAATTATTTTCTGGGTTTGTTGATTTTACTATGATTCTTGATGATCTAAGATGATTAAATGATGTTTATTGACGATCAAAGATGATGGGTATAGGCCATTGTGCTTAAATGGTAGTTTGTAATGATATTGATGCATGCATGTATGATCTAAGACATTCTAGATGATTTTGTTGATATTGGAATGATTCTTGATAATGTATAAGTGTTCTTGCAAGGTTAGATTGCGATTACGATGGTCAAAATGTGATTTGGAGGCAAACTTGCTATTTTTAGTAACTTTCTAGTTACAAGTTGATGACTTGGTGTATTTGATGATCATGCATGTATGTGGAATTGCTATTTGGGTAATATTATGATGATTAGAAGTTTAGGAATGGATTTGGAACTTGATTGTGGTCACAAATGATAACTTACTATATTTAGTAACTTTTTGAGACAAATATTGCTAGATGATAAATTTGGTTATGTATACATGATGTAATGATGCTAGATGATTATTAATGATTCATGATATGAAAATAGGTTTAGAAATGTTAAATGGTCATTTTTATGCAAAAACCACAAAGTTACTATTTTTAGTAACTTTATTTTTACAAAAACCGATTTGTCAACGTGTTGTATTATTTGAGCATGCTAAATGACTTAATATGTTATAACATGATGTTTAGATGCTAAGTTAGATGGTTTCCGATGTCACGTATGCTAAAAATGGAAACTTTCCATTTTAGGAAACTTTTGTGCACTAACATGCTATAAACGACGTATATGAACTTGTATGAAATGTGCTATGTGCTAACATGACCCCGTAGGACCATTGAGCATGCTAGAACTCGAACACCGTCATGCTTTGTGAACTTTCTAAAAATGGAAACTTACTATAAATAGTAAGTTGTCCATAAACGCGACCTACGCGTTTTGCACACGACAAACACTTACACGATTGCTACATGAGTCACAAACCGTCACACGGTTCACCAACGGGTCGTTGACTTGACACGGTCAACTTTGGTCAAACACGGTCAACTTTGGTCAAACACGGTCAACTTTGGTCAAACATGGTCAAACACGGTCAATGTGGACCAACACGAGCAAACACGGTCATTGTGGACCGACACGGACAAACATGAACAACCAAGGGTTGTTGGACACAAACACGGGCACTAACACGAACACTAGCACGGTCACTTACACGAACTCACATACGGTATACGATATAGGTTGCCGGTGACCGAGACGTGCTACTTGACGTTCAGGAGCTTACGCTTACACACTACTTCATCACTAAGGTGAGTTTACGGCCCCTCTTTACTCTTTTTCAAATGCTTTTAAATAGGGGGAGAATACTAGTTGCATCGAGTCAAACATTATTACTGTACAAACACTATTGTGTATGCTGGTTTATTGGACAAACATTAAGTGTTGAACTCGTTACAAGCCCTCACAAAGTCTTACCGTTAATGTACAAAACAACGTGGTAGATTTGGATGGATCCATTAGGGAATGACTAACCCCACGGGGCACCATGTTGACTGAGTGTCATAACCCGTGCAAATTCTGACCTAACTTGCTATGTATACGAGGCATAGCGGAGGCAAGAGCAAACAAGTCTAGTTCGGTAGTGACGCACTGACACTTTGGGCCTAGGGCTCGGTACTAACATTGATAAACAGCATGACACACTTTTCATTACTATATGTATATCAAAACCTGTGAACTCACCACCATTGTGTTGACACTTGTTTTAAACTTGTATTCTCAGGTAACTAGCATGACAGGCTCGTGGAGCAGGAAAGCACATAGGGGACATGAGCATAGGGTCCCACATGCATTTGTTTTGTGTCTTTTGAAAACAATTTGACTTTATTTTATTTAAAACGTTGTTGTATTGAACTACTTACAATTTCCGCTGTGTAAACAATCATTTTCCGCTGCATGTTATGACTTATTTATTCCGCTGCAATACTACTTTATTTCCGCTGCAAACTATTTTATTCTGTGTATGTGTCAAACACTGGATTTGTAAACACATATAGAGGTGTTCTATATGACCTTGAGCTGTGATTCTGGACACGTCACATCCACGTGGACATTTGCCACAAGTGGGAATTTGGGGGTGTGACAGACTGGTATCAGAGCCTTGGTTATAGAGAACTAGGTTTGCATATAGTAAGCTTAGACTATAGCCATTGCTCAACTTTAGACACTACACTTAGAACTTGCACATTGATGATATTATTGCTTATGTTAAACTATTACTTACTAACGTGAAACTTACAGGATGGCCGACAACAATAGCAACGCTAACCGGAGCGCAGCTAGACCCACGGGCACAGATGATTTGGCGGCAGAGAGTCGGCGACGGATCGACGACATAGTATCACAGGTTGACGCCGAGATGGACCGGCGGGCGAGGGACGCAGCACGGGCCAGATATTGGGGATGGCTTCCCACCATACTCCAGAGTTGGATCGTCGAGGAGAGAGTACCTCCATATCGATATCCCGGCGACACCACTCCAGGACACCGACTACCACCGTTCGGAGTGCCGATGGAGCAGGCCTTCGCGGCACATGTTGCTTGCACACGACGGGAAGTCTGGAGGGGTAGGGAGCTAACAGACGAGGTCCGAGTTCTTCGCGAGAAGAGCGATCGATTGGAGAGGCAGAACGAGAGACTGGAGGAGCGCAACAACAGACTGGAAGCCCAGATGGAGGCTCTACGACTCCAAATGTCCCAACTACTGACCGAGCATGGACAGGTCGTCGATGTCGTGCAGGAACACGACGTGCGTATCACCGAGAATCGGACGGACATCACCGAGACTCAGGCCATGGTGCAGGCCAGTGATGCCATGCTTAATGCATGGGCTGCACAGTTTATTGAGGAGCCACCTCAGGAGGATGGTCCTGAATTCGAGGCCGAGGACCTCGAAGAAGAGGACCTTGATGAGGATCCTAATGAGGATCCGGAGGAGGATGATGATGACGGGGACGCTGCTAGCGATATCTCACACGTCTCTATGGATTCGGATTAGAGGACTGTTGTATTTTGTATTTTCTTATTTTGGCCTAGACGAGCGGGATGTGCTCGAAGAACTTATTATGTATTTCCTTTTGAAATCATTGTACTTCAAGTTTATTATTAATGAGAATTATGTTTTGTCTTACTTATTACATGTTGACCATGATTGCTTGATAACATAACCTCTGACTTGACAGCTAACATGACATCTGATCTGACATCTGACATGACATTTGACTAACACTCTAACATGTGCTGATTAAAACTCTATCCCTTATGTATAGAACCATACATGGCGGGAAGAGGACCGTACGCGCGTCCTGCTAAACGGACACTAGATGCCGCTGTGATAAAAATGATGGTTGACCGTCGGGTCAACAAAGCAATCGCTGACTACGAAGCCAGTCGTCAGCATAGCGAAACTAGCGGAAACAACAACGGTACTAACACTTGCCTGACGCGACTAATATAGTGTAGCTAACACAATACTAACACACGACACTGGTTTCTGACAAACAGGGTCAAACAGCAGCAACGGGAAGGGATGTTCCTTTAAATCTTTCCTAAACTGCCACCCACACAAGTTCAAGGGAACTGAGGGAGCGGTCGGAATGCTCCGCTGGGTGGAGAAAGTGGAGTCTGTATTCGCCATGTGCGAATGTGCTGAAGAGAACCGGGTGAAGTTCGCAACTGGTACACTGGAAGGACCAGCACTCACATGGTGGAATACCCATGTACAAACCCAGGGGTTGGACGGTGCCAACTCCATGCCATGGGCTGATTTCACCAGACTACTGCAGGAGGAGTATTGCCCTCGTGATGAGATTCGGAAACTGGAAGCCGAATTCTGGGTACACAAAATGGTGGGATCTGAGATCGAGCAATATTGCACTCGATTTCATGAGCTATGTAAGTTATGCCCGGCAATGGTGACGCCGGAATACAAGAAGATCGAGCAGTTCATCAGCGGGCTGCCCGAAAAAATCCAAAGCATGGTGACTGCTTCTGATCTCACCACCATCCAACCACTGATCCGACTGTCCCACAAACTAACCGACCAAGCGGTAGCACAAGGCAAGCTACCCAAACGAGGCGAACATCTGAAGCCTCAAGAAAGCCAGAAGAGGAAGTGGGAACCCAGCCACCACCAATCTCATCAACCTCAGCAACAACAAAGATCTGCACCAGCCAGAGCCTTTACTGCCACTCAACCCGACGACAAGGGGAAGGGTGTGTACCAAGGGAAATACCCCTTGTGTAACCGGTGTTCATACCATCACCTCGGGCAATGTGAACGATACCGTTGCCTGAAGTGCGGAAGGCATGGCCATATGGCCAAAGATTGCAGATCAAGATTTCCAACCAACAACAGCAACCCCAACCACAACCAGAACAACAACCAGAACACCTCCAGAGGGTGTTATGAATGTGGAAAACCAGGCCACATGAGGAGGGATTGCCCTCAATTGAAGAAGGCCGGAGGAGGAGCGGCCAAGGGGAGAGCATTTGTGATTGGCTCGGGAGAAGCCAAGGACGATCCTAACATCGTAACCGGTACGTTTCTTTTAAATAATGTCTATGCTAGCATATTGTTTGATACCGGTGCCGATAGGAGCTTTATATCTAGTGAGTTTAGCAAATTACTAGATATTACCCCAACACCACTAGACTACAAGTATACCGTAGAGCTAGCCGACGGCAAGTTAATTGAAACACAACACATCTTTCGAGGATGCGTCATGGTATTGGCGGATCATGAACTCGAAATCGATTTGATGCCGGTGACTCTCGGAAGCTTTGATGTGGTCGTTGGAATGGATTGGTTATCCGCTAACCAAGCTGAGATCGTATGCAACGAGAAGATCGTACGAGTGACGTTGCAGAACGGAGAACAGATCTCGATTCAGGGGGAAAGGCGGGGAGTACCTTTGAACATCATGTCATGCATGAAGGCGAACAAGTACCTACAAAAGGGATACGCTGCCATACTAGCCCTCATCGCCGAGCAACCCAAGAAAGGGAGGAAGATTGAGGACATCGCCGTAGTCCGCGATTTTCCCGAAATATTTCCCGAAGACCTACCTGGACTACCTCCGAAACGACAAGTCGAGTTTCAGATAGACCTTACACCAGGAGCAGCACCGATTGCTAAGGCTCCATACCGACTAGCACCAACGGAGATGCAGGAACTGTCTAATCAGTTGCAAGAACTGTTAGACAAGGGATTCATCAGGCCGAGCTTCTCACCTTGGGGAGCACCGGTCTTGTTCGTAAAGAAGAAAGACGGATCATTCCGTATGTGTATCGACTACAGAGAGCTGAACAAGGTGACGATCAAGAATCGATATCCCTTACCGCGAATAGACGATCTGTTTGACCAGTTGCAAGGGTCAAGCTACTATTCCAAGATCGATTTAAGATCGGGTTACCATCAATTGAGGATACAAGAAAACGATATTCCTAAGACTGCCTTCCGAACTCGATACGGACACTACGAATTCTTGGTTATGCCCTTTGGACTGACCAATGCACCAGCCGTGTTCATGGATCTCATGAATAGAGTGTACAAACCTTATCTTGACAAATTCGTGATAGTGTTCATTGACGACATCCTGATTTACTCTAAGAATCAGGAAGAGCATGCCGAACATCTAAGGCTAGTCTTGGAACTACTGAAGAAAGAGCAACTATACGCGAAATTTTCAAAGTGCGAATTTTGGATTCGCGAAGTCCAATTCCTTGGACACGTGGTTAATGAGCGGGGAATACACGTAGACCCAGCCAAAATCGAAGCCATCAAAAACTGGGAAGCACCCAAGACTCCGACTGAGGTGCGACAATTCCTAGGTCTGGCCGGGTACTACCGGAGATTTATCGAAGGATTCTCAAAGATTGCCCAATCGTTGACGTCCTTGACGCATAAAGATAAGAAATTCGATTGGGGAGACAAACAGGAGACTGCATTTAACTTGTTAAAACAGAAACTATGTACTGCACCTATCCTATCCTTACCGGAAGGATGCGAAGACTTCGTGGTGTATTGTGACGCCTCGAAACAAGGACTCGGTTGCGTGCTTATGCAACGTGAGAAAGTGATAGCATACGCTTCACGTCAACTGAAGGTGCATGAGAAGAATTACACGACTCATGACCTTGAGTTGGGAGCCGTGGTGTTTGCCTTGAAGATCTGGCGACACTACTTATACGGCACAAAGTGCACTATCTTTACCGATCATAAGAGCCTACAACACATCTTCGACCAGAAAGAGTTGAACATGAGACAACGAAGATGGGTTGAGCTTATCGGCGATTATGACTGCGCTATCAAGTATCATCCAGGAAAAGCTAACGTAGTGGCCGACGCGTTGAGTCGAAAAGAAACAACAAAGCGCGTGCGTGCACTACAACTCACGATTCATTCTGAATTGCCAAATCAGATACGAAACGCACAACAAGAAGCTCTAAAAGCTGAAAACCTTACTCTTGAAGCCATGCGTGGCATGGATAAACAATTGAAGGCAAAGGGCGACGGAGCTTACTATTTAATGAATCGAATCTGGATTCCACGCTACGGAGGATTGAGAGAAGTAGTGATGGACGAAGCACACAAGAGCCGGTATTCCATACATCCGGGCTCTGACAAGATGTATCACGATTTGAAGACAACCTATTGGTGGCCAAACATGAAAGCTGAAATAGCAACTTACGTGGGTAAGTGTCTAACGTGCTCAAAAGTCAAGGTTGAGTACCAGAAGCCATCAGGGTTACTTCAACAACCGGAATTACCAATGTGGAAATGGGAGCAGATATCCATGGATTTCATCACTAAACTGCCAAAGACGGCAAGTGGTTGCGATACCATCTGGGTTATCGTAGACCGACTGACAAAGTCTGCACATTTTCTACCGATCAAGGAGACTGACAAGCTAGACAAACTCACTCGGGTTTATTTAAAGGAAGTGGTCACTCGACATGGAGTGCCAATCTCAATCATATCTGACCGCGACAGTCGATTCACGTCGCATTTCTGGAAATCCTTGCATAAGGCTCTGGGCACGAGATTGGACATGAGTACCGCTTACCACCCGCAGACGGACGGGCAAAGTGAGCGAACGATACAGACACTGGAGGACATGCTCCGGGCATGTGTCATTGACTTTGGTAGTAGCTGGGAATCTCATCTACCGTTAGTTGAGTTCTCATATAACAATAGCTACCACACTAGCATTCAAGCTGCACCATTCGAGGCACTTTACGGACGTAAGTGTCGATCACCCATCTGCTGGGCGGAAGTTGGAGACAGCCAACTGACTGGTCCAGAACTGGTGCACGAGACAACTGAGAAGATCGTGCAAATACGCAAACGAATGGCAGCAGCTCGGGACAGACAGAAAAGCTACGCCGACAAGCGACGCAAACCGTTAGAATTCCAGGTGGGAGACAGAGTGTTACTCAAGGTCTCTCCCTGGAAAGGTGTCATTCGGTTTGGCAAACGAGGAAAGTTGAACCCTCGTTACATCGGACCTTTCGAGATTACAAAGCGAATAGGCCCTGTAGCCTACGAACTGAACCTGCCGGTTGAACTGAGCAGCGTACACAACGTATTCCACATCTCAAACCCCAAGAAGTGCCTATCAGATGAAACACTTGTTATTCCTCTCGAGGAAATACAAATCGACGAACAATTGAACTTTGTTGAGGAACCGGTGGAGATTATGGACCGGGAAACCAAGAAGCTCAAACTCAGTAAAATCCCGATTGTAAAAGTACGATGGAATTCGCGACGAGGACCGGAATTCACGTGGGAACGTGAGGACCAGATGAAACAAAAGTACCCACACCTGTTCGCGGAACAGACAAACGCTAACAGCACAAGTTGAATTTCGGGACGAAATTCTTTCTAACATGGGGAGGATGTGACACCCCGTAAATTCCAGGTCAGCTTTGATTTTATTTAAATGTTTATTTAAATGCATTATGTACACGTGGCACTAGAATTAGATTAATTTAGTGTGACACGTGGCACGACAGTATGAACACTGACACATGACTTGATAATTCGTGGAATTATCGGCAAACAGCACACACGTGTCAAAACACACGAACGTTGGTGAACGTCTAACACATTGTGAAACACAACACTCGAAACCCCACGAAACACTCACACATTGAACTTGGAAGTTCAAACAAGGCCAAACGAAAGTTCGTAGACGTGAAAACGGCAACGAACGGATCAAACCAACGAAAATGGGCCTATTGGGCTCATCAGGGGATCTGTCGCGCTACGCGACGGCCCATAAGGACACTGTCGCGATACGCGACAAGTGGCGGGGGAAATTCGAACGCGGAACTTCATCGCGTTACGCGAGGGTAACCCTTGAACGCGTCGCGCTACGCGAGGAGACCCAGTTCGCAGAATCTTTATTTAACCAAGATGAAATCATTTCTTGGCCACCCTACACACTCTCTCCGAAATCTAGCCATCATATCTCGGCCTCATCTCTTCCAAAACCTCTGCTACACTCAAGATTCACCATTGGAAGCCATTAGAGACCTCATTTGAAGCTTGGGAAGCTTAGAGAACTCAAAGGAGAAGGTCATACAAGCTTGAGCACCATCCCTCCCTTCTTGCACTTGTCGAATCCAACGATCCAGGAGTCTTAGAAGTTGCTCAAGCATCGTTCTAGCAATCAAGAAGCATTAGAAGGTAGTATTTACATTCCCCCATGGCTAGAATGTCCATTTCTCACCACTACACACACATGCATGTGGTAAAACCCACATGCAAACACCCATGGCTCACATGCACGAAATTATTTTCTGGGTTTGTTGATTTTACTATGATTCTTGATGATCTAAGATGATTAAATGATGTTCTATGACGATCAAAGATGATGGGTATAGGCCATTGTGCTTAAAATGGTAGTTTGTAATGATATTGATGCATGCATGTATGATCTAAGACATTCTAGATGATTTTGTTGATATTGGAATGATTCTTGATAATGTATAAGTGTTCTTGCAAGGTTAGATTGCGATTACGATGGTCAAAATGTGATTTGGAGGCAAACTTGCTATTTTTAGTAACTTTCTAGTTACAAGTTGATGACTTGGTGTATTTGATGATCATGCATGTATGTGGAATTGCTATTTGGGTAATATTATGATGATTAGAAGTTTAGGAATGGGATTTGGAACTTGATTGTGGTCACAAATGATAACTTACTATATTTAGTAACTTTTTGAGACAATATATTGCTAGATGATAAATTTGGTTATGTATACATGATGTAATGATGCTAGATGATGTATTAAGATGATTCATGATATGAAAATAGGTTTAGAAATGTTAAATGGTCATTTTTATGCAAAAACCACAAAGTTACTATTTTTAGTAACTTTATTTTTACAAAAACCGATTTGTCAACGTGTTGTATTATTTGAGCATGCTAAATGACTTAATATGTTATAACATGATGTTTAGATGCTAAGTTAGATGGTTTCCGATGTCACGTATGCTAAAAATGGAAACTTTCCATTTTAGGAAACTTTTGTGCACTAACATGCTATAAACGACGTATATGAACTTGTATGATAATGTGCTATGTGCTAACATGACCCCGTAGGACCATTGAGCATGCTAGAACTCGAACACCGTCATGCTTTGTGAACTTTCTAAAAATGGAAACTTACTATAAATAGTAAGTTGTCCATAAACGCGACCTACGCGTTTTGCACACGAGAAACACTTACACGATTGCTACATGAGTCACAAACCGTCACACGGTTCACCAACGGGTCGTTGACTTGACACGGTCAACTTTGGTCAAACACGGTCAACTTTGGTCAAACACGGTCAACTTTGGTCAAACATGGTCAAACACGGTCAATGTGGACCAACACGAGCAAACACGGTCATTGTGGACCGACACGGACAAACATGAACAACCAAGGGTTGTTGGACACAAACACGGGCACTAACACGAACACTAGCACGGTCACTTACACGAACTCACATACGGTATACGATATAGGTTGCCGGTGACCGAGACGTGCTACTTGACGTTCAGGAGCTTACGCTTACACACTACTTCATCACTAAGGTGAGTTTACGGCCCCTCTTTACTCTTTTTCAAATGCTTTTAAATAGGGGGAGAATACTAGTTGCATCGAGTCAAACATTATTACTGTACAAACACTATTGTGTATGCTGGTTTATTGGACAAACATTAAGTGTTGAACTCGTTACAAGCCCTCACAAAGTCTTACCGTTAATGTACAAACAACGTGGTAGATTTGGATGGATCCATTAGGGAATGACTAACCCCACGGGGCACCATGTTGACTGAGTGTCATAACCCGTGCAAATTCTGACCTAACTTGCTATGTATACGAGGCATAGCGGAGGCAAGAGCAAACAAGTCTAGTTCGGTAGTGACGCACTGACACTTTGGGCCTAGGGCTCGGTACTAACATTGATAAACAGCATGACACACTTTTCATTACTATATGTATATCAAAACCTGTGAACTCACCAACCATTGTGTTGACACTTGTTTTTAAACTTGTATTCTCAGGTAACTAGCATGACAGGCTCGTGGAGCAGGAAAGCACATAGGGGACATGAGCATAGGGTCCCACATGCATTTGTTTTCGTGTCTTTTGAAAACAATTTGACTTTATTTTATTTAAAACGTTGTTGTATTGAACTACTTACAATTTCCGCTGTGTAAACAATCATTTTCCGCTGCATGTTATGACTTATTTATTCCGCTGCAATACTACTTTATTTCCGCTGCAAACTATTTTATTCTGTGTATGTGTCAAACACTGGATTTGTAAACACATATAGAGGTGTTCTATATGACCTTGAGCTGTGATTCTGGACACGTCACATCCACGTGGACATTTGCCACAAGTGGGAATTTGGGGGTGTGACAACTTAGGCTTGCCGCATCGCGCCCTTCACCAGCCTACTTGGCTGCTCATCATTCCTACGGATGCAGTGGTGGGAAGGAGGTGCCGCACTTGGGTTTATTTTTGCACTTGAATACGTGCGTAGAAAAGAAGAAAGAGGTGGGCCACCTCTTTAAAACCTTTTTTTTTTAAAAAAAAGGTAAGGGTAAAAAAGGAGAGAGAATGCATGTGGGAAGAATGTGTTGGAGTTAAAAAAAGGAGAGAGAATGCATATTGAAAGAAAGAATAAAATGCTGATGTGGCAGTGATGACTAGGACGCATGTAGTAAATGCAGTCTTAGCATTGTGGGTAGTCTTAGTGCGGTAATTTGCACACATACAATTGTTGCATCCGCATTTCTTCCTATGCTTTTAAAGCAAAAATAGTTGTAATTTAATGTGTAATATATACATCTTTCTATTCTAATAAACAAAAATATTTTTTGACACTTGTCAACTCCTCATGTGTTTATTGTCACTTGTCATTTTTCTACCAATTTATTCAATTCTCTATCCTATTAATTAATTACGTTTTCCCTTATTGAATTCTTATAATAGTAATATGAAATTATATTATTTCACTTTTTTCATGCAAGAAAATAGTTTTTAATAAATTAAAAATCGAATATTTTTATTAAAAAACACATTTAAAAAAGTTTATAAAATATGATATTTTCTAAAAAAAATTTGAAAAGTAAGAAAAATATTTTAAGGTAGTATTTTTAGAAAATAAAAGTTTAATAAAAAACAATTTTTAAAAAATAAAATAAACCATAAATCATGTTTTCAAATAATGGAATTTTTATAAACAAATGATGTTTCTTAAAACGAAATGCTTAAAAAATAACTATTTTAAACCAAAAATTATAAAAATGTCAGGAAAAATTAAACTTTAGTTATTTATGTTTAATGATATTTCCAAATTAAGTCATCTAACTTTGATAATTATATAAATTATAATTATCTCCTTGATTTGTAACAATTAGTTTTTGAGAGAAAAAGTAAATGAACTTTTAACATCAATTGGTTTAAAAGTCTTTATTCTTATAAAACAAGTAGGTCACATATTATTTCTTTAGTTATTGAAAATCTTAATTATTATTTTATTAGTTAAAATACTCATTAATATGTAATTTAATTAATTTACAACAAATAATTGTATAATTTTTAAATTTTTATTACTAATTATTTAATATTTTATATTCAATCCGTGTAATACACTGGGTAATAATCTAGTATACATATATATATATATATATATATATATAGGGTAGGGATAATTTGAAAACCACTTTTTATTGTGAAAACCCAGCAAACCGCTGTGTAAAACATACGTAACACAACTAAAAAAAGAAAATTTGTAAAACATACGTAAAAACGTACAGCGTTTACGTCAGATGTAACTCAGTGTTACGTATGTTTTACAACGTAAAAAAAACTTATAAAATATTTTTTTAAAAAATATTTCTTCGGCGCTTTTTTAATTTTTTTTAATTAAAGTGTCCCAAATAATGTTACAAACCTGTAAAAAAAATTTTAAAAAAAAATACGTTCGTTTTACATGAGTTTTCATGATTTTCTCACTAAAACAAGGTTTTCATTTTATTAATCCCCTATATATATATATATTTGCATTCATACATATCAAGCAGACAAACACTACTTAATTATAGTAGAATTAGATTTATAAATCTGTCATAATATTCACTGGTATGATGTGTTGGACTCAACTCGATCACTATCTTCAATTTTAAATTTAATTCCACAATTACTTATATTTAGGGTTTTAAATGAACCGAACCAACATGAACGAGACCTTGTTTGTGTTCGCTTGTTTAACTTTTAATTTATTCACGAATGGTTCATGAACAATAACCGTACAAAAATTCTTGTACATGTTCATTTATTAAGGAATTGATCGAACTTGTTTATGAACGCTAACAAACTTATATTATTTAAAAAATAAAAATCAACAATCTTGTATTAAATTATAAATAAAAAATTTAAGAATATAATACATTTAATGAATAGATATAATAAACATAACGAACGTAAACAAACATAAACGAACACCTTACTGAACGTTCACAAACACAATTGAATGAACACGGCCACTTTGCATGTTCGTTCATTTAATTAAATGAACGAAATTTCTTTTACTTGTTCGTCCATTTATTGAACGAACTAAATTCTCGTCGAACAATTCACGTATTATTTGCTAAGTATTCGGTTTATTTACAACACTATCTTCCTTCAACAAATAAATTTGTGAATTTAAATCATTATAGTATGTTGAGATTGTTCACTTTTTAGATTTTACCCCTCAAAATACAATACAATATATTATATTATAATATTTGTACGTAAGTATTGTAGGAGGTCTTGAGTTCAAATCCAAGCAAGGGTGTCTTGGGTTCAAATCCAATAAAGGAGGTCTTGGGTTCAAATTTAAGCAAGGGTGGAATATTGAGTGTAATGTAGGAGTATGATAGTATGACTGTTCAAAAAAAAGTATCCTAGGAATCGTTTCTACAATAGAAAAAATCATATTGATTTTGATTTATAATACAAAAAATAGAAAAAGCTTAAGTTACTATATACAGTGGCGGAACTTCAGATAATTGACAGGGGGCGAAAACTTGCGTGAACTCAAAAATTTTTTTCCCATTCTATCGGTATGTTTCGGTTAATCAGGTTAAATGTACGGGTCAATGATTCGGGTCAAACAATAGGTTGCTTTTGAAATAATTTAAGAAGGAAAAAAAATATCAGCTAGAATTGTGTCAAGATTAGCCGGTGGAATGGTTGCTACTAAGCGCTTGAAAGAGAATGAGGCGATGGCTGGAATCTGTGGTGGTAGAATGGGGGCGGGCGGTGTAGACCTCTGATCAGGACCAAGAAAAAAAAAGAAAATAGGATAGGAAGTAAGGGGGAAATAAGTGAGTAATTTTTATTTCGTTTTTTATTTTGGGGTCCGTCCTTGTATGCTACGGCCCCGACTATATATTAAAAAAACCTCCGATTGTAGAATAATAGTATATAGATAATAAAATAATTATCATTAATTATATTAGTATTTTTTTTCTTTTACAATTGAAGCTTCGCCTCCTTATTTGTGTGAGATATGGATACACATGTACACGCATAAGGAGATTGAGATTATTGACCAAAAAGAGTTGACTAGTTTTGCAATAATGAATAGAGCATATACTAATAATTATATCGCTTTTTTTTTTCACGTGATCACGTTAAATTTGTGTTTATTTGATGATAGATTTTAAAACCGTTTACATACTTTCTATGATTTTGTTTATATGATTTTTAATATTACACATTTATGTTTAGGTAGTGTTACTTGGGAGTGACGGTTGTTTTGCGATGAAGTTTGATTTGATATTTTTAAGATAGACTAAAACTCGTTTTTGACAGTCATGATGTTGTCACCCCTGTAGTGATCAAGTATCCATATTAATTACGATATGCCTTAATCCTTTTTTTACATAATTTATATTAGGTAATATTGTGTAACACAAGTTTTAGACTTTTTAATTTTTCTCCTTTTTTAAACTTTTATGTTTTACGTTTTATGGTTTTATGATGAAATGACAATCTTTATCTTATCCAAGTTTTGATATTTAAGATGGTGTTTTAATCAAGTTTATTACAAAATTTAAAATAAGTGGATTCCTAACACTTCTTGCACAACATGACACTTCTTATTATATCGTTGAAAACCTTGCTAATCTTTAATTGAGTATGAGTAGTCAGAGACAAAATAATTAAAGAAATTTTCAAAAGATTATTATGAAAAATGAGTGATAGAAAAAAAAAAGTGGCAAAAAACGAAAGAATTGGTGGGGTAAACCCTTAATTTGCATACAACGAGAACAGATCGAACATCATGGAAGTAAGATCACCATGCGATAATTGAGAAAGCAAAAGCAAAAGCAAAAGCAAAGGAACAGCATATTCATTCCTAACTAATATCAAAAATCATAATTAAAAGCTTATCAAATTTCAATGAATGTTGAATCCATAATGTTTTGCAAACTTTCTTAGATTAATCTATTAAAGATTAGAGCATCGCATATTTGTCATTGATAGTCATCAGTTTGATTAAGACAAATGGGCTCTACCGCGCGTTGCGGCGGGATTTCCGCTACGATTACGAATGTTATAATGTAGACATGATCCCGTATATCAAAATGCAGATATAGAACACACAACAGTTGTCACTCCAAAATAGAACCCTAAAGTGAAATCGTCGTAAACATGTCCGTCACAGAAAAAAGGGTCGTGTTTAGTCGAAAAATAAAGAAATAAGAAACACAAACATAATATAAAAAAATAAAACGTATATATTATTTATTTAATTAATATTATTGTTTATTTGTAAGTATTTAATAATACTAAAAACTTAAAAATGAAATAAAATTTGTCTCATACAATGGCACCCAGTTAAAAAAAAAGAATTGATTCATACTGTTTTGTTGATATAAATATACCATCACGACAACAGTAACAATATCACGAATATCAAAACGTAGACTAAACACCGAACGCAATGGCTGTCAATTTAAATAATATTACTTTTCCTTTATAAACATTCAGTAATAGCATATGAACACGGAAATAATCACATGACAATAAAAATTGTAAAACAAAAATAATAATAAAAAAATTTTGCATTAACAAAATTTAGCGTAAAGATACAACAATATAATGTTGGCAGCTAAAATTGAAAAAACATTTTTTGTTTGTTATACAATTATTATTTAATTACTAATTTTATTTAATTTTTATTATTATTATTTAAATAGGATTATTTGGTTTTTATTATTAAAATAAAATAGTTAAGAAAAACAAAAAGAAAATTGCTGAGATTGGGAATCCAACCCACAACCCGGCCTACAATTCATTACCATAAACTTTAACCACTAATCCAACCTATCGTAATTGTATTTTAATGAAAAATTTACTTATTTGAATACGAGGTTAATACCTGTGTATACACGAGATGAATAAAAAATATAACTAACTAATAGTTATCTTAAAATTTTAAACTATATAAGATGATTTTTCTAATATAAAATATGATTAAATATAATTTCATGGATTAAATAATAAAATAATTATATTATTTATTTTAAACACTAATTTTTTTCAAAATTAGTTTCTTTAAATATTTCATTTTGTAAAACTATTTTTAAAAATTCTCTATTTTATAATAATTTGGTTTTTTGAAAAAAAAAAGTATGTTTTTTAAATATTAAAATATTTTTAATGTATTAAAAAGTTTTATTTTTTATTTAAAAATGTGTGAAAAATATTTAATATGAGATATATTTAATAGGAAAGAGAGACGGAAAAAAAATATAAAGGTGCTCTACGATTGCGCCAAGTGTCAATAGAAAACTTTTCTTTATTAGTAAAATAAGATAAGATTAAAATATGCAAAGAAAGAAAAACAATCACGTGTTCGGCAAAGATTGGGAATCGAACCCACAACGTCTAAGTCCATTATTGTGAGCCTTAAACAGTAAGGCAACGCAACATTGTTGGATTTTATTGAAATTTTTGGTTATTTAAGCAGTTATAATTATTAATTAATTAATTTTACTATTAACAAGCCATCATTAATGATATTTTTTTTTATATCTTCTATCTTCTATATATAATAAACAAGTAACTCACATAACACCTGTAAAATTTTTAAACCACTTTTGACATATGTCACATTTTAATAATATTATACAATTCTTTGTTAAATTAAATGCTTATATATAATCTTTCATATATTAAATAATTAAATTAAATACAATAACTAATGATTTTAGTTATACATTTTTATATTAATAATAATTTTTTAATACATATTAATCAAATCTTTATATTAAAAAATAGATTTTGAAAATAAAATTATTTAAAAACAAATTTTCTAAAAAACAAAACCCAAACGTTCAAATAACAAGATTTGTATATAAAAAATAGCTTTTAATACAATTTTAAAAATGAAATGTTAAAAGATAACTTAAATTCAATCATATTTTATCTCAAAAATTGTTTTTAGATATTAAATTTTTATTAGTTACTATATAATATTTTTTATACAGTTCGTGTAATACTCGGGATATTAATCTAGTATAGTATTAACGAATAAGACAATTCTACATGTTCAAACGAGTGATAATTTATTTGTTGAGATACACAGCATGTAACTCGTTTTAAGTATTTAAAATAATTATTTGTATGGCATACACCAGTACACCGACACATGCACGCATACCATTGGCTTGCGGTTATTGACCAAAAGAGTTCACTTGCTATACGGCTTACAGATTCGGATGATGGAACATGGATATACAACTAACTAAATTGTTTTTATCCGGAGAATTGCTTCAACTGGTAAAGGGTTACCCTTCTAATGTGGAGGTCATGGGTTCAAACCTTGTTGGGAGTAATTTAATGAATATCCAGGTGAAGGAACGAATCAGGGCTTTAATCCCGGGTTCGAACCTGGGGGGGCGAGGATTTACGGATTCCATCCGGTTCCCGCGCATCTGGGGACACACGTGTCTCAAGGTCGGAGATCGAGGAATCGATCTTAGCTATCAATCGCCAGGATAACTAAAGATAGCACGACGAGACAGTTTAACTGCCGTTCAAAAAAAAATTTGTTTTGGTTATACGGTTACATGTTTACATTTGAGTTTGTGTCTCTTGATTCTAGATTTTAAGATTGAGCATGTCCTTTATATTGTTTTGGTTATACAAATTTTAACATTGCACATATGTTTGTGTGCGTGTTACTATAGAGTGACAGTTGTTTTTACAACAAAGTTCGATTTAATATTTTAGGAAGGATAGACAGTTGTTGCGACTATTTTTTGCTGCATTTTGATCGTCATGATGTTGAAACTACCGTTGTGATCGAGTAGTCATATTACTTAGATGTGTAAATTAAATAACCAAGCCGTTGAATAATCATGCATGTGTTCGAGTATTTAACTTATAGCTTGACAAATACTATTACTACTTTATACTATTATTCATGGGCGAAGATTTGAAGGAACCAGGGGCTTTTTTTTTTGTTTCTTGTGAGTAATGTTAATTTTTGGGCCGAAATGGTAACTCTTTAAAAAATTTTGATTCCCCCCCCCCCATTTTAAAAAAATTATATTACCATATCTTCTAAATAATTTTTTTTTTTGTAATTAGTAAATAAAAACTAACTGCAAAAGTTACCTACGTATTAAAATTCCTAATTTTTCCCCTTTATTTCCCATAAATAGAGTAAATTACAGTTTTGGCCCTTGTAGTTTAAGTGTTTTAACTATTTAAACCAGAAATAGAACCTTCTATCATTATAGCTCATGTGGTTTAGACAACTAACAGTTTTGGCCATCAAACTTGACCATCCTAACGGTTTTGATCCCAAACCAAACTATGGTTAGGGGTCAAAACCTTTAGTTTTTTTAAACCACAGGTGCTTCATTGATAGAAGATTCTATTTTGGGTTGAAATAGTTAAAACACTTAAACCACATGGGCTAAAACTGTAATTTACTCCCCTAAATATTTAAATTCCTCCTTCCCCTGACTTCTTTACCCCTACTTCCTGCCCTAATTTCTTTTTTTTCTTCATGATCGAAGAGTCTTTTCCATCCCGAATCTTGTCCACACCACCCACCAGTCCACCTCCACAACTCCAGGCCACCGCCTGCCACAGGTACTTGTTTGATGAAGAAATTGTTGATGCAAATCAAGATAAACGTAAGGTTGTCGAGCTGAATTATAATTTTTCTTTCATGTACGTACTCTATTTTCACGCATAATGATAGTCATTAGATACTTATATTTTTATTGTTTGACCCGAATCATTGAGCCGAACATTTAACTCGGCTAACCGAAACATACCAATAAAAAAAAATTAAGTCACGTAAATTTCCGTACCCCTATCAATCGTTTGAACATACGCCACTCCTATTATTGTTATTGTTATTATTATTATTATTTTTTTTTTTTGAACGGCTATTATTATTATTATTATTTAATCATTTGTTTAAATCTATAGAAGATTCTCTCCTAAAGATCGGTTAAGCTGTTAGAGTTTGATTGTACGTACGATAAGTAGACTATAAAACCAGGTTGCATGGAAAACCCTAACAGCAGCTCATTCTCAATTTCCACCCAATAAAAACTAAGTACGTATCGATCTCTGCATGTGCAAATTCGATCTTTATTATATTTAATATCAAGAAATAACATTACAAAACCCTACTAAAATTGCTCTGCTGATCGCTATAAAACCATGTTGATATCATGATATGTTTGTATCATCGAATATCTAATCTGCAGTTTATCATCAATCGATGATTTGAAGATATACTTTTAATTTATGTTACAGGTTTGGAGTTCAAAGCTTAGAATATATTGAAGAAATATGAAGGATCATGAATTTGATTACATATTTCTTGTTGATGATGATGATGAGAATGACAACGAACGGATGGATTTGAATAATGAAGATGGGAATGAAGAAAGTTATTTTGATGCTGATGGAAATGAAGATGTTGAGAAGGACTCTGAATCTTTGAAATATGGTGATGATGACCCTCAGTCTCAAACCATACCTGACCCTTCATGGCCTCAAAGTTACAGGTATACTGCACCCTTCATCACTGATTTTTAAAACCAAGTTTGTAGAAAAAAATTAGGTTCTATCACTTCTATGTTAATTGTAGTATTATATTATTATGGTTCTTAAAAATAGAACCTTAGAGTGTCCTATGCATGAGCCACAAAAGAGGATAATGCCTTGGGTTCTTGATTAGGGTCAAAATTGGTCAGTGGTTACCAAGATTGAGGTCCTTATATATGAAGGTGGTATATATGTAGAAACAACCAAAGGGGTGAAGCTAGGAATATTGAATGATTAGATGATCATAAGGTACTCAGATGTAACATAAAGCAAATTTAGTTGTACATAGAGCAATGTCTCACCTACATGAGGCTCTTGTCTCATGCCACATGCATGCATGGTGCCTTGCCTTTCAAAGCATAAATGGCTCTCACTCCATTTACCCATCTTATAAGATTGAAGGGGGTTCCGTTTGCGGTGCATACATATACTTTATTAATGTGTCAGTCCTCGAATGGAAAAAGTAAAATTGGAATAATTTTAATGTTATTTTACTTAATTTTTGTGAAAATAATGTTAAAATTGTTTGGTTTGGTCGGTTAATCAGACATCCATGAGCCGTGGGTCTCATTAGAAGTAGTCTCTCTATTCATATAAGGTAGAGGTAAGACTCCCCACGTCTTACCCTTCTCAGACATGATCTTAGTTTTTCTAATGGTGTGATGCACTGAATGCGATGATGATAATAAGAATATTGAAGGGAGAAGAAAATGTTAAAGGTTTTGAATTCATTTAAAGAATACTTTATTATGTTTGTTTAGCAAAGATTTTGATCTCTTCTGGCTTTTAGTTTTCAGTAACTTTTGTACATGTCTTGATTTCTTTCTAATTTGATGTTTTAGGAGGTCAATGGATCTTTTAGCATCCCAGAGTCTGAACTTTCTGGGGTCTCCTATATTATCACCAGTAGGTGTTTCATCCCTTTCTTCATCACCTAGAAGGAGGGTCATTACAAGTTTAGACAAACATCTCTTATCAACTGCAAAAGACAACAAGCAACTACAAGAACATCATGGTTCTGAAATTTCACCTCATCCGCAACGGCTGTCATCACTGTCACATCAGCAGAAATCCCCTACTATTAGAAAGAGCTCATTCAGTCAGGCTGTGGTTAATGGTATACATATATATACTGCATCTTTCTAACAAAAAATAAAAAGTTTACTTGTTTTGTTTAATTGTTTGTTTTTTTATCTATGTTTTGATATTTTATAACCATGATTCGAAAAAACAAAAGGCACCACTTGATTTCATGAGTTTTCACTTTTCAAACTAACTCATGTATATTGATTGATAATGTATTGTAGGGGTGAATCTTCTTTGTGGAGTAGGACTTCTTTCTACTTCTTATGCAGCACAACAAGGGGGATGGGCCGGTCTATCCGTGTTGTTCATCTTTTGTATTCTTTCGTTCTACACGGGTCTCCTTCTTCGATGCTGTTTGGACAGTCGGCCCGGTCTTAATACTTACCCTGATATAGGGGAGGCTGCCTTTGGCAAAGCCGGACGGCTTGTCATCTCTGTAAGAACAACCTGAAACTAATTTATTTATATATTTTGCAGTTGTAAGTGTTAGCTTTGTTACTAGATGTTCATAAGTTGATCTTCTTCTCTTTGTTGTTGTTTTGGTGCAGATAATTTTGTATGTGGAGTTGTATGTAAGTATAAATATCTTGCGGAGTTAACGGTTTTTTTGTATGTTTTAACTTAACCTTTCCTTTGGTTTTAACCAAAACCAGGGCCGATCCAATGGAACAAAGAAGGGCTTAGGGCCCCCAAAAATAAATGACCTCTAATTTTTTAAAAAACATTTATATGTAATTGGGTTTTTTTGTTTGTGGGTTTTTTTTTTTTAATTTGTGGGCTCTGAAAAGAATAGAAAGGCTCACACAAAAGCATTCTAATATTCAATTGAAAAGGATTTTAAAAAAATGATTATGAGCATTTTATTAAAAAAATTGTATTATAAAAACTAGAAAAATAAATTTAATTTATATATTTGATACATGTAAATATAAACAATTTTTTTACTCCACCATATATAAACTTTTAGCTTATTATTGCCCCTGAATAAAAGAAAGAGGGTAATCGTTCGTGAAGGGACCGACTTTTTGTTCCGCTTAGGGCCTCCGAAAAGGTTGAGCCGGCCCCGACTAAACGACCCTATATCCATACATCATTGCAGGCAGCGTGCGTTGAATATATAATTTTGGAGAGTGATAATCTGTCTTCTGTGTTTCCAAACGCTCATTTAAATCTTGGAGGATATGATCTAAGCTCCCATTATCTGTGTGCTATAATAATCACTCTTGCTGTTCTTCCAACAGTTTGGCTTCGCAACATGAGCATTCTTAGTTACATCTCTGGTTAGTGAAAATTTAAAAAATAATAATAATAATAATAATAGTAGCTTGTAAACTTTATGTGTTCTAACTCTGTCATTGTTTTTGTATCCAGCTGGGGGAGTTTTTGTATCAGTTCTTTTAGTCATTTGTTTGTTTTGGGTTGGTTTAGTGGATAACATTGGATTTCATGTTGAAAGTACAAAAACTCTAAATCTGTCAACATTACCAGTCGCGATCGGGCTCTACGGTTATTGTTATGCAGGGCATGCTGTTCTTCCTAACATCTATACATCCATGGAAAAAAGAAGCCAATTTCCTCTAGTCCTATTAGTTAGGTAACAACACTTTCAAATCCGCCAATGAGCTTGTAGTTCAACTGGCACTCCATGATTCTCAGAAAGCTTAGGCTTTGTGAGGTCGTGGGTTAAAAAAAAAACACTTTCAAATTCAACACAATTTGATACTTCAATCCTCCCAAATTAATAAAGATTTTATTGGTGTTACAAGTTTTATATTAGTTCATGAACTTGCATAGTTCTCTGTCTTTTAACTTGGTTTTTTTAAAGCTTTGCAATATGCACCTTACTTTATGCTGGAGTCGCGATAATGGGATACATGATGTTCGGCGAATCAACAGAATCACAGTTCACTCTCAACCTACCTTCAGATTTTCTTGCCTCCAAAATTGCAGTATGGGCTACGGTATGCTACCTGATTACATATTTATACTTATGAATAGTTTCTGCAATTTCTTTGAACTCATGTTTGTCATTTGTTCATCTGCAGATAATCAATCCATTCACCAAATATCCTTTTTGCTTGAAGTGATGATCAAGCCTTGTCAATTACTCTTTTGGCCTTCCAAAATATAACATTTGTCACTATTTTTGCACCAATCTAATGTGAAATAGAATCATGGTACCAAAATTTTTAAAGATTTAGCAAACTGAAACAAGTTTTTTTTTTTTTTTTTTTTTTATAATAAAAATAGCTCTTAAACTGCTCCTAATAACCCCCTATACATGACCTTGCAAGTACAACTGTATTTTCTTTAACAAGAATCACATATGCTTTAACTATATCACCGGTGGCTATGAGTCTGGAGGAACTGATACCATCAAACCATTTGTGGTCGCACTTCTACTCAATCCTTATTAGAACGACGTTGGTGGGCTCTACTTTGCTTGTGGCCCTCTCATTTCCGTTCTTCGGTAAGTTCTCACATAACATGCTGATATATTCAGTCATAACATTGGAACACACCATGTGTATGTAGTTGGTTATCTTTGTCCTCCTTTTTACAGGGTTAGTAATGTCTCTGATTGGATCTTTACTAACAATGCTAGTGGTAAGTTCTTATTTGTCATGCTATTTCATGTATTTGTCCTTCTCATAGATCTGCATAGATGTGTGGATTGACTACACACAAAATTTATGGGTTTGAATCTAGTCTGAATGGCTTTGGAGCAGCCTCTCTATCCCAACTGGGATGGAGGTAAGGTTTGTGTCCATCCTTCCCACCCAGACCCTACTGAAAAGTGGGAATATACTGGGTAAGTTTGTTTAATCAAGTCTGAATGGGTTTGGATGAGTTTTGGGATGAACTCGTGAACACATTTAGCTAAAAAACTCTCATATGAACTTCTACTTCTTTGCCTTTTTCATGTTTGTCATATCTTAAAATTGGTTTGGTATTTTAGCCCAAATTTTAGAAGTTTAAAAATGATATAAACATCATGTTTAAAGTGTACACATTGTTCATTTATATATTTATTTTTTGTAAATATGTAAACATAGAGTATTAGTATGCAAACAAATAAAATAAAAACTTTTTATAGTGTTCATTCATGAGACACATTTTTCGTGTCTGGGTTTGAACCAGAAACCCACAAACACGACCCGTTTAGCACCCTTTTAACCACACTTATTGGAGGCTGGATTCAAGCTCATAACTTAACAATTTCTAACCATCTTAACACATTAAATTACACGAATCTAACACGACTTTTGCTGTTCCAGTCATTGATATTTCCTTGTGCATGTTTTCTGCGCATCGTCAAAGGAAATGTAACTCGCTTTCAGGTATCGAATACACTTCTGTCGGCCTTCTTAACAATCCCATAAAACAAAATTTTGTTAAACTTCCAAGATTGAAGCACCATTTGTGAATCATTTATTGTATATATTCTTGATTTCTTACTCTTTGATTTGATTGTTTGGTTGATAGGGATCACTTTGTGTATTGATCATCACAGTAGGCATGGTCTCAGCAGTGTTTGGAACATACACAAGTGTGTCTGAAATCATTCAACAGCTTTTATAATTGTGTTTTGTTTTTTTGTGTTAGAACTTGAATGACTCAGTTGAGAAGTTATCAAAATCCATTTTTTGGACTGGACCAGACTGAGTATACTTGTTCCAGTTATGGGTTATAAATGTTATGGTTGTCTTATAGTTTACTGGTTTTGTTGTATTAATGGTTTCCGAATATCTAATTTTTTTTATCTTTTTTTAAAACCAAACCGAACCAAACCAAGGGCTTATAACCTAATGATTACCCCCTTGACTTTTCTATAGAAGGTTTTGGGCTCAAATCCAGGCTGAAGCATATTTGTTAAAGCAAGATCAGGGGGCATACTCAATTGTGGGGTTCCTTCTGGGATGGGCTCAGAGCTACGCCCCAGAGTGTCAAATCCGAGGGGAGGGTTGAAATTTCGTCTTGGTTCTCGGTGTAAGACTATGTTGTAGTGGTCACCACTAAAATCCTTTCCCACTAAAATTTTCTGTCACATCATCACCCTACTGAATAACTTAAAACCCCACAATTGTCACACATAAAAAAACCTTCCAACTGTGTCACATCTGATGGTATAAAACATAAACAAATATAATTGCAGAGAACTTTTTCAGGGAGCTTTTATTGAATCAGAAAAAGGTGTACATAAACAATGAATAAAGGACACCTTAAATACACTTCAAAGATCCGGTAAATACTCAAAATCCATAAAAAAAGATTGACCAAACAACCTAGACGTTAGACTAGACGTTAGGCTGCTTATTCTAAGGAATAATAAAAACAAACAATTAAACTAATTCCCACGTGACAATTTATGCTCCATACGTAGTTCCCATGCAAACTCACGGTTTGAATTAATCTTCATCATCCTCCCTTGATTCAAACCGTCTGACTCCCAAGTGATGCCTGAAATAAACATGTTTCTCTATAGATAAAGCTTTTGTAAATATATCAGCTAACTGATCATGTGTGCTGCAATACTCCAAAACAATCTGCTCTTTAGCTACCATTTCTCTAAGAAAATGATACTTTAACTCGATATGTTTTGAACGACTGTGTAACACAGGATTCTTAGAGAGATTGATGGTAGACTTATTATCACAATAAATAACAGTTGGTTTCTCTTGTTTCCAGCCAAGTTCTTCAAGAATTCTTCTTATCCACACAGCTTGACATGTAGCAGTTGCAGCTGAGATGTACTCAGCTTCCGTACTTGATAGAGCTACTGATTGCTGCTTCTTTGAACTCCACGAAATTACACCACTACCAATAGTAAACACATAGGCTGATACACTCTTGCGATCTTCTGTACAGCTTGCCCAATCACTGTCACTTGCACCAGATAAAGAGATTGTTTTGGTAGGTGTAAACCATAAACCAAATGATTTTGTACCAGCAACATATCTGAGAATTCTTTTGGCAGCATGAAAATGAAATTTTGATGGACTCTGCATAAACCTGGATACAATGCCTACTGCATAGGCTATATCTGGTCTAGAATGAGTTAGATAAATTAAACCACCAACCAAGCTTCGATATAACTCTTCCTTGACTTTCTCAGCTCCATCTTCAAGTATCAGCTTCTCATTTGTCATAGGAGTGTTTTCAAACTTGCACTCACTTAGACCAAACCGAGACAAAAGTGTAGAGACATACTTTTCTTGACTTAAGAAAATTCCTTTTTCTGTCTGCACAATTTCTGGTACCAAAAACCCTTCTGGTTGTTCAACATAAATCTCCTCAGTCAGATCTCCATTCAGAAACGCAGATTTTACATCTAATTGATGTATTTTCCACTGCATTTGAGCTGCAATAGCAATTAATAACCGTATGGTTTCAAACCTGGCAACAGGGGCAAATGTCTCTTGAAAATCTACTCCTTGCTGTTGGGAAAATCCCTTAGCAACAAGCCTTGCTTTGTACTTAATCACTTCACCAGTTGGTCCTTCTTTGGTTTTAAATAACCATTTGACACCCACAACATTCTTACCAGGTGGTAGGGAAACTAGTTGCCAAGTTTGGTTCTTTTGAATAGCATGTAATTCTTCTAGCATTGCCACCTGCCATTTTTCCTCTCCTGCTGCTTGATGATAGGAGACTGGATCAGTTATTAAAGCAAATTGACATGAAGATAAATCATGGTCATCAGTATGTTCATTATGGTCAAAATAGTAGTCTTTGAGCCATGCAGGGGGTCTAGAGACTCTTTTTGATGGGCCGGCAATATCAGGTAATGGTGTAGGATTATTTAGGGTAGAGATATTATGATTTGATGTTGAACAGGAAGGATCATTGACTGTAGGTGTAAGGTTATTGGTTGGTGATAAAGGAGGATTTGTAGGATGTGACTCATGTGAGGATACATTAGGTTCAAGGGTGGGGTCATCAACAGGAAATGGGTCTGCAAAAGTATATGTGGTGTGTGATGGTTTGGAATCATTCCAATTCAAACAAGAGTCTTCCAAGAATACAACATCACGTTTGGTGGAAAACTTTTTTGTAAGTGGGTTGTACAACCTATAACCATGACTACTATTAGAGTACCCAATGAACACATTTTTTTCAGACTTTGAATCAAGTTTTTGTCTCATCTGTGAGGGTACAGTTGCATAAGCAACACATCCAAAAATTTTCATGTGTGATATATGAGGTTTTTTACCTGTCCAAGCTTGGAAAGGTGTAACATTTGCAAGAGCCTTTGTAGGAGATCTATTTAAAACATAAACAGCTGTTGCTACAGCTTCTGCCCACAGAACCGTAGGAACATTTTTTTGGTGGAGCATACTTCTAACCAGATTCATAATTGTGCGGTTCTTTCTTTCTACCACTCCATTATGTTGTGGGGTATATGGAATGGTAAGCTCTCGTTTGATGGCAGATTGTTCACAGAATGTAGTGAACTCATGTGAACAGAATTCACCACCTCTGTCTGATCGTAGCACTTTGATAGGATGACCGCATTCGTTCTCCACAAGAGCTTTAAATACTTTGAACTTGGAAAAAGCTTCATGCTTGTTGTGAATGAAGTATACCCAGCTCATCCTGGTTAAATCATCAACAAACAATAAGTAATACAAACTATTACCCAAGCTAGGTACCTGCATGGGTCCACATAAGTCTGTATGTATTAATTCCAGTTTTTCTTTTGCTCGCCAAGATGAGGAACTAAAAGGTAGTCTGGCTTGCTTCCCGGTTAGACATGATTCACATATTACTGAGGTGGAAATAGAAGGAAGTCCTTTGACCATCTCCTTATCATGTAGGCGTTTAAGCCCATCAAAGTGAAGATGGCCAAAGCGATAGTGCCATTGCAGTGCCTCAGTATCTTGTTTGTTGAGTGGAACCTGCGTGGTGGTGGTCATCAGGCATTGAGCATCTAATACAAACATGTTATTGGTAGCAACTTCTATTTGAATGAGTGTCTTCCCGGTGTCTTTCTTCTTTATGATGCATCTGTCATCACTAAAGGTAACTGTATAACCTTTCTTCATTAGTTGCCCGACACTAAGTAGGTTGTACTCGAGCTCAGGAGCAAAGTAGACATTCTCTAGTGTCTTTGATGTTGTTGCACCAGTAGGGATTCGCACCGTCCCTTTTCCTTGGACCTTCAATTTTTTTCGGTTACCCAATCGTACCTCCAGCTTGAATGTTTCATCTAGATCATCAAAGCTTGCTCTAGATCCTGTCATATGGTTCGAACATCCAGAATCAATAAACCATAGGTGCTGAGAGGACTTACCTTGAGGAGATTTTGACATCAAAGTCATCTGCTCAGAAGACACGTCTTCTGGTGGGGAGATTAAGGCCATAAGAAGGTGTTGATCATCATCATTTTCCTGATTCTCTTCATTTTCAGCAACAATGTTTACTTGATTTTCTTCATTATACCAACAATCTTTCTTTAAATGGCCGTATTTCTTGCATGTAAAGCACTGCGGGATCTTTCCTCTGCCGCGACCTCGGATTGCACCTCGTCCACGACCTCTTCCTCTAGAAGCAATATTTGAGTCTTGTGACACCTGCAAGGCTTGTTCATCTTGACTGCTCACAGTTCTAGCAGGCTTGTTTATTGAGAGACGAACATTCATTCTTTCTTCTTGGGATTGTAATAATCCCATTAACTTGATTGGTGTCACAGAAGACAAATCAAACATTACTTCAATTGAAGGGGTGAAATAGTCATACCTGGATGAAAGACTTCTCAAAATTTTTTCGACAATTTTCTGATCAGTCAGTTCTTCACCAAATGCACGTTGTTGACCCACATTGTTCATGATTCGAGAGAAATAGTCACCCACAGCTTCATCTTCTTTCATAGCAAAGTTCTCGAACTCACGACGAAGCCCCTGCAGTTTGACTGCCTGAACTTGGGAGTCACCCTGAAATTCCAACCGAAGAGTATCCCATGTATCTTTGGCTGTTTCAGCAGCTGCAATTCTTGAAAAAAGGGAATCGTGAACTCCCTGTTGAATAATCGTCATGGCTTGAGCATCCTTCTTCTTCGCAGCACGAGTATCTCCTCCATCAGTCGCCGTGATACCCAGAAAAGTAACATCCCATAGTTCTTTTGAACGAAGAATGGTCTTCATGCGCACACTCCAATGTTCATAGCCGTCGCCTTTGAACACTGGAATTAGGGGAGTGGAGGATGTTGGGTTATTAAGATTTTCTGCCATAGAAGTAGTGATGAGAAAGCTGAGATGTTCCTGAACGCTCTGATACCACAATGATGGTATAAAACATAAACAAATATAATTGCAGAGAACTTTTTCAGGGAGCTTTTATTGAATCAGAAAAAGGTGTACATAAACAATGAATAAAGGACACCTTAAATACACTTCAAAGATCCGGTAAATACTCAAAATCCATAAAAAAAGATTGACCAAACAACCTAGACGTTAGACTAGACGTTAGGCTGCTTATTCTAAGGAATAATAAAAACAAACAATTAAACTAATTCCCACGTGACAATTTATGCTCCATACGTAGTTCCCATGCAAACTCACGGTTTGAATTAACAAGCCTGCTAGAACTGAATAACTTAAAACCCCACAATGGTCACACATAAAAAAAACCTTCCAAATGTGTCACATCACCCCACTGACAAACCTCACAGTGGGTCCCAAGTATATTTAATCCACCAATGACAAAAGAGGAGGAGAAACGGGAAGCAGACACCGTTCAAACGTCAAAAGGATCACCGCCGGGGGAAGGGGGCAGTGTTCCCGCTGACCCCGCCCAAAGATATGTCCCCGCTGAGCCAGTGGCTTATGTACTACGGGCGGTCTAAGTCGTACCAAGCCGTTGGAAAAAAATTAAAACCGGTCCGACTATTCTTTTCTTCGATAAATATGGCACTCTTAATTTTCATAGGCAGCAACTAGCAATCAACTAATGGTTTTGATTACGAAGGCTTTAACTATTCTTTTAAAATTTTGGATATTTGGGAATCATGTGATGGTATTTAGACTTTAACTAGTAATTTTACCGGGGAAAATTCCCAAAATGGACATTTTGACCAAAATGGACCACAATATAGCCATTTGACTTTTTTATTCTCGAAATGTCCATAGCTTAGCGGGCGCCGGCGCCACTAATTAGCGGGCGGCCGCCCGTTTGAACACCAGTAAAAAATGCCATGTGGCGTATACGGGCGCCCACGCCCGTTAACTCTGACGAACGCCCGTACTTCAAATAAAATGTCACGGGCGGCCGCCCGTTAAGCAAACAGGCGCCCGCCCGTTTGAAAAACCCTTGAAAAGCAAACAGGCGCCCGCCCGTTTGAAACAAGCGCCCGCCTATTCCGAAAATTTTCCCTCCAATGACGACCATTTAAATTTTTTTCTTTAACGGGCGGCCGCCTGTGACAAGTGTGTCAGAGTGGGCCCGACGCCCGTGACAAGATTTTTGAAGTACGGGCGTGCGCTAGAGTTAACGAGCGTGGGCGCTCGTATACGCCACGTGGCGAAATCGTACTGGTGTTCAAACGGACGGCCGCCCGCTGATTAGCCGGCCCCGGCGCCTGCTAAGCCATGGACATTTCTGGAACAAAAAAGTCAAATGGCTAGATTGGGGTAAAATTTGGTCAAAATGTCCATTTTGAGAATTTTGCCTTTTACCTGTCATGTATTACTGAGGCTTCAAAATACATAATAATTTGAATTCATATAGTTAAATGAAAATATATTATGGTAATATATTTTGACCCGCATCGTTTCCGGAAAAAGTTTACATTAGAACCTAGATCAACTCAAATTTATACCGACACATATACAAAACTAAGTACATAGGTTTAGAGATAAAACCTAAAAGTTTTGACATTGAGTACGAGGACAAACTCTAAACTCAAAAAACCTGATAGGGATCAAAGTGATGTTCTATAATTTTAAAGGACGAAACATACAATTTCTAATAGAAGAATTGGGAATGTATAAAAGAAAAATAATAAAAATTACGTCAAGATAGATCAAATAAAAACGTACATAAAATACGTATAAAAACATGTGATATTTGACCTTACTCATTTAAAAAAGTTTACATTTGAACGTAAATCAAGTTGAGTTTATGTCAACACATACATAAAGTTAAGCAGAAAAATTCTACAAAGTTTAGAGGCAAACCATAAAAATTTTAATATAAAAGTTGAAAAAAAGAACAAAAGACAAAATAAAACACAAAAAGAAAAAAAAAAAAAAAAAAAAAAAAAAGAAGAAAGATGATGGGCTATAAAACCAAAAAGAAAAGTTAGAAAAAAGTACATTAGAATAGAACGAACACTTAAAGAAATGTTTATAATTTTACGACCTAAGCATAAATAAAGAAAAATTGATAAAAAAAATAGGTTAAAAATATAAAAAATAAAAGAAAATTGAGAGTAAGAAGAAAATTAATAAATTTCATGACGTGAGTTTTTTAAAAATAAGTTAGAAAAAGGTCGGTGGAGCACAGACATTACATATGAGTATATAGAATATGGATACGCATGTAAATGAACGAACAGATTATGTTACGGACAAACAAATTAACAAACACGAACGTAAAATTTGTATTTGTTTAATTAAATGAACGAATATGAAAACACATTGTGAACGTTTATTTATGTTCATGAATTGTTCAGTTATGTTCGTTTATTTGTGTTCGTTAATGTTCGTTTAATTCTCTAGTTTATGGATGATATGTATTTACATTTAAGAAACTTGTCGTTTGCATTTGTTCAATTGTGTTTGTTTATGTTTGTTAAATTGTATTCGTTTATGCATGTTTTACACGTGTTCAATTATGTTCATTTATGTTCAATATTGTTTTTTCGTTTATTTTGGTTCGTTTGTGTTCATTTATGTTCATGAACAGTTTGTTTAATTTTTTAACGAACGAACACAAACACATTCATTTTCTTAATAAACAAACATGAACACAACATTCATTTTCGTTAATATGTTCATGTTCGGTTAAATTTAAATGAACGAACACGAACGTGCGTGTATTCGTGTTCGTTCGGTTCGTTTACAGGCCTAAATGTGGATATTGATTATTTTAATTTCTCATTTGTTATTGTGTTCTTTTAACTTTGTGTTCGAACACATTCATTTTCTTATCGAACGAACATGAACAAAAAATGTTATTCATTTAGGTGTTTACTAAATTGTTTGATTTAAATTAAATAAGCAAACACAAACAAACCATATTGAGTTAGTTTATAAGCCAATTGGGTTAAAAATTTATGTATGATACACGTGAAATAAATAAATTTTAAAATTTATGTATTTAATTAATATGTCAAATTTTTTAAATATGTTTTTAAAAAACATAAAGAATATGACTTATGATCAAATTAAATAAAGTTCTAATTATTCAATAAGAAAGAGATAAATTAAAATTAGAAAAAATATATTACATATATTTAATAGAAGAAAGATAAAGAAACATTTTTTAGATTACCGATAACACTGATATATGTCGTAAAACTATCAGTCTATCTACTTCAATTGCCTATGGCATTAGTTTCATAAAATATCATAAGGGTGCTCAAAGCAATTTAATGATATTTTTCCGAATCAACAAACAAATTTTTAAGATTCAAGGCATTGTAAGACTAGTTTTTTTGCATTTAGAAAACAATCCGAACATGACAAGATTCATGGCAAACGATTGTAAGGGTCTTTTTGATCGGCTAAGAGAAGGAATTGCAATTGAAATTAGTTCTAAGTTCCAACCAAATCCCTCAATTAATTAAATCAAAATCCCTCCCCATTTCAATGGAATTCAGCTTATCTAGTAATTTTACCTTTTTAGGTATTTTAACATTCCACTTGCATCAACAAATAGATCAACCAAACGCGTTATTTGAGGTGTTTTTGAAAACTTAATTATAAAAAGGGGAAAGTGGATATAAGGCTGTTAAACACCTAACTTATGAACCTATCAAAACGGCGTAGTTTTGATTAAATATCATTAATTATGGTATGTGCAAAATTTATGGAGTGAAAATAGGAACAAAAAAATTACCATAAGTAATGAGATTTATTCAAAACTACGTCGTTTTGATGGGTTTCACACCTAAGTTAGCTGCTTAACAGCACCATATTCACTTTTCCCTTATAAAAATGAATGTTTTTCTTTGTTTTATTATTTTAAAAAAGAAAAAAATAATAAAGAAAAAAACTTATTTTAGTAAATAAGTTTTAAACTACACATATTTAATAAATATTTTTTTCAACTACATTTGTTTTAAAAAAAAAAAAAAAACTCAAATCATGGTGGTTTCCACCGCCAGAATTGGGACTCAGGCGGGTCTATGGGTTCGTGAATTGGTGTTTTCAGAGTGGCTTGGTTGAAGATGAGAAGAGGGTTTAGATTCTTGGTGAGAAAAAAATGGGTTGAAACTGAAATTGGGGATAGTTGCACACAATCTTCGAATTAGCATCGAATCAGAAAGGGGTTTGACGTCGAACTTTGGTATGATCACGAATTGTAGTCGAAATTTGTTGCAGATTACAAATTTTGACCTTCAAATAACACAAGTAAACATCAGAGGTCACATGATCCAGAGAGTCAATTTTAGGGTTTTTGAGAGCGATGATGGCATTCCAGATTCTTCATGTAATCATCCACAAATCATTGTTGGTCTCTGTTGTGATGCAATATCGGGAGGGAGGTCACCATGGTTGACTCCATTGCCAACATAAGGAAGCAATTTATGTTAATGGAAAGGTACGGTCTTCTTGACTCTAATTCAATGCGTGTGAATACCAGTTTGAGATTATTGTTTGTGATGTCTGCTATTGATTCTTTGAATATCGTTCACTCATACAGATTTTGATCCTAATATGAAACCTTTGTTAAAAAAACACAGTGTTTCACAAATATTGATCCTATTTCAAGCCAAAATCACTTATTCAAACTTGGTTAAATTCTTTGGGAGATGCCCCCTTTTTATTAATTTACACTCCGTGTATGGGTCGTACCAGTCTTTACGACCTGTATTAGTCATCGTACCCGACATTCTTTGACATCTGAAATCCGATACAGCTAGTACATGCCAGTATTACTTTTCAGTTTGACAAGAGCTGACAATCTGGGACAATGATTAGGTGTTATACGGGCCTTACGAGCCGTATTGAATTTAAACGCGTTTAAATATGCGTACGTTCAAATTATTTGACAAGACATAATATTCTTCTAAAGTTTTAAACACGTTCGAACAATTCAAATGAATGCATCCTTTTCAACTTTAAAATTTGATAACCAATTAAATTCGTTGAGAATGTCGTTTTGAGATGGGAGTTGTTTAAGCGAATATAACAACATTTCATATGCCGGAAAGCAATCATGTAAAATATATATAAAAATCCGATTTTTTATTTTTACTAGAATACTAATCATAACTTTTTTTAATAAGATTGACCATGCGGAATATTCTCATAAGGTTTGAAGCTTGCCAAATTTAAATGAAGAGCCTCATGTTAATGCTTCTTACGGTCTGATAGATCTGAACGAGAACCTCATGTTGATCATTCATATGCGCAACAAAGCGAATACAGTTTCAAAAAATAACTGGGAAACCTCTATGATAGCAATCAAATATCGGTTTCGAAAGTTAAGCATCATACGTACAACAAAGCGATTATGGGTTCGTGTTAGAAGATTTACTCAAAAAGAGAGTATGTCATAAGGTTTCCCAGAAGCTGCCAAATATATTTGCAGTTGGCACATAGATGAAAATATCGCCAAACATTGCAAGGCAAGCATTACTGATGCTGAATGGAAGAAATTTAAAAGTCGTTAAGCAAACTTGTGTAACTATTCGACACCTGAGTTGTATGAGTATACCTATAACCGTCTTTACGAAAGATTGATTAAAGACAACAAAAAAAAGTAAGAATCATCCTCCTCCTCTTCCTTCTCATCATCATCTCGAAGTTTTAGAGTGCGTTATGGGTACCTAATTAAACAACAGGGATATGTTTGTAACAAACAGAGTAGAAAGTTAGCTCTCAAACTTAAAATGATATCTTAGATCAACAAATAACTCACTTGCTATGATATGTGGCAGCACTCAAACTTAAACAGATATGTGTTCGACTCATACAACCCATTATCATATGATGTAATGCGTAACCCAATAGATCGGCAAGAAATAACACATGCTCCTCAACAACATTGAATGCTCATGCCTCACACGGGATTAGTTATTTCTCAACGAATTGGCGTGATTGTTCACATTCTAAGTAATCGAGGAGCTCAAATCATTTTCTAGTTATGGATATCTACGAATGGTCTAATACGACACAATGTTGTATGTTTTGTTCATCTTGGTGTGCATTTCATAAATAAATGTTGCGTTATAAGAAGATAACCCAATGCCCCCAGTAAATCCCATTTCGAAACGATATCGCAATGATATCACAGCCGACTGGGAGATCTTATACCATGACATGCTCCAAGAATATCAAAGAATTATAGATACAAGGAAAATTATCAATTATATTGATGTATAAATGTAAATTTTATTAGAAAATGTAAAAAATTTAATCAACGTTCAATAGTTGTAAAACTAAAACTAAAAAAAAATAATACTGGTTGTACTGGGTTGTATGGGCCTTACTGTTCTTATTTAAAAGAAGGTATTTACGAACAGTACATGCAGTACTGGGTTGTATGAGCCGTATTTTTCTTGTCTTGAGAAATATGGATTAGCGTATATGATGAGTAGTATATACGGTTGGACGACCGTATATTGTTGGCAGTATATGGTTGGACGAGCTTATATGCTGACCATTATATTTTGGACGACCGTTGGGCTGTACGGGCCGTACTGATTTATTTTCTATTAATTATCAAAAATAATATTTGAAACAATTTTTTTTGTAGTTGCAATTATGTCTTTAATGATGACATGTTAAAGGGGGTTCACGATGGTGATGTGTGATTATTGGATTTTTATTGTTTATATTTGTTACTGTTAGGTAACAAACTTATATCGTTTCAAATTGTCATGTAACAAACTTATATCGTTCTAAATTAACATAACAAACTTATATCATTCCAAATTAATGTAAAAAACTTATATAGTTCCAAACTAACGTGCATATTGATATCTTAAATTAAAATTTATCTAAAAAATTGTATACGGGCCTTACAGATGAGTATAGCCAATATAACACTAACGTTGGCCGATCTCTTCACATTTGAGACGGAAAAAAAGCTCGAGACAAGTACGGCCCATGCAAGGCGGTACTCCCGTACGATAACTAATTCGCAAAAATTTATGTCAGTCTAATTTTAATGTTTGTATCTACTCGTATATAGTTGGTAGGGTGTTAAAAAAAAATTTTGGGTGTCGAAATAACCCAACCCTTTTTAAACTACAATTCAAGTTTGGTTCCAATACGATTTGATTTAGATTTTCGACATGTGATTTTGCTGTTCCGATTTAGTGTGTTGCACAGACAAGTTGGCTCTGGTTTGTTGTAGAAATTCATATATAACACAGATTCCAATATCATAATAACACCGACACCTAATTGTTTGTTTTTTCCCTAAATATTGATCCACTTTTATGTTTTAGATCTTTGAATCATAAGTTTGGAATATGATATATATGCCAGCTTTGTTTCATACGTAGTTAACTAAAATAGGTACCAAAAGTTGTAGTTGCCAAACCGATAGGCTAATTGAGGAATCAATGAGGTTTGCATAACTAACATATGCATACCAATTTCAAACTAAGTAAAGAAACTATGAAGGTGGTTTGGTTTTTGAAGGGCTAATGGGTGGTTGTCATAATTTATAAAATAAAAACCAACTGGTTTTAACATAATTTTGATAACTATATTTACGTAATTTTACATGAATAAAGAAATAATGTGTTAGGAATGTGTATTTTGTACCCGGTAACAAACCAATGCACATGTTCTTTGTATTTCCTAGGTTTTGGTTTTGGTTGTATTTTCCACTAGTATCAATACCGACATATAACAAAATCAACATAGTCCTTTGTTAATTTAAGAAAGTTATATGCAACTAAAATTTCAATATAACAAACACGCTTACCCAATATATTCTCACTTTTCAGTAGGGTCTGGAGGGAATGATGAAGACAAACCTTACCTTAATCACAGTTAAGATAGAGAGACTGCTCCAAATGAGTCTCTAGTTCAAAGTTATAGTTTGAAGTTAATCGCTCCAACGTTTTTAACGTTATTTTCCACCAAACAAATAAAATAACATTAAAATAAATGCAATTTAACTTTTGTTCCTTGAGGGCCACACGGCCCATACATATATGCATTATATGCGATTAATGAGGAAAACCATAAAAAGTGTGAGAAGCAACAAGGAAGTTACATGTGTACATTAGGTTAAAGGATATAAATGTCAAAATAAAAAAGGAGGTTGCACATGCAAGTCATATGCAACTTTATCTATTTTTTTAAACGTTCGTAACTATTTTACACGTTAACATTTTTAAAAAAAAAATTACACCATAAAATCAAGCATTTTTTTATCTTTTTAACGAGTATAATATTGTTATATTAAAAAAATTAACAAAACTAAATGTTCATGAAACCTGCGTTTTTATGACGTTTTTGAACACTACTATCAGAACATAAAACATCAAAGGGCATTTTATGGTGTTTTTGAATACAAAAAACACCATAAACACTTAAATTTAAACCTGGTGTTTTTTAAGTTTCGTTTTATGGTATTATCAAATAAAATATTTTGAAAAACTCCATAGAGCACATTTATGCTTGATTTTATGGTTTTTTTGCTTTATGGTGTTTTTGCATAACGAAACTAAATGTTTTATGGTGTTTTTGAGCACTAAACAAAATAATAACGCTTAATTTTGCACTTGATGTTTTTAAACTACATAATTTTACATAGTGGCATTTTATGGCGTTTTTTATGTGTATTTGCTGAATAAAAACACAGCATGTATTTTCAAGATAAAACATCATAAAACATTGTTATTCGTAGAAAATTGTGAACATAAGAAAAAACATAAAGAAAAACACCATAAAGAATCGTTTTTCTTTTTTGTTTATTCATTAAAAAACACTATAAAACAAGTAATTTTATGAACATCAAAAAAACCATAAAATGTTTAGTTTTCATGCACTTACGATAAAACACCAAATTTTGCAAAACACCACGTTATTTACAAAATAAAACGAATGTATGTATTCAACATGTACATTTGCTGAATGAAAACAACATGTGTATTTCCAAGATAAAAACATCATAAAATATTATTATCTGAGAAAAATTTAGAAGAGACATAAAATAAACACCTTAAAAATTTGTTATCTTTTTTGTTTATTTAGTGAAAAACATCAAAGTGTTTTATGAGCATTCAAAAAACACCATAAAAATGCTAAGTTTCATTAACTTACGAAAAAACACCATAAACAACCAGTTTCTTAAAACATATTAAAAAACGCCATAAAAACACTAACTTGAATATAACACCCAAATTAATTGTTTTTAATGTATCAATATTATACTCGTTGGAAAGATAGAAAAATTCTTGATATTATGGTGTAATATTTTTTTATAAAATAATTATGTATGAAAAAGTTATGAGCTTTTGAAAAAAAAAAAAGAAGTTATAAAAAGTCAATAATGGTTGCAATACCTATTATACCCTTCTAGCCATTTTAATTTCCTTTTAAAATATATTTTTGATGTGGCACATTTATAACCCTTCAAATCCAAGAACAATGATTGAAATTCCTTCTCACACTTTTTGTGATTTTATGATTTTTTAGCCAAATCTTAATATATATATATATATATATATATATATATATAGAGGAGGGATATTTTAAGAAGGCTAAAAACCATGAGAAGTGTAAGAAGCAACAAGGAAGTGACATGTGTACATTAGGTTAAAGGGTATAGATGTCAAAATAAAAAAAAGAAGGTTGCAAATGCAAGTCACGTGCAACTTTATCCATTTTTTTTAAACGTTCGTAACTATTTTACACGTTAACATTTTTTTAAAAAAATTACACCATAAAATCAAGCGTTTTTTTTACCTTTTTAACGAGTATAATATTGCTATATTAAAAAAATTAACAAAACTAGATGTTCATGAAACTTGCGTTTTTATGGTGTTTTTGAACACTACTAGCAGAACATAAAACACCACAGGGCATTTTATGGTGTTTTTGAATGCAAAAAACACCATAAACACTTAAGTTTAAACCTGGTGTTTTTTAAGTTTCGTTTTATGATATTATCGAATAAAATATATTGAAAAACACCATAAAGCACATTTATGCTTGATTTTATGATGTTTTTGCTTTATGGTGTTTTTGCAGGATGAAATAAATGTTTTATGGTGTTTTTGAGTACTAAACAAAATAATAACGCTTAATTTTGCACTTGGTGTTTTTAAACTTCATAATTTTACACAGGGGCATTTTATGGTGTTTTCTAAGTGTATTTGCTGAATAAAAACACATCATGTATTTTAAAGATAAAACACCATAAAACATTGTTATTCGAAGAAAATTGTGAACTTAAGAAAATACATATAGAAGAACACCATAAAGCATCATTTTTCTTTTTGTTTATTCATTAAAAAACACTATAAAAACAAGTAATTTTATGAACATCAAAAAAACCATAAAATGTTTAGTTTTCATGCACCTACGATAAAACACCAAAATTCGCAAAACACCACGTTGATTTACAAAATAAAACGAATGTATGTATTCAACAACATGTACATTTGCTGAATGAAAACACCATGTTTATTTCCAAGATAAAAACACCATAAAATATTGTTATCTGAGAAAATTTTAGAAGTGGCGTAAATAAACACCATAAAACATTTGTTAACATTTTTGTTTATTTAGTGAAAAACATCAAAGTGTTTTATGAGCATTCAAAAAACACCATAAACGCTAAGTTTTATTAACCCACGAAAAAACACCATAAAAAACCAATTTCTTAAAACATATCAAAAACGCCATAAAATGTCCTGTGGTGTTTTATGTTCTGCTAGTAGTGTTTCAAAAACGCCATAAAAATGCAAGTTTTATGAACATCTAGTTTTGTTAATTTTTTCAAACAATTAATATTATACTCGTTATAAAGATAAAGAAATGCTCGATTTTATGGCGTAACTTTTTTAAAAAAATAATAACGTATAAAAAAGTTATGAACGTTTAAAAAAGATGGAGGAAAATGCCTGTGACTTGCATGTTCAGATTTTTTGCTATATCTTCCCATTCTACCCCTACTGATGGTTTTAACTTATAATTAATTACAAAAATACCACCAGATTAATCTCAACCACAAAACAAATTGATCTAATGGTTGAGATCCCTTCTCACACTTCTCATGGTTTCTAGACTTTCTAGCCAAACCTTATACTATATATATATATATGAATGTGATCAAATACTAACTCACACTTAGAAATGTCCTGTGGTGTTTTATGTTCTGCTAGTAGTGTTTCAAAAACGCCATAAAAATGCAAGTTTTATGAACATCTAGTTTTGTTAATTTTTTCAAACAATTAATATTATACTCGTTATAAAGATAAAGAAATGCTCGATTTTATGGCGTAACTTTTTTAAAAAAAATAATAACGTATAAAAAAGTTATGAACGTTTAAAAAAGATGGAGGAAAATGCATGTGACTTGCATGTGCAGATTTTTTGCTAGATCTTCCCATTCTACCACTACTGATGGTTTTAACTTATAATTAATTACGAAAATACCACCAGATTAATCTCAACCACAAAACAAATTGATCTAATGGTTGAGATCTCTTCTCACACTTCTCATGGTTTTTAGACTTTATAGCCAAACCTATACTATATATATATATATATATATATATATATATATATATATATATATATATATATATATATATATATATATATATATATATATATATATATATATATATGAATGTGATCAAATACTAACTCACACTTAGAAATGTCCTGTGGTGTTTTATGTTCTGCTAGTAGTGTTTCAAAAACGCCATAAAAATGCAAGTTTTAAGAACATTTAGTTTTGTTAATTTTTTCAAACAATTAATATTATACTCGTTATAAAGATAAAGAAATGCTCGATTTTATGGCGTAACTTTTTTAAAAAAATAATAACGTATAAAAAAGTTATGAACGTTTAAAAAAGATGGAGGAAAATGCATGTGACTTGCATGTGCAGATTTTTTGCTAGATCTTCCTCATTCTACCCCTACTGATGGTTTTAACTTATAATTAATTACAAAAATACCACCAGATTAATCTCAACCACAAAACAAATTGATCTAATGGTTGAGATCTTTTCTCACACTTCTCATGGTTTCTAGACTTTCTAGTCAAACCTTATACTATATATATGAATGTGATCAAATAATAACTCACACTTAGAGCAATAACCCATTAACTCTCTTTACCCAATCAGAAATAAACACATGGATATTTCTTTTATTATTTGATAAGGGTACATTAGTAGTTTGTTTTATGTACTAACTTACCCCCTCTTTTTTTTATACATCCATAGCTTTTTTATACTATAATATTTTCTATAAAAATTGCACCATTTTACTCGTCTTATTTTTCTTTTTAATTCCGTTATAGTCTTGACTAGGTTTTTTTATTTTTTTTTCAGATGTTTGTATTTACACAAATATAACAAGTATAAAAATAACAAATTATTTGTAACGAGTTGTAACGAATTTGGGTTTACATTGTTGTAGAATAAATAGGGTTTACGTTTAAGAGTGTAAACGAGCCAAACCGATCCCGAGCTAGTTAATTACGTTATATTCTTGACTAGGTTTTTTTATTTTTTCAGGATGCTCCAAAATTCGTTATATCTACAAGATTGTAAATACATTTTAATACTATAAAAAAATTATATCTACAAGATTGTAAATACATTTTAATACTTTAAAAAAATACTTTAACATTTTGTTGATAAAAACCAAAATTCGTTATATCTACTAGATTGTAAATATGTTTTAATACTTTAAAAAAATTATATCTACAAGATTGTTAAGACATTTTAATACTTTAAAAAAAATAATATAACATTTTGTTGATAAAAACCAAAATTCGTTATATATACAAGATTGTAAATACGTTTTAATATTTTAAAAAAATTATATCTACAAGATTGTAAATATATTTTAATACTTTAAAAAAATACTACAACATTTTGTTGATAAAAACCAAAATTCGTTATATCTACAAGATTGTAAATACATTTTAATACTTTAAAAAAATACTATAACATTTTGTTTATAACAACCAAAATTCGTTATATCTACTATATTGTAATACGTTTTAATACTTTAAAAAAATACTATAACATTTTGTTGATAAAAACGAATTTATATCTATAAGATTGTAAATACATTTTAATACTTAAAAAATTATATTTACAAGATTGTAAATACATTTTAATACTTTAAAAACCAAAATTCGTTACAAAATCAAGAATATAACGTAATTAACGAGCATCCGGAAAAAAATAAAAAACCTAGTCAAAACGAGCTCCGGATCGGCTTGGCTCGTTTACACTCTTAAACTTAACCCCTATTTATTATACAACAATGTAAACCCAAATTCGTTACAACTCGTTACAAATAATTTGTTAGTTTTATACTTGTTACATTGGTGTAAATACGAACATCCAAAAAAAAAAAAAAAGCCTAGTCAAGACTATAACGTAATTAAAGAGAAAAAAAAACGAGTAAAATGGTGCAATTTTTATAAAAAAATATTATAGTATAAAAAGTTATGGATGTATAAAAAAAGATGGGGTAAAGTATTTAATAATGCAAATTACATTAATACCCTTATTCCATTTTCTTTCAAATCAATTACATTATTATATTATAGTTTAATATCAACCATTAGATAAGCATATTGTAATTTGATCATTAAATATAGTGAGGTTAATGGGTTATTGCTCTATCCTAAGGTTAGCAATATATCACTTCCATATATATATATGTTAATTTAAATTTAATTAAACTGGTTCATACGATCGAGGTTCAAATGAAAACAAAATTTAGTAGTTTAAGTTTAATTTGTGACAATAAGAGTATATGTTATAAACTTAAGAAATAAAGTACAAAAATTGTTTTTTTAAAAATCAGCTAATGCTGATGGAGTGATGGATATAGAAAAATAGTGATGGACAAGCCAAGATCCTTCTTTCCATAATTTCATTTGTCTTAGTTTTATTTTAAATAATAATTAGTTCTACTTTTGTAATTTTAAATACTTATATCTAAATTTAGTTAAATTGAATTTAGAAATAAAAAACTGAAGCAAACCAAAACCAAATTATAAATTAAGTCTCCTAGATATCACCAGTTGGTGGTTCATCCATTTCTTCATCACCTAGAAGGAGGGTCATTGCAAGTTTAGACAAATTTCTCTTATCACCTGCAACAGACGATGAACGACTACAAGAACATCAATAGTTTCGAAATTTCACTTCATACTCAACAGATGTCTTCGCTGTCACAACATCAGAAATCTGCTACGATTAGAAAGAGCTCGTTCGGTCAAGCTGTGGTTAATGGTGTCTATATATATATATTACATCTTTCAAACAAAATATATAAAGTTTACTTGTTTTACATGTTTTGTTTAATTGTTCATTTTTTTGCTACATTTTGATATTCTGCATGATTGACTTAGATGTTACAGTAAATTACCGAGATGATCCTTGTGTTTTGCTAGTATTTCACTCTTGGTCCCTAAGTTTCATAAATTACCCATATGGTCCCAAATTTTAGACATTTGTAATACATATAATTCTTATGTGAGGATAATTTGGTCAATTATGTGAGGGTAATTTGATACCTAAGGACTATATGTCTATATGTGTAACAAATGTCTAAAGCTTGAGACTATATGAGTAATTTATAAAACTTAGGAACCAAGAGTGAAATACTGCAAACCACATGGACCATATCAGTAATTACTCAAAATATTATGTTTGATGTATTATAGGGGTGAATCTTCTTTGTGGAGTAGGACTTCTTTCTACTTCTTATGCAGCACAACAAGGAGGATGGGCCGGTCTATCCGTGTTGTTCATCTTTTGTGTCCTTTCATTCTACACGGGTCTCCTTCTTCGTTGCTGTTTGGACAGTCGGCCCGGTCTTAATACTTACCCTGACATTGGAGAGGCTGCCTTTGGCAAAGTTGGGCGTCTTGTCATATCTGTAAGAACAACTTATGTACTTTATAAATAGTTAATCTTGAGTTTTTTGCTATACAGTTGTGAGTGTTGAACATTATTGCTAGATGTTCACAAGTTAATATTCTTCTCTTTGTTGTTTTGGTGCAGATAGTTTTGTATGTGGAGTTGTATGTAAGTATATCTGGCTTGGTTAACATTTTCCTATCTTTTAACCACTTTACCTTCCTATGGTTTTAACTAAATCACCCTATATCTATACATTATTTCAGGCCACATGCGTCGAATATATAATTTTGGAGAGTGATAATCTATCTTCTTTGTTTCCTAACGCGCATTTAAGTCTTGGAGCATATCGTCTAAGATCCCATTATCTGTGCGCTATAATGGTCACTCTTGCTGTTCTTCCTACAGTTTGGCTTCGCAACATGAGCATTCTTAGTTACATCTCTGGTTAGTGAAAATTTAAAAAAAAAAATCATGACAATAATAGTAGCTTGTAAACTTTATGTGTTCTAACTCTGCCATTTTTCTTGTGTTCAGCTGGGGGAGTTTTTGTATCAGTTCTTTTGGTCATTTGTTTGTTTTGGGTTGGTTTAGTGGATAACATTGGATTTCATGTTGAAAGTACAAAAACCCTAAAACTGTCAACATTGCCAGTCGCAGTTGGGCTCTACGGTTATTGTTACGCAGGGCATTCTGTTCTTCTTAACATCTATACATCCATGGAAAAAAGAAGTCAATTTACTCTAGTCCTATTAGTTAGGTAACAACGCTTTCAAATTTAACACAATTTGGTACTTCTATCAACCCAAATAAAGATTTTATCTACGTCTTTTAACTTGGTTCTTTTAAAGCTTTGCAACATGCACCTTGCTTTATGCTGGAGTCGCGATAATGGGATACATGATGTTCGGTGAATCAACAAAATCACAGTTCACCCTCAACCTTCCTTCAAATTTTCTTGCCTCGAAAATTGCAGTATGGGCTACGGTATGCTACGTGACTACATATCATACTTATGAATAGTTTCTGCAATTTCTTTGAACTCATGTTTGTCATTTGTTCATCTGCAGATAATCAATCCTTTAACCAAATATCCTTTTTGCTTGAAGTGATAATCAAGCCTTACTAACTGTTTATCTACTCCTATCAATCACCTATTGTTGCACCAATCTAATGTGAAATAGTTAGCAAATTTTTAGGCGCATTTGCACATTTCTCATTCCTAGCTTGCAAAATTACATATTTATCCAAATCATGTTTTAAGAGCATTGTACTTTATGCATTACATTGAAAAATTATTCATTGGGGAAATATGTAATTTTGCAAGTTAGGAAGGGGAAATACGTAATTCTCCCTTTTTTTCTAAAACATCACTTAATCTACTCCTATTAACCACCTATGCATGCACCTTGCAACTACAACTGTATTTTCTTTAACAAGAATCACATATGCTTTAACTATATCACCGGTGGCTATGAGTTTGGAGGAACTGATACCATCAAACCATTTGTGGTCGCAATTCTACTCCATCCTTATTAGAACGACGTTGGTGGGTTCTACTTTGCTTGTGGCCCTCACTTTCCCGTTCTTTGGTATGTTCTCACATAACATGCTGATACATTTAGTTACGACAATGGAACACATCATGCTGGTATAGTTCGTCACTAATCACTATCCCTCCTTTTACAGGTTTAGTATTGTCTCTAATCGGATCTTTACTAACAATGCTAGCCGTAAGTTCTAACTCGTCGTGCCATTTCATGTCTTTGTCCTTTCATAGTTATGCATAGAGGTGTGAATTGACGACGCAAAATTAATGGGTTTGAGTTTGGTCTAAATGGGTTGGGATTCAAGTTCACAACTTAAAACTTTTTAACAATACTAACACATTAGATTACACAAAACTAATGCAATTTTTGTTGTTCCAGTCATTGATATTCCCTTGTGCTTGTTTTCTGCGCATCATCAAAGGAAATGTAACTCACTTTCAGGTATCAAATCACTTCCCTCGGCCTTTTAACATGGCATAAAACAAAATTTTGTTCAACTTCAAGAGTTAAGCACCAATATTTGTGAATTATTTACTTTCATTCTTACTTCATTTGATTGTTTGTTGATAGGGATCACTTTGTGTATTAATCATTACAATAGGCATGGTCTCAGCAGTGTTTGGAACGTACACAAGTGCATGTGAAATCGTTCAACGTCTTTTATAATTGTGTTTTGATTCTTGTATTAGGACTTGAATGATTCTCTGTTAACAAGTTATCAAAATCCATTTTTTGGGCTGGAACAAGAACAGATTTTTGTTATAACAAGAACAGGGAACCAGACTAAGTATACATGTTCCAGTTATGGGTTATAAATGTTATGGTTGTCATACACTATACTAGTTTTGTTGTATTAATAAAGGTGGCATTCATAATATTCATATGCAGCAACTAGCAAGCATTTTATCATATAAACAGTCACTTTCTATTCATAATTGATTCATTCTTTAACGTTTGTTGATTTATGGCCGTTGATGTTGATGTGCATATGCATTAGCCCAATCAAATTTTAGAACCAAGCCTTAGGTAATCGACTAATTAGGACATCACATTACTTTTTAACTCTTGGCTTTTGGAATTGTGACAACTAATGGTATTTCAACTTTAATTTGGATATTGTTTCTTGTTTTCAAAATTTTGGATATTTTGGAATCATGTGATGGTATTTAGTTAGACTTGAATGTGGATATTGATTATTTCACTTGCTCATTTATGTTTGTTTCTGTTCTTTTAAGGTCACATGTGCTTGTTTATGTTTGTCTGTTTTCGAGCGTGAGCATATGTTTGCGAACCACTCGTTTAGAATACTAACTAACGAACACAATCAAAAACATTCATTTTTTTAGTGAACCAACACGAACCGTTTATTAGAATGTTTGCTCATTTGTTTGATTAATTAAAGTTAAATGAACAAACATAAACAAGACTCAATTGGTTCGTTTACAAGCCTATTGTTCTATCTACTTCTACTTCAGTTTCATATAATATTAGAAGGGTGCTCATTTACTACAACATGATTCAGACCATTATTAAAATAATTTAATGATACTTTTTTTTGGATCAAAACAGAAATTTTTGAGATTCAAGTCAGTGCAGACTAGTTTTTGCATTTAGAAAACAATCAAAAACATGACAAGATTTCAAGGAGATTGTAAAGCCTTTTTGGTTGACAGAAATTCATGGGATTTCATAAGAATTGGAATTCAATTCCATTTTTTGACTTGTTTGACCTACCAAGAGTAAACCTGACAATCTTGACTCAAAACTAAATAAATGAGTTGATTTGGGTAAATAATTATACTATTTTTAGTTGAAATAGGTAGCACTATAATATAAACCGTGTTGAGATCGGTAACATCTTAACACAACGTGAGTCAAGATGGGTAACCTGAAAATTGTACGTAAAGTTGATTCAAATGGGTAAGAATGATCGATAATATTTTGATGAAAAATTCATTAAAAATTATTCAAATAAACTAGTTTTTTAGTTACAACTCATTTTAACTTGAACTTAATTGATGTCTTGTAAAAACAACCCATTTAGACCCAAACTGATTTTGTTTAAAACTAATGGTGATCCATTACCCAATCCGCTCATTTTGGGGCTTAACTAAGAGAATGAATTGCAACTAAAGTTAGCTCCAATCTAATCCCTCAATCAATGGAATCAAAACCCTCCCTGTTTAAACGGAAATCAGATTTCTCAGTTCCTCACCATTTAAAAGAGTAATTTTACCATTTAAGGTACTTTTGTATTACAATCACATTAGGACTCGGAGTGGAGCACGGGAGGGACTCGGGATGAATTCCACCGATCCGGGGCCGGCCGGGAATACCGGGCCCCCGGAAACTTTGTGGGGTGAATCAGGGAGTGCTCACCGAATGAGCCCGAGCGTGGGAGGGGAAAAATGTTACCGTTGGTATTCGACCGTTTGCACCCAACGGTTGGGTTTCAAAAAATTTAAAAAAAAATCCAATTTTTTTCCTATTTAAACAACCAAAATTCTCACACTTTTCTCTCATCTTCTACAATCTATACACTAAATTTATAAAAGTTTCAAGTAAAATGGAAGAATGTTCATCCCGTGGTGGGTCGTCAAGCAAGAAATTTAGAAAATCACGACCAAAAAATGTTCAAACGGCTCAAATGAACTCGTTCAACACACCCGGGTATCGTCCACAAATGTCATCTCCAAATCAACCAAACTTCTACTACGATCCAATAAACCCGACTCGTTGGGGATGACATTGTCATTTCTAGGTTTTTTAATTTAATTTTTTATGTTGTATTCTCAATTTTTTTTTGGGTTGTATTCTTTTTTTTTTATTTTAAATTTAATGAATTTTTTTTATTTTATTATTATTATTATTATTACTATTATTATTTATTGTTAAAATAATTAATTAAAAATAAGATTTGAAAATGGGGAAAAGTGGGACGACACCGTGCAAAATGGGGAAAATTGGAAAAAGTGGGGAAAAGCTGATGTGGCGCTGATGTGGCAACGGGGAAAAGTGGGGAAGGATGGGACGACTCCTAGTGCCCTAACAAATATACCAACCAAACATATTATGAACTTCAAAGGAATCCTATAAATTTCAAATCCAATTCCAATCCCAACAAATTCCACAAACCAAACGCCCTAAAAAGTTATTAAAAACACCTAGGAAAATGCCAATATGCCAAAACTTTCCATCAATTTAGAGCAAATAAACCCATACAAACTACCAGTTTATTCATCCAACTTCAACAAAATCAAACAAGCATTCACTTTACTAATCAACCCAAAACCATAAGAAAACAAAGGTCATGAAAACATACATTGCCAATGCAGCTAGACCATCACTCTCCTTTGCACCACTTTAGCTTTTTCTGCATCTATAATCGATTCCACCATTTTAACACAACTATCCAACTTCCCTTCAGCATTCACAACCACATAATCAAATTATTCATCTGCTTCAATTCCTCTCTAGCAGTTGCAACCCTAACCAGCAACGCCTCTTTACTCTCGGTCCGCCTATCAATCAACCTCATAACCAACTCACTCTCACTCTCAGCTACAAGAAACACAAAAACAGCAGAATCCCCAAGAATCTTTCTCAATGTGGATGCACCCTGAATGTCCACTCTCAAAACTATATCATACCCTTTAGCCATATAATCCCTAATTTGCTGTTTTGGTACCCCTTTGTACTCACCATAAACCAACGCGTACTCTAACAGCTCATCATTATCCACCATTCTCAAAAACTCATCTTTACTCACAAAGAAGTAATCTTTACCATGAACCTCACCTGGCCTCATTGGTCTACTTGTTGCTGTTACCACAAAGTGAATGTTTTCCCTAGCTTCTCTCAGGCATTTTATCAAACAGTCTTTGCCCACACCACTTGGCCCACTTATAACTATCACCAAAGGTCTTGGCTTTGGGGCCAATGCCTCAGAACTAAATGATGAACCCACTGATGTTTCCAGAGCCCGGTATAATTCGGCCCGGTCGGCGGTTTCCACCGCCGGAATTGGGACTCCGGCGGGTCTCCGGGTTCCGGCCATACTAGAAATTAACTTGGGGGTTTGTGAATTTGGTGTTTTTGGAGCGAATTGGTTGAAGATGAGAAGAGGGTTTGTGGATTTTCTGGTAAGAAAAACTGGGTTGAAACTGAAATTGGGGATAGTGGCACACAATCTTCGAATTAGCATCGAATCAGAAAGGGGTTTGACGTCGAAATTGTGTATGATCACTGACTGTAGTCGCAGATACTGTGGGCAGAAACAGAACCGCTCGGCAAAACCGTCCGATTTGAAGACTCGAGAAACTTTGGAGGGGAAGCTATAACAAGGAAGTAAGGAACCGACCATTATATATGGTTTGATTTTATTGAATCCCTTTGGTACTTGGTTTGTTCAAAAAAAAAAAATTGAATTCCAAACGTTAAGACTAAACTAAACCATTTTAATTAGGTTTAATTTGTTTCCATCTTAATAAGGCCATGTTTGGGCAAATTATATCACCAGAACACATAGAGGACCCTTCTAGCGATGAACAGCCAGAAGAAGACATTATTTATCAGTTGTGATCAAGAACAACTCACGACAACCTTCGAGCCGACCTTATTGAGCATTTGGAGCAACAATATCACGCTAATAACCCGAATAACTAGTATTTGAAATGTCTTTAATCGTTATTGCTTATTTTTTAGAATCGTTGCAGGGTTTTTTTTAATGTAGTATCCTTTTAAATTTTAGTGTAATTTTATATTTATTTTTAATGAATGTATTTCATTTTTATTAAATAAATCATTAAAAATGTGGAAAAAAGTAGAGAAAAGTGATGTGACGCTGATATGGCAACGGAGAAAGTTAGGAAAAGTGAGACGACTCCCTCCCCCTAACGCAAGCTCACCATTTCATTTGTCAACCAGTTTTATGATTTTCATTCCCCTTTTTAAGTTTTTTTCAGTGTTTTTTTCTCTTTTATTAATCAACTAATTACTTCAAATTTAGATTTTAGGTTAGTTTTTAAATGTTATTTTATGTGTAAGTTACAGTTAGTTTTCACAGTTTTATTATCAATCAGCCTAACTCGTTAGACTCTCAACTCATGATATCTGATTAACCGACCAGCCCAACGATTTTAACATTATTTTCACAAAAATTAAGTAAAATAACGTTAAAATTAGTGCATTTTACTTTTAACCCTTGAAACACGCCACGTATATGCATTATATACGCACATAACAAAAGGGACCTTTCAACATAACAATAACGTTATATCTTATTCATTAACGTTTATAAGCAGTCTGTATATGCGATCACATATAAGAAGCTCGCATTAATTAGTTCTCACGAGCTTAGGACTCCATGCCAAACAAACCAACCACTTGTTATCTCCAATTACAGGATCAACAAGCCTTCTCTTCAACCCATCCCTTAACGACCTCTCACAACGGTCATCATCCGGTGCGATGGTGGTTTTCAACGGTGGCAATGGTGTTTCTGGGCTGACCCTATCGGCTTCCACAATCTGGTTCACCATATCCAACACCTGGCTCATTCTCGGCCTCATTCTTGGTTGTTTAAGCAAGCACTTGTTAGCCACAGCGGCTAGCTTTTGTGCAGACTTGAGAGAGTAGTTTCCTGCAAGCCTTGGGTCTATAATCTGTTGAAATTTTCTTAAGTCATGAGAGATGTGCGGTCTGATCCAATCCAATAGCTTTTGCTCGTGTTTTGGCTTGTTAAGATCTATAGGCCTCCGGCCCGTTATAAGTTCATATAGAAACACTCCATAGCTCCAAACATCACTCTTGTATGTGAGGCGGCCCGTTTGAATGTATTCCGGAGCTGCATATCCAACTGTTCCAACCACCTGTTTGGATCAAGATAATATAGTCCTGCTTATTAGAATGTAAGACTAGGGGTATGATGGTAATTTCACATAATAGATCAGCAAAGTAAGGTACTGCTGTTGAGACATGGCTTAGCCCATCTGACGGACCAAGCCGAGCCAATCCAAAATCTGAAAGCTTTGCGTTCCAGTTCTCATCCAACAAAATGTTTGAAGATTTGAAATCTCTAAAGATTATCTGCATCATCATAACATAAATATGTTTTAACCAATAATATAATTGAAAAGTCAATGTAGCTTGATTTCATTTCTAAAAGGGTACCTGAAATTCCATTTCTTCATGGAGGTAAGCTAACCCTCGAGCCGCATCTTGTGCTATTCTTAGTCGTGTTGACCATGGAATAGGTGTTTGGACCCTGTTAGATAAATGATCTTGAACACTCCTGTTTGGCATGTATTCATACACCAGAAGCCGTTGGATCCCTCTTTCATCATCTTCAGCACAATATCCGATCAGTTTGACCAAGTTCGGGTGGTCAACAAACCCGAGAACATTCACTTCTGTGATCCATTCCTTGTGGCCCTGAGAAACAGCAAAAAGTAAGAACACAAAGGTCACATGTGACAAACATCCATGTTCAAAAAAAATATTTGTTAGCATAATAAGTAATAGCTCTTATTCCTATCATTAAAATTAGACATTAGCTGCTTTTACTCTGCGCATGTTTATCAATTAAAACAGTTTGAGTAAGAAGATGAAACCATGTAACGAACCTGTAACCCTCTTCTGCCAAGCTGTTTGACAGCAGCGTCTATCTTTTTACTTGACCCATTTGTGGTTTTAAGAACAGCGCGATACACACATCCAAAACCACCTTCACCAATTATGAGCGCGCGACTAAAGTTCCTTGTGGCTGCTTTCAGCTCAGCAAATGTGAATTCTATGATATTATTGTTACTGTTGCGACTTGGTCTTTGATTCAAATATGTAAAAGAAGTCCTGGTGGAGGACTCGGTGCTAACATCAGAGTTATCATGTGAAGTGAACTCAGAGCCTGATTTCTTGTCATCTTGACCTGTTGATATGAAAGGAGAGGAATGCGCAGGGGTTGATTTCGCGGTCCTCATGTCATTGTTTCTTTCTCCATGGGAGGAAGAAGAGAAGGAAAAACATCTCATGGCCTTCATTGCTTGTAAAATAATCATTGATTCAGTATGATTTGATAATCAACATGAAAAATAAAGTTTTACAACATCATATATGACAACAGAATGAGCCGGGGTCTCCTTCGGAGCAGCCTCTCTATCCTTTCCCCAGACCCTACTATAAGTGGGATTCTTACTAGGTATGCTTGTTGTTGCTTGTTTATGTGACGATACAATATAGACAAGTCTTTTTTGCAAGTTGTAAATGACCAAAGCCGCTCGAAATGTATGAGACCGGCTCGTTAAAAACTCAAATTAAGCTGAACTTAAAAGAGCTCGAGCATACGTTAGAGCTCATTTAAGAAATTGGCTCGTTAAAAACCCAAATTAAGCTTAAGTTGTTAACACCATTACACTTTTGTCACATTACTTATGAATGGCTTGTTTTGGTTGTTTTTACTGTCTCCTGAAATATATTTTTATTACAAATAATCTCCTCTATGGCTTATTTACAGATGTGTATATATGCATACTATGGTAGTGCTTTTTTAGTCAAAATAATGTCAATAATAACTCACTAAAACACATGTTTAATATTCTATTCATATTGACTTTTGAATGTTCATGGCTTCCATCCCACGAGGCTTTTGGTTGTCAATGAATCATACCACTAAAAGCATGAATATTATATCTTTTATAAATGTTTGACTAGCTACACAAATAATACTTTATTTTAAAAAAAATTGAGCATACTTACTATTTTACATTCCTAAGCTTAATTTTGTTACAATAAACAAACTTGTTTAAAACCAAATATCCTAAGTGTTAAAAAATATTAACATGGTTATTTTCTTTATTAGTATATAAGATTATATATTTTTTGAACAGCTTGGTACGACAACACTTAAGACAGGATTTCAACTGTCACTTCGGATTTGAGGGTTTGGGGCATATGCTCGAGTCCACCCTAGAAGAAACCCCACAACGGGGGTAAACTTTCTAACCTTGCTTTACTAAAGAATTTTAGGCGTAACAAGCCCTTGGTTATTATATAAGATTATATGCATTTGTATTTAAATGGTCACCAAAAGAATTAATTGAAATTCATGCCAATAACATTAAAAAGTTTTCTGCATAGCCTCTACATATGTAATAAATGGTCGGCTTTAAAAACTTTCACAAGTAGGTGCATTTCAAAAAGAAACAGTCACACGATTGAGGTCGCCGTTCAAAAAAAAAAAAAAAGGTGCATTTCAAAAAAATCAGTGACATTAAAAATTTATAGAAGTATATTGTGTTTTTATTGAATTAACTTTAAAAAAAAAAAAGAAGAAATAAATATCTTAGTAAAAACATGGTCGGATCAATATACGACGAATGAATAGACACATAAATCAAAACGTAAGTTCACATAACAATTTCTGAGAAATCCCAAATTAGGATCCAGAAATCAACAAAACCTAATTAACAAAATGTCAGAAAAGGATGAAATACCATTCGTAATCTGATGGATCGAAATCGAAGAACTACAAGGCTTCAATCAAATCCATATTGTGAGAATTTGGGTGAATCCGACAAGCTGAAATGAGAGAATCAATAGATGAAAATTGCATAAAAATGGTGAAGGGAATGCTGCCCACCAAACTTCATCTGCTGTCGCCGAATGAAAATAACAGAGAAGATGAAGAAGATGAAGAGTGTATATATGGAGATGAGGCCAAATGGGGACAAGGAGGAGGGAAAGTCTTCGAAAGCGAGATCAAACTTTAAGGCGAAGAGACAAATGTCTGGGGTGTTTGGTGCTACTTATTAAAAATTGACTAACCAAGTTCTTCTAGCCTAATCGTTATTCATTGGCTTTCCTTTGATAGATCACGGGTTCAAATATCTCCCAAGATGAAATAGAGGTTATTGGGAGATCAGAGAGTTTTCCAATCATAATCACTTATAAGTTATAACATATATATTTGTAAGGTTTAAAAAATATAAGATATATACAAACTTAACATCTTTCTAAAATAAAATAAACATTTTTAAAAGATTGTGCGAATCCATATAGTGATGGATCTTAAACGTATATCGGTTAATTATAAAAAATAGTTTGCATATTTTGAATTGGGTCATGACTCATGATATTAATGTATCGTTCATATTATCTATACATCATATGTTAAATTAATAACATCATTCTCACGTAACTCTTACTTATATATATATTTTTTAAAATACTTTTAACATTAACAAATACAAAAAAAAGTGTACAAATATCATTAATTTTTGAATTTATGACCTCTAATCATATCACATTAATCTTATCGTTATTCAACAACTTGTTTGCTTTTAGGTTTCCTTACAAGAATCTTTACCTATTGATTATCTGATACTACACCTACTCTACAAATGAAGCAACGGGTGTGCAGACATACATTTGGGGTGTAAGTTTAACACCACTCTTTTTAATTCTCTTAAATCAATAATATAGGGAGGGGTTATCTACACACCCCAAAATTATATTTTAACACCCCCTGTCAAATATATGCCTCGTAGTGGTCACTACGGGGCGTATAGCCGCCTCGTAGTGGTCACTACGGAGCGTTTAAGGGTCCAATCATTGACACTGACATCCAAATCATTGGTATTGACACCTAATGATTACCCCTCAATACTCCCCGTAGTGGTCACTACGGGGCGTATTGGGGTCGTATTGACCAATACTGGGCGTTTTGGGGTGTAAGATGTGGCAGGTGGGGTGTGTGAATAACACCACCCTCTACAGATTTGAAATACTTGTAATATATTATGGGTGGTGTTAAACTTACACCCCAAATGTATGTTTGCACACCCCTCAAACGCCCCGTAGTGGCCACTACGGGGCGTTTTGGTACGGATTGTACTTTCTTGGTCAAACGACAGGGGCATTGATTGGACCTAAACGCCCCGTAGTGGCCACTACGGGGCGTATTAGTACGATGTTCTAAAAAAGGTCCGACAATGTCAGTTGATTAGACCCAAACGCCACGTAGTGGTCACTACGGGACGTTTAGGGTTAGCCCTAAACGCCGAGGCGTTTCTTGTTTAAAACGTGCTAATTAGTTTCTAACTTACGAATTCATCGTCCATATATACACACATACTGCTTTACAGTATCACACATTCCCTCGAATTACTTTCCAAATCGTTGAACGAGTTTATCTTGTTTCGTTTTTTAAATATCTACACTCTACACCCATATTTTTTATTTGAAATATGTCTTGGTGGGACGGAGACTTTTTCTTCGGTCAATATTCCGACGTTTCGCGTGTGGCTGAAACATATCAGGTACGAAACTATGTTTACTTGCTTTTATTGTTAATTAAATGACAAACTAATCATAATGTTTTTAAGGATGAGACTGGTGCGCAATCGTCTGAGGCGACAAATAGACCAGCATTGCTAAATCTTAACGAAGAGGTTGCGGGTCAAACTTCGTACTGGCAGTTTGATTTGAACCAGGAACCTTGCGATGATGAAGACATTAACAGGGAATGTTACGGTGGTGAACAATCACAACCACCCCAAGACTAACATGTTCTTATGATCGACGCGACTTACAAGACTAACATGTACGAACTTCCTTTTGTACAGATAGTTGGTGTTATCTCAACACACCATACGTTTTGTATTGCACACGCGTTCGTGAGTAAAGAAAAGGAGGAAAAATTATCATTGGGTTCTAGAACGAGTAAAAGATATGCTAGATAAGTGTATGGAGCCCCGCGTGATAATAACCGACAGAGACCTTGCTCTGATGAATGCATGTCGTAAGTTCTTTCTGCACGCTTCTAGGTATTTATGCAGGTGGCACATAAGCGAAAATATCGCAAAACACTGCAAGGCGAGTTTTTCAGACGGTGATTGGAAAAAGTTTAAAGGTCGTTGAGGGAATTTGTGTGACTCTTCGTCGCCAGAAATTTACGACTACAACTATAACCGCCTGTACCAACAACTAGTCGCAGATAACCGTCAAAGTAAGCGTCATTCAATATCATTATCATTATTTTTGGTAAAATTACGTTTTCGTATGTCATAGTGTTTTTTTATTTCAGGGGTTTTGAATTATGTGACTCAGACTTGGTTAAATCCATACAAAGACATGTTTGTCACAGCCTGGACTAACAGAACGCCTAACTTTGGTCAACGTACAACTAACAGAGTCGAGAGTCAACATTCAAACAAGTTGAAGACAAGTTGTGGCTTGCCATGTGCCTGTCGGATCTCAACATACGAAAATACAGGTATCAAATTACTATAATCAATTCCTCTTTGTTTGTTTTTTACATTTTTTTTGTTGTAAACTGATTATTTTCCTTTCATTTGCATTCAAACACGATTATCCCCGCTTTCTGATATAGACATCTTCTGGACAAAATTTGATACTCGGTACCCGACACTTCTAGAAGACGAAGAAATCGACGTCGCAGAACAAATGGGTCTGGTGACGCAGGAAATAAATTCAAAACCTGAGGGTGTGAAAAAGAGTCTGGTTAAAAAAATACTTTCGCAAGTGTTTCCGTTTAAAAGTGAAAAGAAAACGCCATTGGTTCAAAAGGATACACGCGGACGTCCGACATTGAAGGCTCAACAACAAAGAGGAAATGAATCTAGACAAAGCACAGTTGTCGACTCACAATAGAATAGTTTTCAACTTCCAACGCATAGTTCATTCACTCCAGCAATGTCAAACCAGCAAAGATCCGCCCTCCAACGTAGTCTTTCAACGTCTTCTAGAGGGAAAAAAGGACTCGAGACAAGTCAAGTTGACTCGGTAGTTGCCTCGCTAGTGAAACCAAAAGGAATGAACAATCTTAGACGATTTGGTGGTTACATTCCTTCAATGCTTCATTGTTATGTAAGCAACATACAAGATGTTATGCCAGACGGTAATTGTGGATTCAGGTCTGTAGCCGTTGGGTTAGGGTTCGATGAAAATCAATGGGGTTTCGTTCGCCAGCAACCGTTACAAGAGGTGGACACCAATAGGGAAGCATACAGATATGTTTTTAACTCCGTTGATGAAAATTTATATGAAACAATACGTCATAGCATAAACTGGTTTGATATCAGACCTGCACCTCAAGAACATTGGATGCTTATGCCTTATACGGGACTTGTCAACGATTTGGCGTGATAGTTCACCTTGTCAGTCAAGGAGGGTGTGTCACGTTTTTCCCGTTATGGTTAGCTCCATCGTCAATACCACAACATAATGTGGTTTGTCTTCTTCATATGCCCATTCATTTCGTGAACCTAAGGTTGGAGGGGGATTATCCGATTCCAACCCTAAGTGCGGTCTGGAAACGTTACCGAAATGATGCGGCCGGTGCGTGGTAGACGATTTATCAAGAACGAATCCAACGTTATCAATCGATTATATAAGCAAACAAAGAAGTATACTATCACAACGAAACTTTGTGACAACGACAATTTGTATTTATCATATGTTTAAATACATATTATGGTTTATATGTTTAAATAAATATCTATTATATATAATAAATCAAAATAAAAGAGGACACATGTCATTAGTCTAAACTTTTAAGCATATTTTATTTTAAAAAAACGACTTATATTATAAAGATTTTCTTTAATAACTATATATTATCTTTGTATTTAACCCGTGTAATAAACGGGATATTAATCTAGTTAAATATAAAATACGGAGTATTTAAAATATATTAATTATAATATAATTATATATAATATAATCAAGATTAAAAAAAATAAAAAAAAAACCTAAACGCCCCGTTGTGGGCACTACGCAGCGTATGGTCAGGTTAAAAGGGGCAAACGACCCCCTGGCCCCCCACAAACGCCCCACTTGAGCCTCGTTTGATCCGACGCCGACGCCGTAGACAACCACCCGAAATTCAAATGAAACGACCCGTAGGGGTCACTACGGGGCGTTTGCCCCTTCCAGCTTACCACCACCACCACCACCACCATTATTATTATTACTATTATTATTACTACTACTACTATTACTATTATTATTACTATTACTATTATTACTATTATTATTAGTATTATTATTACTATTATTCTTATTCTTATTATTATTATTATTATTATTATTACTACTACTACTACTACTATTATTACTACTACTATTATTATTACTATTATTATTATTATTATAACTATTATTATTATTACTATTATTATTATTACTATTATTCTTATTATTACTATTACTATTACTACTAATACTAATACTATTACTACTATTATTATTATTATGCAGGTATGTCTTCTGACGAGGGTGGCGATTTCGATGACCTTGTTGACCATCCGTGGTTGCAGTTCCCTCAGGGAACAGTCGCGCGTACCAAACGCGATCGGTTGCTGAAGAAATCGATGGGCCAGCAGAAGGCCATCGATTACGATTTATTGACACAGATCGGCGCGCGAGAGAGGATGACAGCCATCATTGGCGAGGACACGCCATGGACTCGACTGTTTGAGATGTGTTACGCCCCTCAGTACCGACTCATCACCGTCGAGTTTCTTTCCACCTTCATCTGTCGGCCTGTTGATCCGGATTTCCAGCCACAGCCCGATCAGCCACAGCCGCCAGAGGAGATATCATTTCGACTTTGCGGAGAGTCGTACGACATGAGTCTGAGAGAGTTTGCTATTGTCTCCGGTCTGTACACCGAGGAGGAGACTCACATGCCGATCTACACGACGGCTATTTCTACTGCTGACGACGATGTAGTCAGTGCCTGGTGGCCTCGTATCGACGACGAGCCGTTCGTACATGCTGCCCGGGTCACCCGTATTCGTGACCCGCTTATCAGGTATTTGCACCGGTGTATTGCCTCGTCTATTACAGGACGTGGCATGCGCCAGGAGTGGTGCACGTCGCAGGATTTATTTTTTCTATATTGTTTGTTGAGTGGGAGACCGTGCCACCTTGCACGGTGTTTGGCGGAGTACTTTTCTACCTACTACCACCGCCAGGAGAAAGGACTGATCTTCGGGGGGTATATGTGACCCGTATTGCTCGGTTTCACGGGCTTATTGATATAGAGCCTGCAGATATGGAGGCTGTGTACCCTGTTCGATTAGATAGCCGGACGATGCACGGCATGCATATCGTGCAGCGGTTCCCACATCTCGGGCTGCGGTTTGCACTCGAGAAGGGGGTCATTTGGCAGCCGGGGCCAAATGATCTCCATTACAGAGATGACGACCCCATGCCTCAGCAGCAGCCGCAGTCCCAGCCCCAGCCCCAGCCGCAGCCCCAGCACCCACATGATCAGCCACAGCAGCCCCCACCATATGGCGAGGGGGAGCCGAATCAGGATGTGCCACATTAGCATCCTGAGCGCATATACAGAGCTGTGCGGCTTCCGGCTCGTGTCGAGGCTATGCTGCAGGGTATAGCTGATTCGACGCAGCAGCTCATCCAGCAGCAGGTACAGATGCAGCAGCAGCTTGAGCTCACGCAGCAGCAGCTTGAGCTCACGCAGCAGCTGTTGCAGATCCAGCAGCAGCAGGTTGAGCACAGTCAGCGGCTCGCTCATACCAGCGAGCAGCTGACACGACGACTGGATCGGTTGGAGGATCTGATCTCGTGGCATGTGCATGTCGAGCTTAGGCATGCACAAGGTGAGGGTATCCAGCTTCCTGCAGTTCCTCAGCCACGAGATTATCCTCCTCCACCTCCACCTCCACCTCCACTTTAGTATTTTCAGTTATATTTGTATTTGTTAAACAAACACTTGTATTATGTTTATGGTTTGTATATATTTGGTTGTTTTGGTTGATGATGCGTGCATATATTTGGTTGTTTTAGTTAGTGATGCGTGTTTATTATTTAAACATGTTTTGTTGTGATACGTGTTTAATATTTGGTTGTTTTAGTTACTGATGCGTGTTTATTATTTAAACATGTTTTGCTGGTGATACGTGTTTATTATTATATGTTTTGTTGGTGATGCGTGTTTATTATTCAAATATGTTTTGGTTGGTGATGCATTATTTATCGTATTATTCTGTAACATCAGTATGCTTAAACAAAGAACGTCATTCATATATCAATTAATTAATATATTTAAATTTTAATTAAATCTAAAAATTAAAAACATTTTTAGCTTTCAAAACCAAAAGTTTTAAAAAACAATTAAAAAATAAACGAATCGAGAGACCGTAAAAAATAAAAAACAAGTTTTAAAAAAAAATATTAGATTTTTACAAACAAAAAACATGCGTTTAAAAAAATAACCAAACTTTTTAACGTACGAGAGATACGTCGTCGTAAAGTATAAATGCTACGAGAGATACGTCGCAAAATATAAAAATAATTTTTAAACAAAAAATTTATATTTTTAATTTTTTTTAACAAAACAACTATATTTTTACACCCCAAAAAACATACCCAAACCCCCCAAATCACACTCAAACGCCCCAAGCTGCTGCGTTTAATTTTTTTGAACCCTATACGCCCCGTAGTGATCACTACGTGGCGTATAGGTCTGAAAAAGCTGATAAAAGAATTCTGTCGTTTAAGGTTGTCAGCCTGTGGCTAAAACGCCCCGTAGTGGCCACTACGGGGCGTATGGGTGGCGGCCGGGGTGTTGAATTAAAATTCTGGGGTGTGTAGATATCCCCACCCATTAAAAAACAACAACCTACCGTGACCTTAATATTATATAATTATTTACTTTAAAATCTTAATCTTATAAGAAAAAACACTATCATATACATGCTCAAAAATCATTGAACTACAAGCTCTAGACTTAAAGTTGACTAAAATAAAAAATAAATCATATTTATATTACGTTTATGAATAATAAAAACAAGTGTTTTTATTATTATTATGAATAATAATAAATCATGTCGAGCTTAGGCATGCACAAGGTGAGGGTATCCAGCTTCCTGCAGTTCCTCAGCCACGAGATTATCCTCCTCCACCTCCACCTCCACTTTAGTATTTTAAGTTATATTTGTATTTGTTAAACAAACACTTGTATTATGTTTATGGTTTGTATATATTTGGTTGTTTTGGTTGATGATGCGTGCATATATTTGGTTGTTTTAGTTAGTGATGCGTGTTTATTATTTAAACATGTTTTGTTGTGATACGTGTTTAATATTTGGTTGTTTTAGTTAGTGATGCGTGTTTATTATTTAAACATGTTTTAGTGGTGATACGTGTTTATTATTATATGTTTTGTTGGTGATACGTGTTTATTATTATATGTTTTGTTGGTGATGCGTGTTTATTATTTAAATATGTTTTGTTTGGTGATGCATTATTTATCGTATTATTCTGTAACATCAGTATGCTTAAACAAAGAACGTCATTCATATATCAATTAATTAATATATTTAAATTTTAATTAAATCTAAAAATTAAAAACATTTTTAGCTTTCAAAACTAAAAGTTTTAAAAAACAATTAAAAAATAAACGAATCGAGAGACCGTAAAAAATTAAAAACAAGTTTTAAACAAAAAAATATTAGATTTTTACAAACAAAAAACATGCGTTTAAAAAATAACTAAACTTTTTAACGTACGAGAGATACGTCGTCGTAAAGTATAAATGCTACGAGAGATACGTCGCAAAATATAAAAATAATTTTTAAACAAAAATTTTAGATTTTTAATTTTTTTTAACAAAACAACTATATTTTTACACCCCAAAAAACATACCCAAACCCCCCAAATCACACTCAAACGCCCCAAGCTGCTGCGTTTAATTTTTTTGAACCCTATACGCCCCGTAGTGATCACTACGTGGCGTATAGGTCTGAAAAAGCTGACAAAAGAATTCTGTCGTTTAAGGTTGTCAGCCTGTGGCTAAAACGCCCCGTAGTGGCCACTACGGGGCGTATGGGTGACGGCCGGGGTGTTGAATTAAAATTCTGGGGTGTGTAGATATCCCCACCCATTAAAAAACAACAATCTACCGTGACCTTAATATTATATAATTATTTACTTTAAAATCTTAATCTTATAAGAAAAAACACTATCATATACATGCTCAAAAATCATTGAACTACAAGCTCTAGACTTAAAGATGACTAAAATAAAAAATAAATCATATTTATATTACGTTTATGAATAATAAAAACAAGTGTTTTTTTTCTTAAAAACATAAAAATGCTTACTTTTTTACTGTATTTGTATTTTTTTATAATTTAATGTAAAATACATTAAAAAACAAAATACAATATAAAACACATAAATACAATACGAAAAAAAAACAAATTTAATGCAAAAAAATTGATTTTTAAGGCAAAATTATGTTTTTTATTTCATACTCTCTTCTTATACGAGACTAATTAATTAAAAAATATATTTAAACTAGGATGAGTGTTAAATTTAAACGTGTAAAACGTGACACGAATTTTTAATTCAAACGTTTAGAAGTTTAATATGTTTAAGCATATATTAAAATATATTTATCAATAAGTTAAATTAATTTCTTTTTGGATATATACCCACATACTATATTTCAATAAGTTTAAAAATTATATATTTATTAGTTATGATATAAACAATAACATGACAAAATAAATTGTTGGAGCCTCGTTTAAAAAGAAAACTCTTAAATCATATTTGAGTCTTTCGATTTGAATTTTAAAATAAAATATGTCTTTAACATTAAAATATATTAAAACTGATTTTTTTTATTCAAAATATGTTTTTGTATTCAACTTTAATGTAGACCACATAGTTAGTTTTAAGACTACAAATGTAGGGTTCAGATAAGGTTTAAGATTTTTTCTTTAAAATGGATTTTTCACTTGATACAATCTTGTATGTATGTATGTAATTTTAATAACTTGTGTATTATATGAGTTAGAATAAAAAATTAGCTATTGATTGTATTTAATAAAACAATAACATTGAAAAAGAAAAGAAACAAGAAAAAAACAATAAACTTTCAAAACTAGTACCTAACAAGTGATACCATGGGTTAGTTATTTAATAGCTTAATTCAATTTATCTTATAAAACATGTCACAATATAAAAATAATTTGCATCATTAAATAATTTGTACACTTGTAAAGTTTGTGGCCTTGTAAGAGACTTTATGGGTTTGATCATTTGATGGGCATCCCATGTTGAAATATTGCACCCCCACAAGCAACGCGTCTAAAAATGTAGCACCCACGTTTGAGCTCTTTTTTTAATGATTGATCATGGAGGCATCAACCATAAAGATTCTTGGCTCATATAAATTCTCATCTAAATAACAAGTGTCTATTTTTGTAATAAGTATGTAAAAAGTCAAACCTAAATATCCACAAATTTGACATCTTGTATATTTTTATTAATGTGACAAATGGAGCTTTGGAGGTTTGCACATTTTTTTAAATTGCGTATGTGTGATGATATGATTCGATTTATTGTCTTAAAACAATAACCTACACGATTTATGACGGCGTATTTGTTGATGTTACATGTTCATGGTCCACGTGGATTTATAATGACATGAAGTAGAACATATCTAGAAAAATTTAGTTTCAATAAATCCATTTAAAGGGTAATACACAAAGTTTTCATGTGTGGGGATTGTTTTCCCAAACCTTTAATGTTTCTGTAATTTTTCAAATTTTTTTATTTGAGGTATAAAAAAGAAATGCCCTTCTTTATATATCAACTTTTCAATACGTAAGTGAGGTGTCATTTCTATATACATATTTAATTTAACATTAGGTTTTGTCATGGATTCTTCTCATTAGTAGCTGCTTTACAAATTTTTTATTTGGTAGTGAGTTACAACTAGGAAAGGTTTTTTTAAAGCTATTTCACTATTTTCTATTAATCAAAGAAAATATGCTTTTGGAGTCCATTTCTTAAATGTATGACTAGTTGAATAGGCCATTCAATTCATTGCAAAGATAGAAAATAAATATATTGATTGTTGTTAGACAAGGATAACTTTATAAAATTATAACAAAACTTATTAATTGTTCTAGTTAAGTTATTAAAAGGTTTTTTTTACTGTTTTTTAAAGTAATTAAAGTTTTATTTATTGTTCTAATATTATATAATTATCAGGTTATTAAGTGGCCAATGATAATATTTTAGGTTGCATTTAATATTTTTATTTTTAATATATATGACGTAAAAGTATAAATAATGACATAGATTTTTTAATTAAAAAATGACGGTTTTTCAATTAAAAAACATTAAGAAACATCTTTTTATTCTAAAATTGATAAAACAATGAGATTTAAGTTCAAATTTTTTTTAAAATAAAAATAAAATTATATTTTAAATGTGTAATATAAATTGTGTTTGTACTGTTTATGTTTTATGCTAAAATGAGACCGAAAAAAATTAAGGAAAAAAATGGTAGCATGATGACATGGTAATTACACGTTATTATAATAGTAAATTAATTAAAGCTTAATTATTTTAGATATGGGTGTTCAAAAAAATCCGTATCCGAAATATCCGAAAATCTATATCCAAAATATCCGAAAAAATCAGATATCCGGAAGTTCGGATATCCGGAAATTCGGATTCGGGTACCTATTTTGAAAATTTTCGGATAGTTCGGATATCCGAAATAGTTTTTTTTCGGATATTTTTTCGGATATTCAGATAATTTTTCGGATATTCGAATATTTTTCGGATATCCGAAATATTTTTTTTATTTTTTTCTGATTTCGGATATCCGAACTTCTCGGATATCCGAAATTTCAGATTCGGATATTAAAAACCACTATCCGAAAATAAACACCCCTAATTTTAGAGAGACAAATAAATTTTCATTGACTTAATTAAAGTAGTTAATAAACCAAACTACATGAGTGGTTAAATTAATGTTGTTAAATACATTAAAAAAAAACTATAAAGTTGTGGTAACTCAGATTTTGAGCACCCAAACACACATAAAAAAAAAATTCAAAAAATTCACCTTGCAATTTCAAGTTAAAATTAAACCAAAAACTTAATGATGAAATAAAATTCACTCTAATGTGATTAAATAAGTAACCAGAAACATATAAAGTTGAGGCCATTCTTACTGTAGCTAAACCAGGATTTTTTGGAACCGGAACCGATTCCGGTTTTTTACTGGTTCCAACCGGTTTTTTGCCGGTTCGGGTTTGACCGGTTTAAGGGTGGAACTGGTTCTGGTTTTGGTTTTTCCGGTTCCAATTTTTCTGAAAACCCGGAACCGCCCGTATCCATCTGTTCGGATATGACCGGTTCGGGTTTTCGGTTCCGGTTCCGAGTACGTTGGCCACCTCTACTTACTAGTCCCATATTCTTGGTAAAACCAGGCCCAGAAATGGCCCTCGACAGTCCAACCAAAAGTCCAATAAAAAATATGGGTCGGTCAAAATTTATCAACCCGATCGTGGGAGGAATGGGTTCCCGACCAATCTCCGCCTGTGCCACCTTATTATGTAGCTGTGCGCCTATGCTCCACCTCCACCGTCTGTCCGTTTCCATACCCCATAGGCCACAGAAGCAGGCTGAAGTGCTCGACCATCCTTCGAGATGACGGAGCTTAACCGGAAAAACGGAGGAGGTTGAAGGATTTTTAGGAAAAAAACGGAGGGGATTGAAGTTTTTTAGGAGGAAAACGAAGGGGGCGAAGGAATTTTCGACGAAACACTACTAAATCGACCCGTCTAACCCGAAAAACAGGAGGGATGGACACTTGTGACTACCAAAACCTCAGCCCAACTCCTCTTTTTTACTTGCTCTTACATCCCCAAAGCTCCTATTCCTAATTTTAATCCCCACGATCTTAGTTTTTTTTTTTTTAACGGCATTTGATCTCAACGTGTGAACCACTGTTTCCAGGCCATGTCACCAAGGTGTAGTTACCATGACCTCCGTTGAGACCCCACCACCACCCCAGAAGGAAACCGCACCGAAAAACCTCATGACCTCTCAAGAACCCCTATTTCGTCTTGAGAGGGATTTGAACCCATGACCTTCCATTTGGAAAGCCATGGGGGTACCACTAGGGCAAAGCCCCTTTGGTCCCCACGATCTTAGTTAGTTAGGGGCAGCCATCCAAGCTATGTATGTGGACTCCTCTGAACCTTAGTTGTTTATGGACAATAGAGCTTCCAAACATCCCACACCAGGTCAGGTACGATTATTGTCATCAGTAGAGGGGAGCAAACCGATTTTTTTAAATCCGGTTCCGGTTCCGGTTTTGGTTAACAAAGTCAATAACCGGTTCTGTTTTTTGACTAGATTTTGGCCGGTTCCGGTTCAAGCTTTGGTCGGGTAAAGGTGTAACTGATTCCGGTTTCTCTGAGAACCTAGAACCACTTATACCCACCGGTTCCAATTGTCGGTCTCGGTTCTGGGTTTTTGCCCATCTCTTGTCATTAGGCTATGTGTAGTAATCACCTCATTATCACTCCACCTAGACGTCACATTAACAATTATTCTCATTACCCCACAGCTCTTTACATACACATGTGTAACTATCACCCCTCTTCAGATACACACAACCCACTCACGCCCCACCCATCGCCCACTTTCTCTCCTCTCACATGCAGTTGTTCACCTCATGACCGGTGGGGTCTAATAGCAAGTGCAGAAGGTACGACCGCACATGCCCCCATTTTTTTAGAGTGCCTTAATTTTTTACAAAAAAATTGTATATCTTATATATATTAATTTTATTTTACAATAAACACATATAATTTACATTCCAATTTTTTAAATATATTTAACTTAGTTACGAATTTTATAAAAGTTAACTAGAAAAACTTTTTACTTAAAAATTTGACCCAATAACTCATTACAATTTAAAATTTAGATGAAAAAACAAATTAACTCACTTTATATTTAGTTACAAACTAATTACCATTCACGCACACATAAGGGTCCATTTTTAGCATTTGCACAGATCACCTAATCTCTCAGAGACGACCTTGCTCATGACCGAGCTCATGCCTTGCCTGTCACGCCTTCTTCATGTTGACCCTGTAATATGGTGTTGGGCGCCACCGGGGCGCGACACCCCCATCACCCAGGTGCTCACACTCCACTACACACAACCTTAGTGTGAGTTCTATTAATTTGTTTTACTTAAAAATGAAAATCGAGCATACCAATTATCGGATCGGGTGGCACCACTCTTCCCCGCTCCTCATGACCTCTCCACCTAAAATACATTCTTGAGACACCCGTCAAAATAATAAAAAAAAATCTTATTTTCATTTGTAAATTTGTCGATTTTAATCCTTTTAGTTTTTCCGTGAAGGCTTACAAAGCCACCGCTCACGTCTCCATCACTGCATCTTGTCTCCACAACACTTCCACCATAATACCACCACCCACAACACAACATAGTCCACCTAATCTGCCTACACTACCCCATGTCCTCACACCTTATGATTAAATGTTCTAAAGCTTGTTCAGTTATTTGGTAGAACCCCTGATAAAGGAAAGTTTTCAGTGTACCGCTTGTGTAGCATATGTGAAGAACAGCCATCAGACCAGGTGTTTTCGTAAAATTGGGATCCTTTTGAATAAATTCCTTTTCTTAGGAACTGTAAAATAGATTTTCGACGGAATGAAAAACACATATATGGTAGAATCGTAACCATATAATACAATTAATCCTTTTCAGAGAATTAAATGGTCTTCTCAAACATGCCTTTTATTTGGTAGGTCCACGATGTTGAGCCATACATCCGTTGCTCCCAGAAGGCATACTTACTTATATGTTATGAGATTTTGACACTACATTTATGTAACTTTTTTTTTTCATTTTTATGTGTTTTGAGTTCACATTGACTTGTCATGATAGATTACACTATTTTCTGACAATTGAAGTTCAACATACTCGAGATGTATATTTCTTGGTCAACAATCCTATGCAGGTGACACCTTAATTAATTAGCTCGTACAAATATGTATAATTATAAGCCCAATCTCACACCTATAGTTATTACAAGCCAAATGGAACTATTGGCTACTTATTTCCTCACGAATCTCTATATTTTTTTTTTAACCGGAACCGGTTCCGGGTAACAAAGTCAATAACCGGTTTCGGTTTTGGCCGGATAAAGATGGAAACGGTTCCGGTTTTCCCGGTTCGAGTTACGATTTCTTCGGGAATCCGTAACCGCTTTTTAGGCCACCTTTGCAGCTAGGTCAGGGCATTGCAATGTTTGGTCTTTCAGCAGACTTTGTTGGGTTTAATCTTGATGGGTGGTTAATAATTGGGTATGGTTTATGGTTATTTAATTCGTGGTTGTTTGCAAATGGGACAAGTACCTAGTATTGAAGTAATTTAACTAGTATTGCATAATGACAATGTGAACGTTGCATGGGATCAAAGGCTGCACGTGGGATTTTGAATAAATTTGTTGGGTCAATTATTTTTTTAGGAGTACCGAGTCTAATGCATTTAGTTAGGATATTTCTGTTTTGTTTATTTCCAAGTATCATGTATTATGAATTGGTTATTTAAAGCCATGCAGCAATGAATGAAGAAGGAATTTTTTTAAAAATGGGTCTTATTTTAATAAATTGGTTGCAAATGGGGTTGGAATTTTTTTTTCACAAATGGGGTTATCTCCATTGGTAGTGGCGAAAATGAGGAGAGATAAAATGAGGTTGTAGGTGTGTAAGAAGCCGGTACATGCGTCAGAAATAAAAAAATCAGTTGAACCTCATTTTGCCACTCATAGTGGCGAAAATATGTATAGCTTGTACCAGTTTACTTTTTTGCCACTTCTAGTGGCGAAAATACCCATTTTTGCCACTCCTAGTGGCGAAATTCATGAAAAGCTTGACCGGTGTCCTTTTTTGCCACTCCTAGTGACGAAAATACCCATGTTTGCCACTCCTAATGGTGAAATTCATGAAAAGCTTACACACCTGTTTTCAACATTACTAGTAGAGTATAGAAAGTGAATTGTCTTGTCAACCTTTTAAACCCCAACCACTTGTTGTTTTTTCTTCTTGAACGACACCTACCACTTTCTATACCTACCAACCAACCACATTAAATATTACCATGCAATACAAATACAGAAGCAAGACCAACGATTTTTTTCAAACTTTTCACAACTTTCAAATATTTACTCTTTTATAATAATCATTTTCAAATTACTAATGGCAACAAATTACAACTCAGATCCATTGGTAAATGATTTATTGTTTCTTGCTGGTTCACACAGAGCAGATTATGTTTTCCAACAACCTAAAGAAATTAGAGATGGCGGTTTACTCAGAATACGAAGGGGGGATGAAAAATTGTGGGTTTACCTTCGTCAAAATCCTATTGCTGATAACGTATTACAATACATACGTTTGGTAGGTTTTTCTGGTGTCATTGGGTGTGAATACCGAAGGCTTGATAGTGCACTTATTTCTGCACTTGTTGAAAGGTGGCGTCCGGAGACACATACTTTTCACATGCCATTCGGAGAGGTAACCGTGACCTTGCAAGACGTTGCTGTTTTGTTGGGTTTACGTGTCGATGGTAATGTAGTCAGTGGTACTGAAAATCACTGGAACACTGAGCAAATAATTGGCAATTTTTATGGTTTAACGGGCATAATTTTAAATGAAAGTGCTGTAAATAGTCAAAGAATAAATATGCCTTTTATTTTAAATAAAATAAAAGAAATGGAATTTCCTGAAAATCCAACATACTTGCAATGTATTCAACCTGCAAGGACAATAATTTTACTTTTGGTGCTTTATTGGTGAACATAAAATATTTTAAAAAAACTAGAGCTCCTGAGAAACTCTTGAGTTTTGAAGTAAATGAAGACCATGCTCAGTCACACAACGAGCTGATTGGTAATCAAAGGGTGCACGTCTGTATGTTAATGGAGCATTTAGTGACTGGTAAACCATTAAATGTAACTGGAAATTCCAAGAACTGGTGTGTGGCCTACAGACGTTACATGGCTGACCAAATTTACTTTTGGTGTTGTTTGCCACGACCGGGTGATGTTTAGTTTGGCAGATTGTATTATAACCATTTTCTTTTAATGTAATTTCTTTTTTTTTGCAAGTTAATATTTATTGTTTCCAACAACACTAAATTTGGTAACATGAGCATTAAATTTAAAGTAACAGACTAATAATTATTTAAATAAACATTTTAAAAATTAAATTTAAAAACAAGCAACAATAAAATTATTAGGGATGGGATGATTGACAAGCATTCCTTCTATGACCGACTTGTTTGCATATTCCACATCTAAAAACTCTAGGTTGATCAGGATGATGAACATCCATCTCGTTATGAATTCTTCTTGACCTTCGTCTGCCACGAGAGGTGGTAATTTTAGATGCATCTGCTTTAATTCTCCAACCTGGGTCATTCCAATAATCTTGATGACTTAAAGGAAAAAACTGACCATCATATTGTGCCTTGTATGCACCAGTCGTGTACAACTCATGAACAATGGTCTCGGGTGGATCCCCTCTATTGTGGCAAATTGCTATTGCATGTGAGCAAGGAAACCGCTGCATTTGTGTGACAATTCAAAATTTTCAGGTTAGAATAATATCTCGGAAATAAAGAAAATGAGTGTAAGCGAAATCACAAAACGAGGCTTTGATTCCAAGATACGCTGAGTTGAAGATAGCGTTAAATAAGAGATCATATATCTTGAATTTTTCAGGTCTTGAAATTATAACCATTGGAAAGAGCTCGAAAAATCGCGAACGTAGGCGAAAACCGTGCGCAAAACGGAGTTCGTATGCTCCCGGAATCGCGAAACGAAGAAAACCAAAATATCTGCGAACTGGAATCCGCGCGGTACGCCCCAACTCAGCATCCCAGTTGGGGCGATGCGCCCGGGGTGTCTGGCGGCTGAAAAACGAGTTTTTAAAATCAGATCGCGAAGAAAACTCAATTTTTCATTTTATCTCGTCATTTTACACTCAAAAACACCTTTAGATCACATTTTTATCATCCAATCTTCATTTTGAAAGCTTCTAAACGTCCGGATCGCACTAGGGATTGTATCTACAAGTTCTGATCGTCATTTCTGTCCGAGAAATCCGTCAGATTAGGTAACGGTTTGTTTTAAACCTTCCAGCTTGATTTTGATTGATCAGATCTTGTTTTTGAACATATTGAGATAGTTAGGGTTGTTGATTATTGCCTAGATGATGGCTATGAATGATTATAAACAAAGAACACGGTGTTCTAACGGGTAAATCCTTGTTTTGAGCCGTTATAATGCCCGGTTTTCATGAAACCACAATAATGATTATAATGGTTTAAATCATTTGATTGTAATAATGATTATGATTGTCTTGATCATTTCTTGAAATGCTAGGTTTCATCCAAGTGTTTCAAACTAATGACAAGCATAAAGATAATCACCAGAATAACAATCTGATGTTTATGATAACAATCAGATTAGTATATTGAGCATGGTGATTAAACTTATTTTAATATCACATCCTCATGTTTCATGATAACTAAATGATAAATAACAAGGATTGACTATTCCTAAGCCAGAAATTCATCTAGGAAAGCGTTAGTGAAATAATCAACAATCAACATCTATTTGATTAAACCGAAAACGTTGTGACTAATTCAATTAGTCATAAATTGTTATAGGAACCATAGAGGATTTCCAATCAGCTAAACATTAAGATCATCATCATTCGCATTTAACAAGTGAGTTTCATAGCCCCCTTTTAATGTTCTGTTTCTAAACTCGGGGTGGAACATGTAGATATCTTTTCATAACATATTTTATCAATCATCGTGAAATCTTATATCATTATCATGAGGAACGTCATGATAAACATTTATCAAATACCATGAAATCTTATATCATTATCATGAGGAACGTCATGATAAACATTTATCAAATATCATGAAATCATATATCAGAATCATCAGAAAAATCATGGTAAACAATCATCAAATAAATATTTTATCAATGTATTAAAAACAAGCGTATCACTTGGGAACTTTGGTTATGTGGAGGCTATTTGGGACTATTCTTATGTGAACATCATTAACTTGTTATCAAGCCCTTGGTAGTACTGGTATGATCATATGCGGGAACTCAAGATTCTTTATTCTTAGGGCGTCTGGTGGGTAACCAGACGTTATTCTTACAGCGTTCCGGCGGGTAGCTGGACGTTGAAACTACGGCGTTTGGGGGTCGCCAAACGTTAGCATTATTCTTTAGGTTTGATGTTTGCATGCCCAGGTGGATTCATTTTCAAAGTACCTACTTGATCACTTGTGAATATTGTATCATGAAAATCATTGTCTGAACAATCATTTTAAATCATCAAACACCTATGATTCTCACTCAACTATTCGTAGTTGACTTTTATCTACATGTTTCAGGTAATGGGGAACGACAGCAAATCAATCTAGGTCGGGATCAACAGCAGAATTAGTTGTGACCTAGAAAGAAAACAAAAGCTTCATATTGTATAATAGTTATCTTATGATAAACTTGTTGTATTATATGTATGTTATGTTTGTTTGAATGAACTTAAACTTATGAAACATAGTTAATCATGGGTTATTCTCCAACATTGGCACATGAACACATAGTCACGCGCCGTGGATTCCGCACGCGGTGTGGGTTGTGACAGATGTGGTATCAGAGCCAAGGTTGTAGAGAATTAGGTTAACCCTAATGGATGACCTGGACTACAACTTAAGTTTCCCTTATGTGTTTGTGTGATTTCTTACCTTAAAATCCTCATCCTTATTTTATACCATAATCTAAATCTATTGTTTGTCGTTCTGTCTTTAGAATGGCCGACAATAATCCCAACGATGAGACAGACCGTTTGGCAGCTGTCATCACTCAACAATTGGTGCAAGTCTTGCCAACTCTAGTTACTCAACTAAATAACTCTTATCAAAACTCTCCTAATGGTTCTCAGTATCGTCCTACTCAGAATAATGGTGAAAATTCGAAAAGCTTTACCTTTAAGCAATTCAATGATGCTAGGCCCAAAACTTTCACTGGAGTAGAAGGTGCCACTGGACTCATTCAGTGGTTTGAATCCATTGAGGATACTTTGGACTACACTAACTGTCCAGAGGATCAAAAAGTGAAAATGGCTGCAAGCACGTTCCAACAGGGAGCCTTGACCTGGTGGAATGGTGAAAAGAAGAGTAGAGGTAGGGAAGCTGCCCTAAGCATGACTTGGACCGATTTCAAAGCTCTTCTGGTTAAAAAATTTTGTCCTAAGCATGAGATGAAGAATTTGGAGGATGAATTATACAATCTAGTTCAAGTAGGTGGAAACAATCGCACCTATACCAACCGATTTCAAGAGCTCAGTGTTCTGGTGCCTCACATGGTTACTCCTGTATCCCGCCAAATCGACAAGTATATTAGGGGATTGCCACTACTTATCAGGAGTATGGTAATGGGTAGTAAACCAGCAACCCTGCAATCAGCAATTCATCTAGCTGCTGATATTACTAATGAATTCGTTAAGGGTGGTCAACTTACTCGAACAGATGATGTTCTTCCTGCGGTTAGGGAAGACAAGAAGCTAACAAAGCCACCTAAGAAGAAGCATAAAACTAATAAAAGTTTTGCAATTTCATCAACCCCCTCTGCTTCTATAAATCGAGCACCGTCAGTTGCAGACTCTACAACAAACTTCAGGAGATCATACACTGGACCCCACCCTCAATGTAACAAATGCAAGTATCATCATTCACTGGGTCAACAGTGCTGGAAATGTACAAAATGTGGGAGATATGGTCATCTGGAGAACAGGTGTCGGTTCACTGGAAAAGTAGTCAATGCAGTTACGTCGATGGCCACACCAAAACCAGTTGGGCCAACGTGCTTTGAATGTGGAGCAACTGGTCATATCAGGAACAGATGTCCTAGACTTTCTAATAACAATCAAAGTCAAAATGCTCCAGCACGCGTGTTTTCTATGAATGCTCATGAAGCACGCGAAGAAACAACGGTTGTCACAGGTACGTTCACTATTAATGATCATTATGCTTCAGTTCTATTTGATACTGGTGCTGACAAGAGTTTTGTCTCAACGTCAATTGTACCTCATTTGGGTAAATAAGTAGAAGTACTAGAACCCCCGTATACCATAGAAATAGCAAACGGTAAACTTATACATGCCAATTCTATCATTCTTGATTGTACATTGAAACTCAATGATCATGAATTCTCTATCAATTTGATCCCAATGAACTTGGGAAGCTTTGACATTGTTGTGGGCATGGATTGGTTATCTTCTAATTGTGCCGAAATCGTTTGCTCAAACAAGCTTGTACAAATTCCATTACCATCGGGGGAAACATTACGAGTCTATGGAGACAAGCCTTGTCGTACACTCAAGATAGTATCATGCATGAAGGCTCGAAGCTATCTTCGCAAACAATATCCTGCTTTCCTAGCACATGTTGTGGCTAAGGAATCTTCTAAGAAAACTATTCAGGATATTCCTGTCATTCGTGATTTTCCTGAAGTATTCCCTGATGAGCTACCTGGACTTCCACCAGTACGTCAAGTTGTGTAACAGCAAGTGCCAGATCGTCCGGCAAGTCCGTACGGTATGTGTACTTTCACCTTATACTATGTGTACATACGTGAGTTTTAACAGTACTTGTATTAACAGAATCCTAAATACAAGAAATCGTTGTACGTATTTTCGTATAATCTTAAATACATTAAGTACAACGTACATTTGAAACATTAGTTGTGTTTATTAAGTGAAAACTTAATTACAGTTAACACAACAAATCACGAGAAACAACGGTATTCAAACAATATTCAGAAACATATCGGTTGCGATCTGATATCCACAGATGACAGGAATCAGATGACCGACAAGTCAGTACAAGAACAATGTGAAAACAGGATGTATAGTTGAGTCCGATAGTGAGGAAACACAATTAAAACATAAATGCAGTGTTATCGCAGAATAACGAACTGACAGTGTGTTTGCGTGAGTGACGATTCACATAAACATATCTGTGAGTTTAGAGTTCTGAAATAATGACTGAAAAGTAGAAAACAAAAGTCAGAAAGCAAAACCATCGTCGTATTCGTTTGGGTGACGATTCGAACGAATTACGCGCGAAGGTGACGCGATCTGACGAAACGAAAACGAATCACGACACGAACGAAAATAATTTAATAAAATAAAATAAATAACAATTTACAATTTTGAAACTCATCAAATTAAGTTAAATTGGTTTCTTTTATTATTTACATTTAAATAACGCGTAAATTTCCGGAAACGTATCGAAAGCGCGAACCGAGTCACCGAAATGAACCCGAATAACCACCGGGTATTTAAAGCCCAAAAATGAGGCTTTCCCCTCATTTCTCCTCTTTCTTCTTCCTACAAACCCTAAATTCCCGGTTTTGAGATACACACCCATTTCTCACCTTCAAACCACCATATCTCACTCAATACTCCACCAAATTGACCCATCTTTGGACCAAATCGAAGCTCTTGATCTCTACTACACGAAAGTACAACCGATCTAAGCCAAACTCCATCGAAATCCGAGGTAAGAGGCTGGGAAAGTTGCGAAAATTAGGGTTTTCGTACCCTTTTTCTTGAACCATTAACATCAACCAGTTTAGAACTCATCTCTCCGACCTCTATACTTCTGAAAACACACCTCTGCTCTACACCACCATGGGACAACCCCTTTGGCTTGACTGCACTTTGGGTCGAACCCCCTAGGCCGACGGCTACTTCGCCGAATGAGAAGAACTCAGGTGGCCGAATGGCCTCTTTCGACGGCTACTGCTCCTTCGGCAGTAAGACTCACTCGGTGCCCAACCCACATTCGCTGGCTTCTCATTCGAGCAACCTTATTCGGCCTACCCATTCGACCACCACCCTCATGCGCCGGTGACCTCATTCGCCATGCAACTTCAGTCGCCCTTACAACCCGAATGAAGCCTCAGTCGGCCGGAATATTCACATTCGGCACAACCACCACCATTCGACCTCATCATTCGCCATCATCATGATGGGAACCTCATATGGCCAAACAACATCCTCACCATTCGGCTAAGGGACTGTGAAAACCTTTCTATCACCCACTTAACCGATGCCTCCATTCGTGAACTACACTGGCCATATGATCAATGAGGATGTTCAGACTTTTTATTTGGATTGATCAGTCGACCCAACTCCCTTTAATTGGCCCATAGAAAGGTTGATCAGGCCCACAACACATGGCAAAGCCCAAATGGGATTAAGATCAAACGGTTGGGCCATTTGACCACCTTTAAACCCAGTGACATACCCTGGCCCAACAGTGGCCTACGCAGCCCAACAATACCTCTTTGAGCCCCCAAGTTTAGCCCATATGTTATTGGGCCAAGGCTCACTTGGTTACGGCCAATCACACCTAACAGGCCCAACATAGTTGCTGTTTGGCCCAACAGCCAGTTATTCGGCCTACAGTCACCTTGTGCAGCCCACATATTATGAGGCCCAATAGTGGCCCATGAGCTATTGAGGCCCAAAGCCCAGGACACTCGGCCCTCACAACCACATTCGGCCAAATTGATTTTCGGCCCACAAAGTTCACAAAATAATCTAGCATCTTAAACAAACTCAATTATAATAAGTTGCATGAGATTACCAACCTAATCTACTACAAGGGTGACAAGATTTTGGACCTAGTTCATAAAGTCTAAAATAATTCATGTTGAACGTGATAACAAGTGGTGTTAAAGTGTTAATACAAATGGACCAATGATAGTATATAACGATGTTACAAGATGTAAAAGGCTATTAACCTTTAATCTAAAACTTAAGTCATATGCTTGAAGCCTGTAAAGTTTTGACATTTAATCAAGTTAAATATAAAAATCTTTAACGAACAATCAAGGGCCGAATGACAATCGAGACTTACAAGGATTAGCCAAACTTGTGGCTAACACCTACACATACACATACACATGAACTCCTACAAACTTATACTTACGATTTGCAAACAACGTGAAATCAACACAGGTTCGTGAAATCAACAACAAAGTACAAACAAGAGTGCGTGTATTCTCGATTAAGCTAAGTCAACTACAATCACTACAAGGTGAGTTCATATGCCCCTTTTACTTTAATCTTTACTGATTTTAACTCTCGGGGCTGAGAAACATGTTTACTTTTAATTATTTAAAAGTTATGCTTAACATGTTAATTATACTTTGATTTAGATAATATTAAATTGTTTATTATCGCTTATCATTGTATGCATGCTTGTATGATTATGAGATAACAGGGAAACTCAGATGATTATGATAATGAAATTTCTAAATCATCAACACATTAGAATAACTTAGTTATAAGATGATAGCTTATAACACTTAGTTATTTCCACATGAGCAAATACTTAGACGGTTTACACCTAATTATATAACGAGAACAATCCCACATTGAGACTTTGGGATCGTATGGACTTCAGTGAATGATGATCATGATAACGTAACTTCATGGGATTCTTATCATTCACGGTGAATGATGATCATGATAATGTAACATCATGGGATTCTTATCATTCACAGTAAATGATGATCATGATAACGTAACTTCATGGGATTCTTATCATTTACACCTAATTAACATGATGTAATAAGACAAGTTCTTATTCGACCTTGTTAATTTCACGAGAACAATCCCACATTGAGACTTTGGGATCGCATGGATTTCAGTGAATGATGATCATGATAACGTAACTTCATGGGATTCTTATCATTCACAGTAAATGATGATCATGATAACGTAACTTCATGGGATTCTTATTATTTACACCTAATTAACATGATGTAATAAGACAAGTTCTTATTCGACCTTGTTAATTTCACGAGGACAATCCCACATTGAGACTTTGGGATCGCATGGATTTCAGTGAATGATGATCATGATAACGTAACATCATGGGATTCTTATCATTCACAGTGAATGATGATCATGATAACGTAACTTCATGGGATTCTTATCATTCACAGTAAATGATGATCATGATAACGTAACTTCATGGGATTCTTATCATTTACACCTAATTAACATGATGTAATAAGACAAGTTCTTATTCGACCTTGTTAATTACATGAGGACAATTTCACCTGGAGACTTTGGGATCACACGGCGGAATAGAGGTGAATGAAATGCATTGAAATCTGATTACGTGAGGATTACAATGGATTTCATTTGGGCTCTATACGTTGTATTGAGATTACATTACAAATAGTTAACTAACACTCTTATTACATAAAAGTGGATGATAGTTAACCCCACAAGTAATAGAATAATACAAGGATCAGATTTAATTAATCTAAATTCCTTAATTCATTGAGGGTCTATCAATACTTCGGTTTGATAACTAAACCCCTCTTACTATATTATTCTACATTATTCTACATATGACTACACATCGGACGAGTTGGATAATTGGGAAATGGATATCTTTAGTTGTATCGCAAGTGGTGTGGAACTTGGCTGAGTATGTGGTGGGATAGCGTCTGGGCTTGACCCTTACGTGATTCCCTATATATAAGCATGCTTAATCAGGTGATACACTACTTGTACATACAACTAAGGAGAGGCCATTGGGTGGAACAGATGAAACAAGTATTACAAGCAACAAATATGACATTGTGGATGTGTGTATGATCAATTCAATGGTTTTCAATTTACTTACTTATGAACTCACCAACCTAGCGTTGACTTTGTTTAAATTATATGTTTCTCAGGTGATGAACAAGTGTAGATACTTATATGCAAGAATTAAGCTAGGGGACTTTTAGAAGACCTAGCTTTACTTTTGATTGCATGCTTCTGGGAACAAGAACATGAATCATCTTTTGTGTATCTTGTACAGATACAAGATATAGTTACATTGATTCTTTTTGGTAGATTTACTTGATTAAATTATGAACGATACTGTGTAATTTAATCTTGTAATTCTATATTATGGATGTGTTAGAAATTTCTCATTTATTTATCATGTGCTATATAAACAATCTGATCATTTGATTATCACCCAAAGATATCGCGCCCCGGGAAACTTTCCGCCCGACAGGAAAACACGATCCGTTCCCGCCGGCCCGGGGTGTGACAAGTTGAATTCAGAATAGATCTCGTACCTGGGGCAAATCCTGTTGCTAAAACACCTTATCGTCTTGCACCATCTGAGATGCAAGAACTCTCAAGCCAGCTGCAAGAGCTATTAGATAAAGGTTTCATCAGACCTAGTTATTCTCCCTGGGGTGCACCAGTATTGTTCGTCAAAAATAAAGATGGATCATTTAGAATGTGCATCGACTATCGTGAACTCAACAAGTTGACTATCAAGAATCGTTATCCATTACCAAGGATCGATGATTTATTCGATCAACTTCAAGGAGCTACTTATTTCTCTAAGATTGATCTTCGATCTGGTTATCATCAACTGAGAGTTCATGATGATGACATTCCCAAGACTGCTTTCAGAACACGGTATGGACACTATGAGTTTTTGGTTATGCCCTTCGGACTAACCAATGCACCAGCAGTGTTCATGGACCTTATGAACAGGGTGTGTAGACCCTATTTAGATCAATTTGTCATTGTATTTATTGACGGCATATTGATTTACTCTAAGACTAAGAAGAATCATGAAAGTCATCTCAGGCTAATTCTGGAACTTCTAAAGAAAGAACAACTTTACGCCAAGTTCTCGAAGTGCGCATTTTGGTTGAAAGAAGTTCAATTTTTAGGTCATGTTGTGGATCAGCAAGGTATTCATGTAGATCCAGCCAAAATTGAAGCTATAAAGGACTGGAAAGCACCAAAGACACCATCGGAAATTCGTTCTTTTCTAGGATTAGCTGGATACTATCGGCGATTTATCGCAGATTTTTCTAAGATAGCTGTTCCACTTACTACTCTCACTCAAAAGGATCAACCATTCGTTTGGGGAGAAGCACAAGATGATGCATTCCAATTGCTTAAACATAAGCAATGCAATTCTCCTATTCTTACTCTACCAGAAGGTAACGATGACTTTACAGTCTATTGTGATGCTTCTAACTTGGGTCTTGGTTGTGTGCTAATGCAACGAGACAAAGTCATTGCTTATGCTTCACGACAACTCAAGATTCATGAAAAGAACTATACGACACATGATCTTGAATTAGGTGCTGTAATTTTTGCTTTGAAAATTTGGAGACATTACCTTTATGGTACCAAATGTGTTATTTACACAGACCATATAAGTCTCCAACACATTTTTGATCAAAAGGAACTTAATATGCGACAAAGACGTTGGATAGAATTGCTCAATGATTACGACTGTGAAATCCGCTATCACCCAGGCAAAGCTAATGTGGTGGCATATGCATTGAGTCGAAAAGAAAGAGTTAAACCTAGAAAGGTGCGAGCATTGGAGATGACTATTCAGACTAGTCTCATACCCCAAATCCGTGAAGCACAACGAGAGGCACTTACTGAGACTCATGTCTCTAATGAAGCATTACAAAGTTTAAATCAAAAATTTGAAACCAAATCAGATGGAGCATACTATTTCCAAAATCGATTATGGGTACCTTCATTTGGAGATCTAAGGAAAGTAATTATGGATGAAGCCCATAAATCTCAATATTCGATTCACCCAGGCGCAGACAAAATGTACCAAGATCTTCGTGAATTCTATTGGTGGCCTGGAATGAAGAAAGATATTGCTACATATGTTAGTAAATGCATCACGTGTTTAAGAGTAAAAGCTGAACATCAAAGGCCCTCTGGGTTACTACAACCATTGGAGATTCCGGTATGGAAATGGGAGCAAATCTCTATGGATTTCATAACTAAATTGCCTAAAACACCTAGGGGTCATGATGCAATTTGGGTTATTGTTGATCGATTGACTAAGTCAGCACATTTCTTAGCTATTCGAGAAGACTATAACACGAACCGGTTAGCCAAACTTTATCTTGATGAAATTGTGAGCAGACACGGAGTGCCAATCTCAATTGTTTCTGATAGAGATAGCAGATTTACTTCAAGAGTCTGGAAAACGTTTCAAAAGGCTTTGGGTTCACAACTTAATCTTAGCACAGCTTACCATCCTCAAACTGATGGCCAAACTGAACGAACCATTCAAGTGGTAGAAGATATGTTAAGATGTTGTGTTATTGATTTTGTTGGTAGCTGGGATACTCACCTTCCTCTGGTTGAATTCTCTTACAATAACAGCTATCACACAAGCATCAAATGCGCACCGTTTGAAGCTCTGTATGGACGGAAATGTAGGTCTCCTATTTGCTGGGCTGAAATAGGTGAAACCCAATTCACAGGTCCAGAACTTATACAAGAAACAACTGATAAAATTGCTGTTATACGAGACCGAATCAAAGCTGCACAGGATCGTCAAAAGAGTTACGCCGATACTCGAAGAAAGCCTTTGGAATTTCAAGTCGGTGACAAAGTTATGTTAAAAGTTTCTCCATGGAAAGGCATAGTCAGATTCGGGAAACGTGGTAAACTAGCATCTAGATATGTTGGTCCTTTCAAGATCCTTGAAAGGATTGGACCAGTAGCATATCGATTGGAATTACCATCCGAACTCAGCAATATACATGATGCATTTCATGTATGCAACCTTAAAAAGTGTTTATCAGATGAATCACAAGTCCTTCCTATTGAAGAAATTCGAGTTGAAGATAATCTTCAGTTTGTTGAAGAACCTGTTGAGGTTATGGATCGAGAAGTCAAGAAACTAAAACGCAGTCGGATACCTATTGTGAAGATCAGATGGAATTCGAAGCGTGGACCTGAATTTACTTGGGAACGTGAGGATCGTATGAAAGCGAAATATCCTCACTTGTTTTCATAAACAGACAATTATGTATGAGCACCAATTGAATTTCGGGACGAAATTCCAATAACAGGGGGAGACTGTGACAATTCAAAATTTTCAGGTTAGAATAATATCTCGGAAATAAAGAAAATGAGTGTAAGCGAAATCACGAAACGAGGCTTTGATTTCAAGATACGCTGAGTTGAAGATAGCGTTAAATAAGAGATCATATATCTTGAATTTTTCAGGTCTTGAAATTATAACCATTGGAAAGAGCTCGAAAAATCGCGAACGTAGGCGAAAACCGTGCGCAAAGCGGAGTTCGTATGCTCCCGGAATCGCGAAACGAAGAAAACCAAAATATCTGCGAACTGGAATCCGCGCGGTACGCCCCAACCCAGCATCCCAGTTGGGGCGATGCGCCCGGGGTGCTCGACCATCCTTCGAGATGACGGAGCTTAACCGGAAAAACGGAGGAGGTTGAAGGATTTTTAGGAAAAAAACGGAGGGGATTGAAGTTTTTTAGGAGGAAAACGAAGGGGGCGAAGGAATTTTCGACGAAACACTACTAAATCGACCCGTCTAACCCGAAAAACAGGAGGGATGGACACTTGTGACTACCAAAACCTCAGCCCAACTCCTCTTTTTTTACTTGCTCTTACATCCCCAAAGCTCCTATTCCTAATTTTAATCCCCACGATCTTAGTTTTTTTTTTTTTAACGGCATTTGATCTCAACGTGTGAACCACTGTTTCCAGGCCATGTCACCAAGGTGTAGTTACCATGACCTCCGTTGATGTAACAACTGTGCCGGAAACGTCGCCGGAACGATGAACGGAACAGTAACGACACAGTAACTCAGGTACAAACTATGCAAACTACTGATGTATTGTCGAATACGTAATGCTAAACAATAAACTATTATGCTAGTGTTTCTGAAATCTGATTAAACGTAACAGTTTAACAGTCAGAAACACATTAGACAACATGGAACAGTGACACTAATGTTTATCGATGTGTTATTATGTGAAAACGTATGCGAGGTTAAACAAAACGAAACGATAACGGTTGTTGTTACGAAATGCTAAACCGATGAGTTATTCGTATAGGTGACGATCTGTATGAATGATTCTGATAGTTTAACGTTCTGAAACAATAACTGAAAAGTAGAAAACAAAAGTCAGGAAGCAAAACCATCTTCGTGTTCGTTCGAATGGCGATTCGAACGAATACGCGCGATGGTGACGCGTTCTGACGAAACGAAAACGAAAACGATAAAAGATACGAACGATCATAAATTCAAAGAAATAAGATAATTCTTATTTTACAATTTTGAAACTCATCATTTAAATAAATTAAATTACATTAATTTAAGAAATTTGCGAATAAATTAAATAAACGCGTAAAAAGGTCAAATTCGTTAAATAAAATAATTAAGCGACACTTAAATTAAATGTGAGGAAAATATAAATAAACAACGCGATATTTAAGGATTATATTTATAATTTAAATCTTAAAGAATAATTCTTTTATTTAAAATATACGAAAAACGCGCGTAATTTCCGGAAACATAACAAAACCGCGAACCGAGCAACTAAAACGAACCCGAACTCACTCGGGGTATAAATACCCTTAATGAGTTCAACAACCTCATTTCTCTCCTTCTCTTTCTCCTCCTAAACCCTAATTTCCGGTTTCAAGCTCCACACCCCCATTTTGAACTTCAAATCATCATATCTCTTTCATTTCTTGATGAAATCAAGTGGTTCTTGAACCCAAACGAAGATCTCGACCCCCTCTACACGAAAGTACAACAGATCTAGAGCAAAACCTACTGAAATTTCAGGTAATGAGCCTCAAAACCCACGAAAACTAGGGTTTTCTACCCAACTTGTTCGATCCTTGTCAACCCCGGTTATATGCGTTCATCTTCGACTTCTACACACCAGAGAGCACCACTTTGCATAACTTCACCATGGACACCCTCCCTTAGCTAGACTCCTCTTGGTTCGAAACCCTCAAGTCGGCCCAACCTGCTGTGGCCGAATGAGAAACCCCGACCGAAAGACTCCATTCGACCACACTCAATCGCCGAATGTCACCCCTTCGCCACTCTCCTTCGGCAGTACATCAGTCGCCACCTTTCATTCGCTGGACATGACATTCGACTGTCACCACCCTCATTCGGCCATCTCCATTCGTGGCTTGCCCTTCGACCGCTTTTCTCCTGGTCACATGCGCCTCATTCGATCCACAAGGTCTGGGACACATTCGGCCAGACACTCGGCCAAGCAACCTCCGCATTCACCACCGGTTTCTTCGGCCAACACCCATGTATCAATAAACAAGCAGTGGGCTTAGGAAATTTCTTGGCCCAGCAAGAGTCAACACACAAATGGCCCATGGCCTGTTGTGGAGGACTAGATCTTTCGAACCATGTTTGACCAACTTGATAATCCAACAACACATCCATTTGATCTAGATAATTTGTTGCAGCCATTTAAGTTCAACCAGCCCATGACTGCTATTCGGCCCAATAGTATTAGTCGAAGCCCAAGTGGCTGTGTGCCCAGAAAAATCGTTCGGCCCAATAATAGTGGTCAGGCCCAATTGAGCTGTTTAGGCCAGGAGCATTTGGGCCTAAGCCCATTCACGTAACCCATCTAATTGGCTCACATACTAACTTGGCCCAATTATTTGATCTATGTGTCTAACCTAGCCCAACATTTTGTTTGGCTCACCGATGCTTATAAGGCCCAATAACTTTTGTCCGTAGACCCATGAGCTGTTTCAGCCTAAGAGACTTAGTGGATCAGCCCAAAATGTACCCTAAGTGGCCAATAACCCAATATCTAGGCCCACTACCGAATTCGGCCCAACTAAACCAGTCCTATATTGGCCCAAAACATATTATAGTCCGGGCCTGGAAGAAATTCATTGGGGCCCAGCTAATTCAGCCCGTGGCCTACCAAATCTTATTCAAGGCCCATCCTTAAGGCCTGTGACCTAATCTTGAGGCCACTTTGCAAACGACTTGGATAACAGCCTATTGCTAGCCCAATTATGGTTTCTATAGTTCATATTAACCTTTGGCCCAACAAATCTTGTCTGGGCCCACATCGGGCCCAACGGTTTCCCTTCGTGGCCTAATGGAGGCCCACAAGGCCAATTAAACTCCAGGCCTTTTAACTCTTGACCGGGCCATCTCATTTCAGCAACCTATTTCATTGGCCCACACAGTCTAAATGGGCCTAACAACTCTTAATCAATCCAGAATAACTCAAGGCCCATGGGTTTTGGCCCTAGGCCCAACTTATTACATCAAGGCCCAACACATGACTTGGTTACAGGGTTCGGTCCAATGGGTTCAACATATTTCATAAACTCAAAACATTATGTTTCAAGAGGTTATTGTATAACTAATTCATTATTATATGATTAATGTTCAAGGCTACAAGATGATAACTCATAATGGCAATTGCATAAAACAAATACACGGGACCGAACGGGGATCATGACCAAGTCTTATGTGTGCTAGCCAACTTTAGGGCTAACACCTACACATAAACATACAAAGCTCTATAAACTTATACTAACCAAATGTAAACAACGTGAAATCAATACAGGATCCTGAATACTACAATTACACACAACAAAGAGCGCGTGCATACTTGTTAAGCTAAGTCAACTACCACAACTACAAGGTGAGTTCATTTGTCCCTTTTCAAACCTATTTGTTTTAACTCGGGACTGAGAAGCATGTTATACATTTTAAAACAAACGTTTTAAATTTAACAAAATGCTTTTATACTATTAGAGTATGCCAAGTGCTAAAGGCGTAATATTCTATTCTAACTAAATGCTATTTGATTATGCCAAGTGCTAAAGGCATAAGCTTCTTGCTAATACTAAAACTATGTGATAATACCAAGTGCTAAAGGTATTCACTATTTGATGATGCTATTGTGGATGCTAATTCTATGAAATCATGTTTCAAGCTAATACTATGAGTTATGCTAATACTAAGGCTACGAGTTAAACTAAATGCTAATACTACGGGTTTATGCTATGAACTAACAATACGGGTTGTGCTTAATTCTAATGCTATGAGATTATACTACTTGTTAATGCTATGGGTTTTAGTGTTAAAGACTAATATAAACTCTAAATGCTAAGGATACAATAAGGCTATGGGGATACTAAATGTATACATACATACACATACTTGGGATACTTGAATCTATGGATACTATAAACTCTTGAATGCTATATGATTGCCATGCTCAAACAACGGTTTGGCCTCTCAGTGCTTGCCTTACCGGTTGTAAAGCTAGTTCTTGTGCACAAGTTACGTAAATGCTGGACTCTTTGTATGCTAAAACTATAGGCTATGGAAGAACAATAGTTGGTCTCTCAGTGCTTGCCTTCAGGTGTTCTTCCTAGCCGGGACTTGAAGAACAATAGTTGGTCTCTCAGTGCTTGCCTTCATGTGTTCTTCATAGTCTTATCGAGGAAATGGACTAATGGCCTCTCAGTGCTTGCCATGCAGTGTTTCCCATAAACTATTTACTCAGGTGATCAGTGACTAGGACGGTATTGGTGAATCTTAGATGACTTTGTGTCATCATGAGTAGCCCTTATCTCCCCTAAGTTACACGTAAATCCTGGGGCTGGTATGGACTGATACTGAATTCCTTCGGGCATTCAGTTGTCTATTCCGGTAACATTCAATCAAACTCACGGATACTATTGATGTATGGGGTAAACTTACAAACAGAAGTGCTTAAACTATGACAGGGAAACTATACGGACGGGTCGGTAAAGGGCTTAATTATTATTAATAACAGTGTCATATCCGGATTAGTATGTGGTGGGACGTCGTCTCGGCGGGTTGTAGGCTTGACCCAGGGGTATGCCCTATATATAAGCATACCGATTTGGATATTACATGTGGAGTTAATAAGATTAAGGTTTTACCGAAAGGAGTTATGCTAAAGCTATTTAAACTTATAAACTACATGAACTCACCAACCATTGTGTTGACTTTGTTTTCTTACATGCTTTCTCAGGTGATGCACAGGTTTAAACATATGCTTTTGGATTGCATGCTAGGCGGCCTAGATAGAGGACCTAGTGATTTTAGGAAGCACATATTTTGTTGATCATACGAATCATTCTTGGATATCTTGTACAGTTACAAGATAGAATACATTAATTCTTTTGTTAGGTTTACCAAGTTAAATTATTAAACATTGACATTGTAATTTAACTTTGTAATCCTATTCATATGCTTAATTGTGCTTTAGTGATTCTTAACATTGATGCTATGTAACAATCTGATCAACCCGATTATCATACCCGATATCGCGCCCCGGGAACCTTCCGCCCGACGGGGACTCCGATCCAACCCCGCCGGCCCGGGGTGTGACAGTTGAGACCCCACCACCACCCCAGGAGGAAACCGCACCGAAAAACCCCCTGACCTCTCAAGAACCCCTATTTCGTCTTGAGAGGGATTTGAACCCATGACCTTCCATTTGGAAAGCCATGGGGGTACCACTAGGGCAAAGCCCCTTTGGTCCCCACGATCTTAGTTAGTTAGGGGCAGCCATCCAAGCTATGTATGTGGACTCCTCTGAACCTTAGTTGTTTATGGACAATAGAGCTTCCAAACATCCCACACCAGGTCAGGTACGATTATTGTCATCAGTAGAGGGGAGCAAACCGATTTTTTTAAATCCGGTTCCGGTTCCGGTTTTGGTTAACAAAGTCAATAACCGGTTCTGTTTTTTGACTAGATTTTGGCCGGTTCCGGTTCAAGCTTTGGTCGGGTAAAGGTGTAACTGATTCCGGTTTCTCTGAGAACCTAGAACCACTTATACCCACCGGTTCCAATTGTCGGTCTCGGTTCTGGGTTTTTGCCCATCTCTTGTCATTAGGCTATGTGTAGTAATCACCTCATTATCACTCCACCTAGACGTCACATTAACAATTATTCTCATTACCCCACAGCTCTTTACATACACATGTGTAACTATCACCCCTCTTCAGATACACACAACCCACTCACGCCCCACCCATCGCCCACTTTCTCTCCTCTCACATGCAGTTGTTCACCTCATGACCGGTGGGGTCTAATAGCAAGTGCAGAAGGTACGACCGCACATGCCCCCATTTTTTTAGAGTGCCTTAATTTTTTACAAAAAAATTGTATATCTTATATATATTAATTTTATTTTACAATAAACACATATAATTTACATTCCAATTTTTTAAATATATTTAACTTAGTTACGAATTTTATAAAAGTTAACTAGAAAAACTTTTTACTTAAAAATTTGACCCAATAACTCATTACAATTTAAAATTTAGATGAAAAAACAAATTAACTCACTTTATATTTAGTTACAAACTAATTACCATTCACGCACACATAAGGGTCCATTTTTAGCATTTGCACAGATCACCTAATCTCTCAGAGACGACCTTGCTCATGACCGAGCTCATGCCTTGCCTGTCACGCCTTCTTCATGTTGACCCTGTAATATGGTGTTGGGCGCCACCGGGGCGCGACACCCCCATCACCCAGGTGCTCACACTCCACTACACACAACCTTAGTGTGAGTTCTATTAATTTGTTTTACTTAAAAATGAAAATCGAGCATACCAATTATCGGATCGGGTGGCACCACTCTTCCCCGCTCCTCATGACCTCTCCACCTAAAATACATTCTTGAGACACCCGTCAAAATAATAAAAAAAAATCTTATTTTCATTTGTAAATTTGTCGATTTTAATCCTTTTAGTTTTTCCGTGAAGGCTTACAAAGCCACCGCTCACGTCTCCATCACTGCATCTTGTCTCCACAACACTTCCACCATAATACCACCACCCACAACACAACATAGTCCACCTAATCTGCCTACACTACCCCATGTCCTCACACCTTATGATTAAATGTTCTAAAGCTTGTTCAGTTATTTGGTAGAACCCCTGATAAAGGAAAGTTTTCAGTGTACCGCTTGTGTAGCATATGTGAAGAACAGCCATCAGACCAGGTGTTTTCGTAAAATTGGGATCCTTTTGAATAAATTCCTTTTCTTAGGAACTGTAAAATAGATTTTCGACGGAATGAAAAACACATATATGGTAGAATCGTAACCATATAATACAATTAATCCTTTTCAGAGAATTAAATGGTCTTCTCAAACATGCCTTTTATTTGGTAGGTCCACGATGTTGAGCCATACATCCGTTGCTCCCAGAAGGCATACTTACTTATATGTTATGAGATTTTGACACTACATTTATGTAACTTTTTTTTTTCATTTTTATGTGTTTTGAGTTCACATTGACTTGTCATGATAGATTACACTATTTTCTGACAATTGAAGTTCAACATACTCGAGATGTATATTTCTTGGTCAACAATCCTATGCAGGTGACACCTTAATTAATTAGCTCGTACAAATATGTATAATTATAAGCCCAATCTCACACCTATAGTTATTACAAGCCAAATGGAACTATTGGCTACTTATTTCCTCACGAATCTCTATATTTTTTTTTTAACCGGAACCGGTTCCGGGTAACAAAGTCAATAACCGGTTTCGGTTTTGGCCGGATAAAGATGGAAACGGTTCCGGTTTTCCCGGTTCGAGTTACGATTTCTTCGGGAATCCGTAACCGCTTTTTAGGCCACCTTTGCAGCTAGGTCAGGGCATTGCAATGTTTGGTCTTTCAGCAGACTTTGTTGGGTTTAATCTTGATGGGTGGTTAATAATTGGGTATGGTTTATGGTTATTTAATTCGTGGTTGTTTGCAAATGGGACAAGTACCTAGTATTGAAGTAATTTAACTAGTATTGCATAATGACAATGTGAACGTTGCATGGGATCAAAGGCTGCACGTGGGATTTTGAATAAATTTGTTGGGTCAATTATTTTTTTAGGAGTACCGAGTCTAATGCATTTAGTTAGGATATTTCTGTTTTGTTTATTTCCAAGTATCATGTATTATGAATTGGTTATTTAAAGCCATGCAGCAATGAATGAAGAAGGAATTTTTTTTAAAAATGGGTCTTATTTTAATAAATTGGTTGCAAATGGGGTTGGAATTTTTTTTTCACAAATGGGGTTATCTCCATTGGTAGTGGCGAAAATGAGGAGAGATAAAATGAGGTTGTAGGTGTGTAAGAAGCCGGTACATGCGTCAGAAATAAAAAAATCAGTTGAACCTCATTTTGCCACTCATAGTGGCGAAAATATGTATAGCTTGTACCAGTTTACTTTTTTGCCACTTCTAGTGGCGAAAATACCCATTTTTGCCACTCCTAGTGGCGAAATTCATGAAAAGCTTGACCGGTGTCCTTTTTTGCCACTCCTAGTGACGAAAATACCCATGTTTGCCACTCCTAATGGTGAAATTCATGAAAAGCTTACACACCTGTTTTCAACATTACTAGTAGAGTATAGAAAGTGAATTGTCTTGTCAACCTTTTAAACCCCAACCACTTGTTGTTTTTTCTTCTTGAACGACACCTACCACTTTCTATACCTACCAACCAACCACATTAAATATTACCATGCAATACAAATACAGAAGCAAGACCAACGATTTTTTTCAAACTTTTCACAACTTTCAAATATTTACTCTTTTATAATAATCATTTTCAAATTACTAATGGCAACAAATTACAACTCAGATCCATTGGTAAATGATTTATTGTTTCTTGCTGGTTCACACAGAGCAGATTATGTTTTCCAACAACCTAAAGAAATTAGAGATGGCGGTTTACTCAGAATACGAAGGGGGGATGAAAAATTGTGGGTTTACCTTCGTCAAAATCCTATTGCTGATAACGTATTACAATACATACGTTTGGTAGGTTTTTCTGGTGTCATTGGGTGTGAATACCGAAGGCTTGATAGTGCACTTATTTCTGCACTTGTTGAAAGGTGGCGTCCGGAGACACATACTTTTCACATGCCATTCGGAGAGGTAACCGTGACCTTGCAAGACGTTGCTGTTTTGTTGGGTTTACGTGTCGATGGTAATGTAGTCAGTGGTACTGAAAATCACTGGAACACTGAGCAAATAATTGGCAATTTTTATGGTTTAACGGGCATAATTTTAAATGAAAGTGCTGTAAATAGTCAAAGAATAAATATGCCTTTTATTTTAAATAAAATAAAAGAAATGGAATTTCCTGAAAATCCAACATACTTGCAATGTATTCAACCTGCAAGGACAATAATTTTACTTTTGGTGCTTTATTGGTGAACATAAAATATTTTAAAAAAACTAGAGCTCCTGAGAAACTCTTGAGTTTTGAAGTAAATGAAGACCATGCTCAGTCACACAACGAGCTGATTGGTAATCAAAGGGTGCACGTCTGTATGTTAATGGAGCATTTAGTGACTGGTAAACCATTAAATGTAACTGGAAATTCCAAGAACTGGTGTGTGGCCTACAGACGTTACATGGCTGACCAAATTTACTTTTGGTGTTGTTTGCCACGACCGGGTGATGTTTAGTTTGGCAGATTGTATTATAACCATTTTCTTTTAATGTAATTTCTTTTTTTTGCAAGTTAATATTTATTGTTTCCAACAACACTAAATTTGGTAACATGAGCATTAAATTTAAAGTAACAGACTAATAATTATTTAAATAAACATTTTAAAAATTAAATTTAAAAACAAGCAACAATAAAATTATTAGGGATGGGATGATTGACAAGCATTCCTTCTATGACCGACTTGTTTGCATATTCCACATCTAAAAACTCTAGGTTGATCAGGATGATGAACATCCATCTCGTTATGAATTCTTCTTGACCTTCGTCTGCCACGAGAGGTGGTAATTTTAGATGCATCTGCTTTAATTCTCCAACCTGGGTCATTCCAATAATCTTGATGACTTAAAGGAAAAAACTGACCATCATATTGTGCCTTGTATGCACCAGTCGTGTACAACTCATGAACAATGGTCTCGGGTGGATCCCCTCTATTGTGGCAAATTGCTATTGCATGTGAGCAAGGAAACCGCTGCATTTGTGTGACAATTCAAAATTTTCAGGTTAGAATAATATCTCGGAAATAAAGAAAATGAGTGTAAGCGAAATCACAAAACGAGGCTTTGATTCCAAGATACGCTGAGTTGAAGATAGCGTTAAATAAGAGATCATATATCTTGAATTTTTCAGGTCTTGAAATTATAACCATTGGAAAGAGCTCGAAAAATCGCGAACGTAGGCGAAAACCGTGCGCAAAACGGAGTTCGTATGCTCCCGGAATCGCGAAACGAAGAAAACCAAAATATCTGCGAACTGGAATCCGCGCGGTACGCCCCAACTCAGCATCCCAGTTGGGGCGATGCGCCCGGGGTGTCTGGCGGCTGAAAAACGAGTTTTTAAAATCAGATCGCGAAGAAAACTCAATTTTTCATTTTATCTCGTCATTTTACACTCAAAAACACCTTTAGATCACATTTTTATCATCCAATCTTCATTTTGAAAGCTTCTAAACGTCCGGATCGCACTAGGGATTGTATCTACAAGTTCTGATCGTCATTTCTGTCCGAGAAATCCGTCAGATTAGGTAACGGTTTGTTTTAAACCTTCCAGCTTGATTTTGATTGATCAGATCTTGTTTTTGAACGTATTGAGATAGTTAGGGTTGTTGATTATTGCCTAGATGATGGCTATGAATGATTATAAACAAAGAACACGGTGTTCTAACGGGTAAATCCTTGTTTTAGCCGTTATAATGCCCGGTTTTCCTGAAACCATAATAATGATTATAATGGTTTAAATCATTTGATTGTAATAATGATTATGATTGTCTTGATCATTTCTTGAAATGCTAGGTTTCATCCAAGTGTTTCAAACTAATGACAAGCATAAAGATAATCACCAGAATAACAATCTGATGTTTATGATAACAATCAGATTAGTATATTGAGCATGGTGATTAAACTTATTTTAATATCACATCCTCATGTTTCATGATAACTAAATGATAAATAACAAGGATTGACTATTCCTAAGCCAGAAATTCATCTAGGAAAGCGTTAGTGAAATAATCAACAATCAACATCTATTTGATTAAACCGAAAACGTTGTGACTAATTCAATTAGTCATAAATTGTTATAGGAACCATAGAGGATTTCCAATCAGCTAAACATTAAGATCATCATCATTCGCATTTAACAAGTGAGTTTCATAGCCCCCTTTTAATGTTCTGTTTCTAAACTCGGGGTGGAACATGTAGATATCTTTTCATAACATATTTTATCAATCATCGTGAAATCTTATATCATTATCATGAGGAACGTCATGATAAACATTTATCAAATACCATGAAATCTTATATCATTATCATGAGGAACGTCATGATAAACATTTATCAAATATCATGAAATCATATATCAGAATCATCAGAAAAATCATGGTAAACAATCATCAAATAAATATTTTATCAATGTATTAAAAACAAGCGTATCACTTGGGAACTTTGGTTATGTGGAGGCTATTTGGGACTATTCTTATGTGAACATCATTAACTTGTTATCAAGCCCTTGGTAGTACTGGTATGATCATATGCGGGAACTCAAGATTCTTTATTCTTAGGGCGTCTGGTGGGTAACCAGACGTTATTCTTACAGCGTTCCGGCGGGTAGCTGGACGTTGAAACTACGGCGTTTGGGGGTCGCCAAACGTTAGCATTATTCTTTAGGTTTGATGTTTGCATGCCCAGGTGGATTCATTTTCAAAGTACCTACTTGATCACTTGTGAATATTGTATCATGAAAATCATTGTCTGAACAATCATTTTAAATCATCAAACACCTATGATTCTCACTCAACTATTCGTAGTTGACTTTTATCTACATGTTTCAGGTAATGGGGAACGACAGCAAATCAATCTAGGTCGGGATCAACAGCAGAATTAGTTGTGACCTAGAAAGAAAACAAAAGCTTCATATTGTATAATAGTTATCTTATGATAAACTTGTTGTATTATATGTATGTTATGTTTGTTTGAATGAACTTAAACTTATGAAACATAGTTAATCATGGGTTATTCTCCAACATTGGCACATGAACACATAGTCACGCGCCGTGGATTCCGCACGCGGTGTGGGTTGTGACAATTTGCCACTTACCACACGTGCATTTTTTATCAAGATAATCTACCGTGTAATCGTTTCCCCTGGTTGAGTTTGTTTGTATCTTTGATACAACCTTATAACTCCCTCGTCTGAAATCAAACTGCATTATTCTATGCTCTCTTGACTTAACATCACGTTTTTCAAACCAACGCCATGTACGAGGGGGTAATCTTGTTTGGCAATTCCATGCAATTTCTGTGTTTTTTAAAAAAATGTTGCACAGATTTCTCAAAGGTGAAATTAATAATGGCCTTGATGGGCATAAGCCTAATCCCCCCCAAAGCGTTGTTAAAACTCTCCGAAATGTTCGTTGTCATATTCCCCCAACATCGATGGTTCTTATCTTTCAACAGTGTCCACTTGGACTCTTTAATGCCTTTAAGATACTCCCAGGCTTCTGCATTTATACTAGTCATTAAACTTACCGAATGATTGTACTTCCTAAGTTGGGTTGTGCTTCCGATACCCCAAGTAAGAAGCTTAAGTCTAGACACCTTGAACTTTTGCATTAAGTTACTTCTAACATGTCTAAGACAAAATCGATGTACATCGTTTTCTCTCCATGCTTGAAGGTTTTTAAGAGAATTAATTATACCTTTATGACCGTCAGATATAACACACAACTTCTTCCCCCTATAGGCATTAATGTGGACCCAAAGTTGGTTGAAGAACCACGTCCAACTTTCCATCGTTTCTTCATCAACAACCGCGTAAGCAATAGACACAATGTATTTGTTAGCATTTTTTGTTACTGCAATTAACATCTTGCCACGGTAAGATCCCTTTAGGTTAGTACCATCAACCGATAGAATTGGCTGGAAATTTAGAAATGCTTTTATTGCATGTCCAAAAGCCAAAAAAACATATTTAAAAGTATAACACTCAGAAGATCCCGTTGGAGAATGGAACCACTCAACAATGGTACCCGGATTAGATTCATGTAACGCTGCAATGTACCTCGGTAACTCTTCAAAGTTAGACTCCCAAGAACCATAAATTCTTTCTATAGCCTTTTTGCGAGCTCGCCACGCTTTACTATAAGAAATATCAACATTCAGTTGATCTTTTATAAACGCTCGAATTTGTTTTACAGGATATGCCAAGTCTTCACGCATGTTATGGAGTATACGAGTTGCAACATCTTTAGACTTCAAACTTCTATTTTCGTTTCCAACAATTGTGCCGTAGCAGTTGTGTGAATCAACCCATCTGATTATCTGCCACATATGATCATTTCTTCTTTTAACAGCATAAACATACCGGTTACATGGTGGACCACTGGTAAAATTTGTGTTGCAGTCGGGATTCTTCGAGTAACATTTTGCCCGTCATTTGGCACTTTTGCTTTCAACGACATAAAGCTCCTTGCCGCAATTAATATTCCATGACCGCACACCTAACATAACATCATTTTTATTACGAAAATACATTCCAAGACCCACCCTTGCCGGATAATTTTCATCCCATATCTCCATATCATCATCATCGTCGGAATCATTAGTTGCATATGCTTTTAGTTCCTCAGGATCGTTTGAATAATTTAAGTCAATGTTTGCAGGTTGACTTACATTTGTTGAGTTAAACCGAGGTTCAATTTCAAGTTCATCAGCATCAACGTCGGTAGTTTCAACAGATGAAGGAACTGCTTCAGATTCTTCACTAGTTGGTGGTTCAGCTTCTGAATCTGAATCAGAACCATCTACATTACCACTCAAATGATGATAGCTCGTATTCGTAGACGGACCAACTTCAAATACGTGTGAGTCTGTAAATCCTTGATAAGGAACCATGGTTCCTAACGGAGACTGGTTGATAGAAGAAAAACCTCGTAGCAGATCCATACAGCTTGATTGACCGAGAGATATTCTTGGCTCGATAATAACATGAACATTACCATTAAAATTAACAACATTGGCAGCAAGATAATACAACACTTCGAGACTAGAGTCGTTAAATATTTCGGAGGACTAATAAGTGCCTTGAAAAGTGTAATATAACTTTAAAGTTAGCCGATACAAGTCTTTGTCAACTTGAAGAAGAAGACATATCAGATTGAGAAATTCTTAGTACGAAATTTTCTGTTGGATGATAAGTGTAGTATTTCTAGTGTTACTATCACACGAAATTCTTCCGTTTTCATAGGATACAACACCACCCCAGTAAAGTTGAATAAAAATAGGAGAAAACATTTTAAATAAGAAAAATGATGATAATTCGTGGGAAATCAAATCAAATATTGAAAGATATAAATTTGAAATGTGTATGAGAATTGTATGGATTAACCGGTATAGCTCGTTTTTAAAGAATGTGTAAGAGAATTGAATGGATTAACCGGTACAAGCTTTTATCAATTTCGCCACTTGGAGTGGCAAAAATGGGTATTTTCGCCACTAAGAGTGGCAAAAAAGGACACCGGTACAAGCTTTTCATAAAATTTCGCCACTAGGAGTGGAAAAAATGGGTATTTTCGCCACTAGGAGTGGCAAAAAGGGACACCGGTCAAGCTTTTCATGAATTTCGCCACTAGGAGTTGCAAAAATGGGTATTTTCGCCACTAGAAGTGGCAAAAAAGTACACTGGTACAAGCTATACATATTTTCGCCACTAGGAGTGGCAAAAATGAGGTTCAACTGATTTTTTTATTTCTGACGCATGTACTGGCTTCTTACACACCTACAATCTCATTTTACCTCTCCTTATTTTCGCCACTACCAATGGAGATAACCCCATTTGTGAAAAAAAAATTCAACCCCATTTGTAACCAATTTATTAAACTGAGACCTATTTTTAGAAAAAATCATGAAGAAGGTGTGTGTTTTTCGTATAGCAAGTTTTCTTCATTTTATTTTCTTTCTGCACATTCATAATAAGTTAGAGAGTGTTTGTGATCTTGGGTTGAACCAACATTTGGCATCAGAGCCTAGGGCTCGTATCGCGGGTTTTGAGAGTCGGGTTTTGAGATAGGAGGGTTGCAACAGGTTCTGTGTGAACCGAGAGTTCCAGGTGAGTCGGGAGAAGATGAACCAGTAGGGTTTCTGTGTGAAACAAAGCAAGACCTGATCTGTGTGATTAGGAGGAGGTGTCACAGCCCACCAAAGAAGTTCGGTTCTGTGTGAGCAAGAGGAAAGTGTTCTACGTGAGCCGGTAGAGACGAGAAAGAAGACGATCTGTGTGATTCGGTAAGAAATTCTGTGTGAATCGAGCAACTGTGTGGAAGCCAATCGAATATGGAAAAGTGGGGCTGTGAAGAAAGATATTTTGTGTGGTGAAGACGCAATTGAAATTCGTGAAGTTTTTTATGGATAAGAACGTTTGAGGTTGGAGCTTGGAGGCGGTGATATTGAAAAGGTGATTGCATTACTATTCAAAAGTCAAAGATTGCAGTGTTTCTATTTTTTTTTTAAAAAAAAGAAGTTATTTTTTAATAGGAAGAATTTAAGATAGGAGATACAAATCAAGGTGGTAGTGCAATCGTGCAAGCAAGCAATCAAGGAAACATTCCTTTGCAATGCCTGAAATTAACAAGCACTAACTACACGAGTTGGTCAATAATATTGGAGTCGATCCTACAAGCATACGGTTTGTAGGAAGCAATTGATCCGGTAACTGTAACATCAAGTACCAGATCGTCCGGCAAGTCCGTACGGTATGTGTACTTTCACTTTATACTACGTGTATATACAAGATTATGAACAGTAAATGTATTATGTGAATTCAATATACAATACACAAGTTGTACGTATTTCTGTGAAAACTGAAATACAATAAGTACAACGTACATTTGAACATTAGTTGTGTGCATTTGAGTGAAAACTTAAGTACAGTTGACACAACTATTCACAAGAAACAACAAGTGTTCAAGTAACAGCGAAAACATATCGGTTGCGATCTGATGTCCACAGATGACATGAATCAGATGGCCGACAAGACAGTTCAAAAACAATGTGAAACATGGAGTTTAGTTGAGTCCGACAGTGAGGAAACACAAAACAAACACAATTGCAGTGTTATTTCGGAATAATAAACTGGCAGCGTGTTTGCGTGAGTGACGATTCACACAAACATATCTGGGAGTTTAGAGTTCTGAAATAATGACTGATAAGTAGAAAACAAAAGTCAGAAAGCAAAACCATCGTCGTAATTGTTCGGGTGACGATTCGAACGAATACGCGCGAAGGCGACGTGTTCTGACGAAACGATAACAAAAACTCGACACGAACGATTTTAAATTATCAAAACTAAATAAATAATGTTTTACAATTTTGAAACTCATCAGAGTTGTGTAATTAAAATCGTTTAAATTAAAGTCCAAAAATACGCGCGTTACGTTCCGGAAACGTAACGAAAACGCGAACCGATCAACCGAAACGAACCCGAACACCACGCGGGTATAAAAACCCTTAAATGAAAGTTTTCTTTCATTTTCCATCTTCCCCAACCTCTCTCACCTCACATTTCCGGCTACACACACATACCACCATTGAAGACCTTCTCTCTTCCATATCTCTCTCGTTTCTCAACCAAATTGAGTGATTCTTTCGCCCACGCGTAGCCCTCGACATCCTCTACAAGAAAGTACAACAGATCTAAGCTTTACACCACTAGAAACCAGGTAAAATCGTGGTCAAAGTCACGGTTTTTAGGGTTTTCAAACCCTTCTTCTTCACCAAACCCTAACCGGCTTATACATGGGTTTCTCGACCTCACCACTTTGAACGCACCTCTAATCCACTATGGATCAGCCTAGAGCTGAGCTAGAACCACCATACAACCACCCAGGTCGACCCCGACATCCAGCTCGGCCGAATGGCCTTGGGGTCGAATGACCTGGTGGCCGTATGACTCACATTCGCAGCTCCTCCTTCGACAGGCCTCAGTCGGTCTTCACCTCATTCGACATGCTCATTCGACCAGCCCTCACAATCGCCGAAAGAGCACCATTCTCTGGACACATACTCCATGTTATTCGCCGCTTTCATTCGACCAGGGACCCTCATTCGTGAGCCCTCATTCGCCATGCAACACCACATTCGGCCATATACCCATTCGACCTCCATGCAGCATTTCATTCGACCACTCCTCATTCGAGCTACAACATTCGGCCAAGACCCTTCATTCGACCTAGGTTGTATTCATTCGCCGCACTACCATCATTCGGCCAACCCTTTGACAGTCGGCTACATCTTCACACGTTGGACACCCCATCACTAGCTAGCCAACTCTATTCGGCCAAGGCTTAGAACTATCAGTCGACCAAACTATAGCCATGCAAATGTGTTAGGCCCAACTCGTTTTTCCTTAGGCCCAACCATGGTTCCTACAGTTCATTTTAATCTTTGGCCCGACAAATCTTGATTGGGCCCACATAGGGCCCAACAATTTCTCATCGTGGCCCAATGGAGGCCCACAAGGCCACTTATTCACTAGGCCTCTTAGCAATTGATCAAGCTTTCGTATTGCCACACCGTATATCACTGATTCACATGTTCTAAAATGGTCAAACACTCTTAGTGGTTCAAGAACAGACCAAGGCCCATAGGTTTGGGCCTAGGGCCCAACAAATTACCTAGAGGCCCAACATAGGACTTGGTCACATAGTTCGGTCTACACATCATTTCAAACCATCGGGTTTAACATATTTCATAAGATCAAAGTGTACAATTACAAGAATGAGTCAAGTCAAAGATTACAAGATAATAACTCATAAGGTTTTTAACTTAAAACCTGCATAAGAGACCGAACGGTGATCATGACCAAGTCTTACGCGTGAAAGCCAACTTAGGGCTAACACCCACACATACACACCCAAAAGTCTATTAGGTTATACTTACAAATTACAACAAATCAATACAGGATCGTGAACACAACGAATTCAAACGAGAGCGCGTGCATTCACATATAAGCTAAGTCAACCCTCAACAACTACAAGGTGAGTTCATATGCCCCTTTTCTTTAATCTTTACTGATTTTAAACTATCGGGGCTGAGAAACATGCTTTACTTTTATTTATTTAAAAGTTTTGCTTATATATTGTTAATACTTTGATTATTTGATATTAAATTGCTTATTATCATAAATCATTGTATGCATGCTTGTTTGAATTCAAGAATACAGGGAACATAAGATGATGATGATATTTTAATATCATAACTCATCGATACAATAGAATAACTTAGTAGTAAGTTAATCCTTACAACATTTAGTTATTCTTACAAGAAATGACATTACAACAATTACAAGGAAACACGATGACATGATTTCATGAACATAACACAAGAATGATATAAAGATAATATATCTTTATTACATCATTCAATACAAGAGTTAAATAAGTGTATTAAGACTAGCTCTTATAACACTTAACTTTACAACTCAACACATATTACAAGAAGAACAAGGAACATGGAATGATAATCATGATAACATAATTTCATGATAACAACATCATTCACTCAATTAATTAACATAACCTAATAAGACTAGTTCTTATTTAACTTTGTTAATACCACGGAGAACATATGACAATGAGAACAAGAGTACAAGTGAATACAATTACAATTAATTACATTTGACCTGTTTGCATTATATCACTCCAATCATGTGCCAAATTGTTCAAGTTGATCATGTAAGCCCCTTTAATTCGCTGACCAGTTAGTTTGACGTGACTAAACCGACGATAGCATAGTGGTACCATAGGTTTGACAAACCTCTAGCTTGTAGGGCTAGTATGTTGATCGTAACAATTCAATGGCCGGTAACGTATGACCGGTGACAGGGCGACCTCAAGTCAGGTTCTGGTGAGCGACACATGGTGATATTAATCTACAGTGATAAGTAATTAATCCAGCGAAAACCTTATTGACTAGTAGGTTGAGAAGGTGATCTGCTCTCATGTTACACTACTAGTAATAGATTTCGTTGAGGACAATAGACATACAAAGTGATAGAGATAAATCGGATGCATTGAAGTCTGATTACGTGAGGATTTCAATGGATTCCTTTTAGGCTCTATGCACTGATATCCAAAAACAAGTTGCAAGGGGTTAACTCACACTCTTAATATTTAATAGAGTATCATCAGTTAACCCACCTCAAGTATAGAATAATACAAGGACAAGATTATATTAATCTAAAATTCCTTAATACATCGAGGGTTATCAATACTTCGGTTTGATAATTAAACCCCATACAATATATTATTCTATCATCAATACAATAACTGAATACATATCAAGTGCGATGAATAAGCGGGGTAATGGATATCTTTAGTTGTATCGCAAGTGGTGTGGAACTTGACTGAGTATGTGGTGGGATAGCGTCTGGGCTTGACCCTTTCAGGATTCCCTATATATAAGCATACTTGATCAGGTGATACACTACTTGTACATATAACTAAGGAGAGGCCATTGGGTGGTACAGATGAAACAAGTATTACAAGTAACAAGTATGACATTGTGGATGTGTGCATGATCAATTCAATGGTTTTCAATTTACTTACTTATGAACTCACCAACCTAGTGTTGACTTTGTTTAAATGCATGTTTTCTCAGGTGACGGACAGGTGTAGGTACATATGTGCAAGTGATAAGCTAGTGGACTCTTAGAAGACCTAGTTTACTTTTGACTGCAAACTTTTGATATGACAAAACAGTGAATCACTTTTGTATATCTTGTACAGTTCAAGATATAAACTCAATGATTCTTTTTGATTAGATTTACTTAGTTAAATTATGATGTACAATGTAATTTAACTTTGTAATTCTATTTCATGTCATTATTAGCATTTCTCATTTATATCTCATGTGCTATGTAAACAATCTGATCAATTGATTATCACTCCAAGATATCGCGCCCCGGGAACCTTCCGCCCGACGGGAAAACCCGATCCGTTCCCGCCGGCCCGGGGTGTGACAGTAACCGGGGGTGCGGTTGAGGCTAAGAAAAATTTACAAGCAAGGGCGTTTGTGTTTCAAACTTTACCCGAAGATGTGTTGCTTCAAGTTGCAAAGCACAACCATGCAAAAGATGTATGGGAAGCGCTTCGTGTGCGGTATTTGGGAGCCGATCGCATTCAAAAGGCTAGAATTCAAACTTTTAGATCCGAGTTAGAGATGTTGAAGATGAAAGAGAGTGAAACGATTGATGAGTTTTCGGGCAACCTTAGTGGGATTGCTACAAAGATCAAGAGTCTTGGGTCTAACTTGGAAGATGAGGTTGCGGTAAGAAAGTTATTAAATTCGGTTCCAAAGAAATTTTTGCAAATTGTTGCTTCAATTGAGCAATACTCGGAGATAGAACATATGTCACTTGAGGAAGCCGTTGGGAGATTGAAGGCTTATGAAGATAAAATCAAAGTTCTTGATGAGGAGGAAAATGATCAAGGGAAGTTGTTGCTTACAAAAGAGGATTGGCAAGAGAGATCAAAGCGAGGAGAGTTTGATCAAAATCAATTTGGTCAAGGACGAGGTCGTGGTCAAGGAAGGGGTTGCGGTTATGGTAGAGGTCGAGGTGGCCGGTTCCACTCAAATGAAGACCGGAGAGAACAAGGTACCTATCGAGACAAAAGGCATATTAAGTGTTACAATTGCCAAGAGAATGGTCACTATACGGTTGAGTGTCCCAAGCAAGAACCAAAGGAAGAAGTAGCTAATTTGACTCTGGATGATGATGAGCCGGCATTGCTTTGATGAATTAATGGATCAAGATTAAAGGGGTGAATGTTGGGTTTAATCTTGATGGGTAGTTAATAATTGGGTATGGTTTATGGTTATTTAATTCGTGGTTGTTTGCAGATGGGACAAGTACCTAGTATTGACGTAATTTAATAAGTATTGCATAATGACAATGTGAACGTTGCATGGGATCAAAGGCTGCACGTGGGATTTTGAAAAATTTGTTGGGTCAATTATTTTTTTTAGGAGTACCGAGTCTAATGCATTTAGTTAGGATATTTTTGTTTTGTTTATTTCCAAGTATCATGTATTATGAATTGGTTATTTAAAGCCATGCAACAACGGATGAAGAAGGTGTGTGTTTTTCGTATAGCAAGTTTTTCTTCATTTTATTTTCATTCTGCACATTCATAATAAGTTAGAGAGTGTTTGTGATCTTGGGTTGAACCAACAGACTTGACATTGCCTATGGTGTCCAACATGTGTATCAATAGAACTATGAATCACGATTTACAAAAATATATAAAGTGTTGAACTTGAGTATCAGGTAGCAAATACAACTGAGTTGGCAAAATTACGTAATTTTCTACTTGAGTTACAAGTGTTGATTCTCAAGGCTCCTTTCATTTATTGGGATAAAATACGTGTCGCATACCAACGAGGCAGTGCATCAGTGGTACTCTGGGATTCTTCCAAATGGGAGGTATGTGGGGATCAGACGGTTTTCCTGTGAGGTTTCCTCATGGGGGCTGGGGTGATTGTGGGGTTTATGGGAGGTTTATGTAACTAGACCATGGTGACATGGCCTGAAAACAGTGGTCTCACATGAATGAGACCTTCGCGTCAAATAAAAAAAACATACGTGTCACATAACCCGTTCATAACGTTTTAAACGTGTAGAGATTGATTAATTTTGTTAGCAAAAGGTGCGTCAAAAGGTGCCATTCGTGTTCTCAATGTCCCAACTGATTATCAAACCTTCAGCAAATGACATGTCATAAACTCTTGTGTTGGACGATGTTTAATTAATAAAATACTTAACCGTTAGTAATAAGTAAAAAAAGATAGAGGAAGTAATTGAGAAAAAAAAATGAAATAATCATTTATAAATATTAACAAATATAAATAGCAACAATTGAGAAATAATAAATAGGAAAAAATTTAGTTAGTTTTTTATTTATTAGGTATAGCATGGCCTCACATAAAAATAAAGGAGAAAAATTTCAAATGTTTACATGAATCTTGATCTAACAAATTATTTATTATTATGTATACTTTAGTGTCAAATATGATTAAAAGTTTATATATTCTGATTATAATATAACAATTTGATTGTATTCATTTGCTTGAAATTTAAACTAATGATGACTTTCAACTTATATGCATTTTTACTTTATATTAATATTTTTATATTTTTAATCTTCTTGACCCATTAGTGATAAACATAGCATAAATAGACCCATTGATAAGAAAACACGTCGAAGTATCACTGATGACGGTACATGATGATACCGTAATTAAGAAAGAATAGAAGATAAGCGAAGCATGGAGAGCATTAATTAAATGCAATCATGACACTGAAGGAAGCATTTAATGTGGCCCATCTAGCATTTAACGAAGAGATGGTGAGCAATTAATGTAGGGATGGCTAGCTGCATATCAGTCAAGTCAGATGGAGAAAGAGCGGAAGGTCCTTACCCAAGAGGCAAAGACCAGAAGGACAAGTACATGGACTAATGGGGAAAAACTAAGGAAATAGGCTATAAAGAATAGGTCTGGAGAAAACTAAAGGGATTCATAACTTCTCAACTATCAGAAAGACAAAGATAAAAGAGTAAAGAGTGTTCAGCATCAAAGACATCCGAAAGATCCTTACGTCGGAAGACCAAAGCTAGTTTTCCCTTTAGAGCTGAACATGTACTTCCTTAGTCACTTGTAATGTTCTTGTAAGGAACCCTTCTTGTAACTTTGTATCATGCACTACATTTGATACAATGAGAAGTGCATGTACAATCCCATCCTGTGAATGAGATTATCGCATTTTATTAAAGAGTTTATCATTTAGGCTTTGCTTGTGTTATCCATAACCAAATCCGCTATAATTTGGTTCATCATTTGGCGCCATCCGTGGGACACGCTTTCAGGTCACCAGTTGACACGCACGATCACACGACATGGTTGACGATGACACTCATTCTATGCCTCAAAGTTTGATCATTAAAGGCTAAGGTAAAAAGGAATCATTCCCGACTGGGAACACCGTGTGTTCTTAACCCGAAATAACCGAAGGATCAGATGAAGAGTTTTTCCACATCCGACCATGTGTCATGACTATTAACCGGCGGTCTGCGTCACGGACCGATGGTCCAAACGAGTATTAGCAGTCGGTGCCCAAACATGAAAATTTTATGGGAATATATGCGCTCTCAAACGCAGATACGTAGTATATGTATGCCCCTCTTTGAAGATTCAAGGCAAATATTTTGTATTTTGAGGCTTTCTTAATGTCCTTACGGATCATGAAGTCTTTTATTAAGAAGTTTTGGCGCTTCACAAGGCCCTTACGAGGTTTTATTCACTAAATCGATGCATAGATATGTTGGTTATATTCTCAAGCCCAGATAAGAAGCACCTCTTAACTTTTATTCAAAGATCAAAGAAGATTTGTCAACATTTTGAGGTATTTGCGAGGTCCTTACAGGTTACAAAGCCTTTTCTTCAAGAACTCTAACCATTCTCGAGTTTCTTACGCCAGGTTCTATCCACTAAACTAACTTAATATATTTTTTCAGTAATTTTTGCTTTATCTTATGGTCAATAAATAAAAAAAATTTATTGAACCATCTTGAAATGAAAGAAAGCTTCATAATAAAAAATTATGAAGTGATAGGTCGCTATATAAAAAAAACGAAAAGTACTTTAGATAATTAAAAAGAAAATTAGTTAAAAATATTCTAGACACCATCCTATGTGCACAGATTTCTACATATGAAAAAATAAATAAATAAGAGAGAAAGGTACTTACATAAGTACGTTTAATTAAAAAGAAAAAGTGAAGACAAGAAAGAAGAAAAAAGAAGAAAAAATAAGAAAAAATAAATAAAATTAAAAAGTAAAAAATTACTTCTTTAAGTACATTTACTGTAACACTTTATTAAAGTGTACATCAAATCAATGAATACTTTTTATTGTAGCACGTACATTTTTTCTGTAGCATGTACTTTTCTATTGCAACAAATACCCCTTAAATAATCAAATGGATTACAAGTTAATATATTAGACATGAACATTTTCGAGGCCCTTACGGAATAAAGACATTCCTGAGTTTCTTACAGGTACCGAATGTAGTCCATTTACATGAACTGAATGTAGGCCCTTACCATTACAGGGACGGAATTTAGTCCCTTACCTTATGGGGACATAATATACCCCCTTACCCTTACGGGGACATAATTTAGTCCCTTACCCTTATGGGGACATAATATACCCCTTTACCCTTATGGGGATAGAATTTAGTCCCTTACCCTTACGGGGACAGAATGTAGTCCCTTACCCTTACAGGGACAGAATGAAGTCCCTTACCCTTACGGGGACGGAATGCAGTCCCTTACCCTTACAGGGACCAAATGCAACCCATTAGACTTACGGGGGTCGAATTTAGCTCCTTACCCTTACGGGGACCGAATGCAGCCCCTTACCCTTACGGGGACCTTACGCCAAGAGTTATGAGTCTGTTCAAGTCTCTTATCCTTACGAGGACAAAAGAGTCTATGAATTATGATTCTGCTCAAGTCCCTTACCCATACAAGGACTTATGAGTCTACTTTCAGCAATTATGATTCTGCTCAAGTTACCTACCTCTCACTAAGATTAAAAACCGCTTTCAACAGCTCTGATTATGCTCAAGTTCCTTACCCTCTACGTGGGTTGTGATATATAAGGTGAACGTATGCCCACCAAGTAAAAAAACAAAAGAAAAGAAGAGACACTTACACCAATTCACCAAGGAATGTGATATCTTATGAATTATATATACCAATTTATAAAAAAAGAAAAAAAAAGAAAACAGAGATAAAAGAAAAAAAAGAAAAAAAAATGGGTTTAAAACAATACAAACAATATGTAATGATACGTTTTTATGGCTCTTACTCATGCCGATATTCATGTGTAAATATCTAAGTCATGATAATTTTTATCATAAATATTACACTTCGAAAAAGTAGTAACACATACTATTATAATGGTTGCAAGAGCATGGTTCAAATAAGCAACTGTATTCCCTTCTTCTAAACTACAAAACAACCGAAGAGGGCACGGCCCATCCGGTTATCACACTCAAAAGATCTATATAAATCTATTTTAAAATAAATGCTACAACTAATACTTTGGAATTAAAAAAAAGAGCATTCGACAACAATATGTTGTCATGTTAACTCTATTTTAAGATTTATTTCATTTTTTTTAATGAATATTTGTGTTCAAAATATGAACAAAACAAATTCTAATACGAAAGATCGTACATACATTGATCAATTTAGTTTGATGTTATTAGTTCAATGCTCCAAATAGATATATTAGCAAACCTAAATTGGCAATTATGGCATATCGCATCAACATCGGTCATAAACCCCTACATACAAATACATGAATCCTTATATATGAGTGAAGTATTTTTCTTGAGAAACTGAAAACATAAGACTTTCTCAAGAGGAAAGCAAAATCTCATATAGGCGCTTTAAAAGCCATATGGGAAGTTAAAAACTTAAAGACTTTCTATAAAAAGAAAGCACGCCTCCAAATAGGAGGTAAAAGCGGTGGAAAGCCTTGTAAGCGCCACCCAATAACACCAATGTAAGGAAAATCCATTGGTGAAATCTTAAACACCCAAAAATAGGGTGAAAGCGGTAGAAAGCCCTGTAAGGGCCATCCTAAAACAACAAAATAAGGAAAATTCATTGGTCATCAATAGTCTCATTAAAAATGCAAATTAGTGCATTCCAAAACAGGGAAAGAATCAATCCCATCAATACACTCGCGCGAAATAAAAAAAAAAGGAAAGAAAGAAGCATGCATGCATTACTACACATCTCAGAAAAAGAGATAACGGGTAACCGACTTTAGAAAAGGGTCCCCGACAACGTACGTACAAAAAGAAATATAAATATCAAATGCATAAAACCTTAGAGTGATCAAAGGCATATCAATGCCACACAAAAGGTGCATATCCCATTACACACAAATGGGAATAACATGCTTTTAAAAAAAAAAGAAAAAAGAAAAACTGAAGAACGAAAAAAGACGGGAAAACCAAAAACACCAGCAAACCATCCTATCAATGAAAGGACCTTACAAGTTCATGTCATGACCCCTTAAGAGTGGCATAACCTAAACTGGGGGGACTTGATGATGGTACATGACAAACCGTAAATAAAATAAAAGATAGTATAAGACATGAGTTACATTTAATGAAGTGTAATCATGATAGCTAATACTGCATGACGATACCATAAAATAAAAGATAAAGGCTTGAGTTATGAAGTGTAATCATAATAGCTGATGCAACATTTAATGCATCATTTAATTCATCAATAAATGAGGGCATGGCAAGCAAGCTGAAGGTGGCATGGTCAGCCACACATCAGTCAAATATCTTGAAGAGGACGGAAGGTCCTTACTCGCTAGGTAAAAACCAAATAGAACAATAAGATAAACCTTAGGAGAAAAACCAGAGGCAGAGTATATAAGTAGCAATGTTAAGGAAGGCAATGACAGATTCAATTCACTCCAACCACCAGAGATACTAAGAATTAAAGAGAGAAAACTATCAGCATTAAAGCCCGTTGTAAGGTCCTCACAAAGAGTGGGAGAGAGGTTTTCTCTTGTATGTTGTACTGTCTTGAAATCTTCCTGGATGTATTGTGAGGAGATTTTCTTGTAATAGCCGACTAACACCAGCCATCACAAGAAGAGGTTCAGGGTAAACTATCGTAGGAGTTGGATTTTTGGTTAACAACCTAAACAACGGGATATCACAATCACGAAGAGGCGGCGCCTCATCCGTAATAGGAGTTCGGAGATCACACACCAGTAGTCGTGAAGGAAGAAAGTTATTATCAACAAAGAAATACCGAGGTTTCCAGTCTTGGAGACTTGCAACATCTTACTAACACAACCAGGAAAATTTTGGGGCAGATGCTTCACAAACGTAAACCAATCACCATTTACTCGAAATCGGTAGAACCAGTGAAACAACGGGATATTCGGTTGACCACCCATAGCCCTACAAGCAATCTCAAAATGCATGACCCAAAGAAACCTTAACGGGTGCACTTGGGCGAAATGCACGTCAAAATAATGAAGAACCGAGAAAAAAATAGAGACACATGGTAATGAACATTACGGGATTTGAAAACATGGGTAAAAAGTATGACTCGATCATCACACGCCGCCACTTCAAAACTGGGACGGGGCAATCGCGGATGCACAGACGTCGGGATCTAATAAGAACGACAAAAATTCCGCAATTCCTTTTGCGAAAGTAACGAAGGCGTCGATCCTAGTCCACGTCTATCCATCACAAATATAACAACAAAAAGAAGAGGAAAACTTACTCAACAATGGCAGTTGTGGTCACAAAGAAATCGAAGAAGAAACCAAGCGGGAAGAGAAAGAAAGAAGAAAGAATAGGGTGACAAGACAAATGAGAAAAATCACACTTTAAATACGTGGCCACACCCTCACCACATATCTGATGCATTCAACTACAAAAATACCCCTAATGGCTCTAGCAAATTACCCCACAAGCGGGAACTGAAAAAAGAAGAAGAAAATAAAAGGAGTAGAGAGAAAACAAAGGGAGCAAAACCCTGCATGGACCTTACGAGTTCAGGAAGTAACCCCTGAAGAGCGGCACCACCTGAACTAGGAGGACTTGATGACGGTACATGATGATACCGTAATTAAGAAAGAATAGAAGATAAGTAATGTAACACTTCATATCTCAAGACTATTTATATATATAATAAAAAATAAACAATTTATTTGTTGACTGGTCAAATAGGGTTCGAACGGGTTAAATAAATTCGAATGAAAAGATGGTCGGTTGAGTTGATAGACGACCCGTCTCCTTTCGGTTTAAAGTGGACCCAAGCACAAACGAGATGAACTAACGTTAGAATATATATATATATATATATATATATATATATATATATATATATATATATATATATATATAGGGATTGAATCCTTTGAAAACCCAACCTTAGAGAGAAAACCCTTAAACCTTATGTGAGCCACTAATTTGGAATCTTGAAAATAAATATGTGGTGCACATTAAACCTGAATAAAAAATTGGGTTTTGAATAAACAAATCATTTTTAATATGAGTTAATGTGAACCACATATTTATTTTCAAGATTCCAAATGAGTGGCTCATATAGGGTTTAAGGGTTTTCTCTCTAAGGTTGGGTTTTCATTGGATTCAATTCCTATATATATATATATATTAAAGTTAAAAAAAAGCCTTACGTACGTACATACATACATGGGCTTTTGGCCCAAGTGAGGAAACTAAATGAAACATCACAACATACAGCATCAGCAGCTTACGATCAGGAAAAAAAAAAGACAACAGCTGCTGCAGAGCGATCGGAAGAAAAGAAGAGGTGAAATCCACATTCTCGCCCACTGCTTCTATATGAAGCTGATGCAGCTGTAAACATTAAGATTCCAAGAAGATGAAAGGTATGTTAACTCTTGAATCTATTAAATTAGGGTTCTTGAGTTTAGGAGTAACCCATTAATACCCTTTCTTGCATAGGATCGGTTATGGGAACAAGTTAAAGTTGTCAAATCCTATATCAACATATTAGGGACGAGATTGGAAGAAAGAAGCTTCAAGGTTAGTTTTTATTACTTAAAGACTACTAATTATGTGGATTTGGGTAAATGTAAGTAAGGTTAATTTTTAGGGTTTCAAGAAATTGATGTTTGTTGTAGGTAACTTCAAGAAAGATGATTTACATTGAGTTTGAGTGTTGATTGTGAAGAAATTAAAGGTTACAAGTAAGGGTTTATTTCCTTTGGTTAAGTTGTAAGTTAAAAGTTTACTTACAAAGTCAAAAGAAATTGAAATTTGACTTGGGTTTGTAGGTAATGACTACAATTGCAAGGGACTCAACTTGATCATTGTGATACACTTAAAAGGTATTATATACATTGATTTTAGTTGCTCAATTGACTCAAAGTATGGTTGTAGATAACAATTAAGGCATTTGAGATCAAAATGGGCATTTTTACTAATTCGAACTGACAAGTATTTTAAGAATAAGTATAGGTAGATTATGTTCAAATGCATCTATACAAGTTCACTTGAACCTAAAAGGTTGGAATTTAATCATTGAACCCAAAGATGGTATATAAATTATAATGATGAAGTTTTAGCACAAGTTTGACTTTTAAAAGTCAAACTGTCATGAGCCAAGTTAATTTCTTTAATCCATTACTTGGTTTAATGATCCTAGAGCGATTATTTACTTGATTAACCATGTTTGACTAGTCAAGATGCTCTCGGTCTAGTATGGGCAATAAACACACACACACACACACACACACACATATATATATATATATATATATGTTTAAGAAAAAGTAAAAGAATTTACAAACGATTCAAGGGACTTTTAAAAAGGAATTGCAAGGATGGAATTATACTTAAAAATAAAGAATTCAAAAATGAATAGAAGCATCTCCGGTTATAATTACGACTATTACCAAATTATTAATTTTGGCAATATGTCATAAGGACCAAGATTAAGGGTTCAAGATTAGGTTGTGAGACCACTTTCTAAACTCACGTGTTAACTCAAAATGTTTATTATAAACTAGATTTGCACGTGTGTGATTAGCTTTACTCACCAGGACTTGGTGAACCTACTATTTCAGATTTACGAACCGGTCAAATAACTCAGGTGAGTCTTGACCTCCCTTTTTTACTTAATTGTTTTGGGGATGTATCCGAGCTCTTCTAAAAGGATTTTATTTAAAGGATTTTTATGTGTGTTGCTGTAAGATAAATTGTACCTCTTAGCTAGCATTGCATAGACTTAGGTACGTCCGGTTATGGATGTTGGTCAGAGGCAAATCATCAAGGTAGGGGGAAGGGGTGGGCCGGTCTAACCGTAAGACCTACTTACAACTACCTCGGAGCATATACGCGTTCAAACGGATACGTGCGAATTGGAGGTACCTTGCTCTAGAAGCTAAGGATAAAGATAAGGATAAGGGATAAAGGATAATTCATGATGGGGTTGAATGTTCGACTCCGGCTTACGGGCCAGTCCCCATGGGGATAAGGGATTGCCGGGCGACTGTCACTACGGTGGAGTTGTTGCGGTTGATGTCACAGGAAAGGATTTGGTGTAGCACTACAGTGGACCCCATGTGTGTCATTCAACACTGTATCTGCACCAATGGCTCTAGAGTAGTGTATATGTTATCAAACACCGCGTTAGGATCGTCGACGGACTAGTACTTGGCGTTGTGAGACTTGATTTGTCAACCAGTTTACTTGCACACACAAACATGATTTGATTATTATTTTAAATGTCACTAGCCATGACTCACCAACTATGTATGTAGTTGACTTGTTTTAGCTCGCGATATAGGTAATACAGGAAAAGGGAAGCGAAGGAATTTATGAAGGACGCTGAAAAGAAATTGAAGACTAACTTTTGGAAATCCGTCTATTTGATAATACTATGAATTTTTTTTAAAACATCGACTTAAGAATTTATGATTATTTTGTAACTTATTCACTTATGCACATTAATGGTGCAATTATTGCGATGTTTGAAAAAGTTCAAATTTATTCGTAATTTTGCGGTAAATATAAGTCTTCCGCTGTATTTATCAGGCTAAGAATGATACGACGTGACGCCCCTGGGATCGGGGTGTTACAAGCAAAGCATGGAGAGCATTAATTAAATGCAATCATGACACTGAAGGAAGCATTTAATGCGGCCCATCTACCATTTAATGAAGAGATGGTGAACAATTAATGTAGAGATGGCTAGGTGCATATCAGTCAAGTCATATGAAGAAAGGGCGGAAGGTCCTTACCCAAGAGGCAAAGACCAGAAGGACAAGTACATGGACTAATGAGGAAAAACTAGGGAAATAGGCTATAAAGAACAGGTCTGGAGAAAACTAAAGGGATTCATAACTTCTCAACTATCAGAAACAAAGATAAAAAAGTAAGAGTGTTTAGCATCAAAGACATCCGAAAGATCCTTACGTCAGAAGACCAAAGCTAGTTTTCCCTTGTGAGCTGAACATGTACTTCCTTAGTCTGTTGTAATGTTCCTATAAGGAACCCTTCTTGTAACTTTGTATCATGCACTACATTTGATATAATGAGAAGTGCATGTACAATCGCATCCTGTGAATGAGATTATCGCATTTTATTAAAGAGTTTATCATTTAGGTTTTGCTTGTGTTATCCATAACCAAATCCGCTATAATTTGGTTCATCAATCACATTTACAAAACACATATAAAATATGCAAACAGTGCAAATACACACACATACATACAGAAAAATGGAAAAACAATTATTAGAGACTCTCAAAGTTGCATATAACATTAATTTAATCAATAAATAAAAATAAAAGAAAATAAATTACTTGAATGATGATATGAGAAAAATACATGCATTTAACAATTAAGTCATAACAAATATTAGATCTTTAATACACAAATGTATGATTGAATGTTTTTTTAATTAATTCCAAATTGGTTATTAAAACGTTTCAATTTATAAAATTCATAAAAATATGTTTGAATAATTTAATTGATAATAAATAAATTTAAAAATCTATACATAAAAATTAATAGAAGATAGAAGTGGAATGTATCACAAAGAACACTTGGCCACCTGTTTATATAGTGTATTATTTTTACTAGTTTTATTTTTGTATTTTTTTAGTACTATAATTAGTAGCCAAATTCATGCAAAAATAGATTGCTGAAATAAATTATGTGTACAAATTTTTTGTTTACTTGTTAAGAAATATATGATAATACCAACAAAAATAATAACAAACACTTTGATAAACGAACGACCGAAAGACAAAGACAGATATTTTGAAGTCACCAACTTTGACTTTACTGCTCTAGAAAATTGATTGTTTTACACTTTTACATGTAAATCACTTGAAATAAAAGTTTTTTGTACAAAAAAATAAATAAATAAAATAAAACACATGATTTTAGTATTTAGAAACTTGCTTAGAATATTAGGATCTTTATAAGAGAGGTGAAGTGTAGTGTTTTATTTAAATATTTGTTGATAGTTCACTTCTTGTGAAATCTTGATAGATTTGTGTTAGTTTTCAATATTGAATATGCTTTAGTTTTGAACTTTTAGAATGATATGTTTTACAAACTAATGTTAATCAATCTACCCCAAAGCAGGTACATAACAAACTAAAAAAATTAAGACATTTTTTAAAAGTAATATTATAAATTCTTCTTTTTAAACTAGGCTTAAGATTGAAGATGATAAATAAAAAAGTTTATAATTGACCGTATACATCTATTATTATTCAATTGACTATTATAACATTCGTATTTAGTTTTGTATTATGCTTTTGTGTTAATATGAAAGACAATTCACCAAATTATATTACATGTATGGCTTTCATAAGATTTTTTTTAAATAATAAACAAACAAACAAACTTACCCAGTATAGTCTCTTTTTCAATAGAGTCTGGGAGAAGGATGGACACAAACCTTATGGCTTACCATATCCCAGTTGTGATAAAAATGCTACTCCGATTGTGATAAAAAGGCTACTTCGAAGGAGTATACAGCTTAACGCTATGTTCACGAGTTTGCTAAAAGAAAGAAATGAAAGGAAATAAATGAAAAGAAAGGAACGGAAAAGAATGGCATTCTTTCCTTCCATTTCCTTCCAAATCGGAATGAAAGAAAAATTTTGCCTAGTTTTCCTTCCATTTCTCTCTTTTTTCCTCGTTAAATGAAACTCGGGAACACACAATTTGTTATTTTCCTTTCCCTTTCTTCGTTAAATAAAACTCGGAAACGCAAACATTTTCTGTTTCCCTTCTAGTTCCCTTCTTTTCTCCGTGAATTCGGAACAGAGCGTAAATTCATTATCATAAAATTTTAGGAAGGCTGAGATAGGTTGTTTAATCCATTAGATTGGTTCTGCCCCAAACTAAACTAAACATCTTTTTTGTTTTCTTTTTAAATTTTGTTAGGTTTCTAATTTATTGTTGTGTCATTTATGTCCTTATATACGCTTCAAATTCTATATTTTCAGTTTATCTTTGATAATTTATTTTATCAAACAATTCCAATTTAATTGTATAAAGTTGCTCTAAGATCAAAACTTAATGGAGTCGAAACCAAACCCCTGTTCCACAAATTTTTTCATTTGATCAAATTTGTACATGCACAATACAAGAGAAATTACACACAATAATAATCAAGTTTGTCTCTAAACTCATTTAATTTTAATTAAGTGTTATAACCCTATGTTTTTTTTTTTAAATTGCTATTAATTGACACCAATAAACATACATGAATCTTAGATTAATAATAAATGATTTTTTTATAATTAACTTGAATTAAGAGACCTTTATGAAGAAAAAGAATTGACGAAATAGTAACAATGTTTCATGAATTGTTTGACTCAAGTCAAGGTGAGAAAAAATAATAATTAAATAATAACAAATATTCGTATATGTTTCATTTGTTTTAGTTAATAAAAATAATAAAATTTAAACAAAATTATTTTTTATATTGTTTGATTTTAAATTATTAATGAGAAAATATAATCATTAATAATAACATATATTTACATAGGTTTCATTTGTCATAATTAATTTCAATAAATTAAAAAAATTACATAAGATCATAACACTTAATAAAAGTTGAGTAACTTTCAGAAAAAACCTAATAAAAGTTGATTAACTTTAAGAAAAAATGACTTTAAAATGACTTTAATAAAACAGTTAAAAACATTGATACTATTTTATACAACTATGAACTACCTCATAATATTAATTTTGTTTTGTTACTAAATAAATAAAATTAAAACACGAGTAATCAATCATGTGGCACAATATTAAAATTGTTAACCCTAATCTTGTTCAAATCATTGACGATTGTAATTTTGAATTGTTATTATCAAAATAAAAATATATATTTTATTTTACATTACGAGAATGAAATTTTTTGATACCAATTACTATCAGAGATAAAAGCCTTAAGATATTACAAACTAATAGCACAATTATTTAGGTTTAGTAGAGTAACTATTTGTGTAATTATATACAGTGGTAAGTTTGTATAATAGTAACCAAGTTTCTTAAGTGTTATAATAATCTAATTAGCTCATCAGTTTTTTTTTGTCTATTTAAACTTTAAAATCACTCAATTTTAACTATGTGTTTCAATCATATATAATTTTATATAGATATTTAAAGTTTTTAAAATTAATCAAGGCACATAATACATATATGAATATTTATAAGTATTTAATTATTTTTTTTAATTTCACTTATATTTAAAATTTTGAAACTTTATTATTAATTTGTTAATTTGTTTTCTTCACGATTATATATTTTATTTTAAGTTAACTAGAAAAAAGTTTTCATTTATTATTAGACTTAACAATCTTGACCTAAAGCACGATAAATTAGTTAATTTGGGTAAACAATTATTGTATCTTGGGTTGAGATTTGTATTATCATAAGGTTGAGATTTGTAATAATTTAATATAATACATGTCAAGATAAGTAACCTAAAAATATGAAAATAGAATAAATTCAAATGGGTAAGACTTATCAATAATATATTTGATGATAAAATTACTAAATATTATGCAAAAAAAAACTATTTGTTTAATTAAAACACATTTTAACTTGAACTTAATTGATGTTTTTTTAAAAAAAATCATTTAGACCCAAATTGATTTTGCTTAAAACTAATTATGACCCGCACTCATCTTAATCAGAACCCGTTCTGACCTGTTACATAACTCGCTCCTTTTGACAAACTTACTTTTTTATTAATAAAGATTCATATATGTTTTATTTGTCTCATTTAATTTTAAAAATTTTGAATAATTTTAGAAAAATTAAATATCAATATAACACCTACAAAAAAATGAGTGATTTTAGAGGTACATAAAAACTTAGACTGAATTTAGTGAAACAATAACAAAACTTAATTACTATTATGTCATATGTTACCTTAAAAATATACTCTCCAATTAAAGGCACGTCTGCAGAAGGCAGAAGAACAGGGACAACTACATAGAATTATGAAAATTTAGGGACTATTTTGAAAATTTTACCTTTCTAACTTAAACAACGCTTCACTCGCTCCTAAAACCCTAACCTTCTTATCACCCCCGCAATCTGCGAAACCCTAACCCTCAGATCCCAAAAATGTCGATGTCGAAGGGATCCAAGATGCTCCAATTCATCAATTATCGTATGCGGATCACAATCCAAGATGGCCGGCAGCTCGTCGGCAAATTCATGGCCTTCGATCGCCACATGAACCTCGTAATCGGAGACTGTGAAGAGTTCCGCAAACTCCCGCCGGCGAAAGGGGCAAAGAAGAACGAAGAACGTGAAGACCGACGCACTCTCGGCCTTGTTCTTCTCAGAGGCGAAGAGGTGATCTCTATGACTGTCGAAGGCCCTCCACCGCCTGATGAAAACCGCGCTAAAGCCGTCGGAGCAGCTGCGTTGGCAGGTCCAGGTCTCGGCCGTGCTGCTGGCCGTGGAATTCCGACGGCGCCCTTGGTTCAAGCGCAACCGGGTTTGGCTGGACCGGTTCGGGGGATTGGTGGACCGGCGCCTGGAATGATGCAGCCGCAGATTTCTCGGCCGCCGATTAATTATCCGCAGGCGCCGGTGATCCGACCGGGACAAATGCCGTACCCTGGACAGGGGCCTCCGCCTCAAATGCCGCGTGGACCGCCGCCTCAGATGCCACCTCAGTTTGCCCAACGACCGCCCGGTCAGTATCCGGTTCCACCGCCCGGACAGTTTGGGCAAAGACCTATGGTTCCACCTCCGCAGATGATGAGGGGTCCGCCACCGCCAGGGGGGGTTCCACGGCCTGGTATGCCTGGTCCTCCACCGCCGGGCGGAGCTCGTCCTGGAATGCCGCCACCTGGTGCACAGATTCCAGGTTTTGGGCCGCCTCGCCCGGGCATGCCACCTCCACCAAGCAATCAGCAACAGCAGTAGGAGTAATTGGTATGTGTTTTATGCATCTTTTGTTTGGACTTGCTCAAATGTTTACATTTTGTTATTTGTACTCGATTATCTTTATCTTATGGATCAACAGCAATCTTGAAAGGCAGGAATAACATATTGCCTTCTTGTTGGCTTCTAAGTTTCTAATGGGATAAATTTTCAATTGTGTAACTTAAAAGTTTATTTAAAACTAATTACCAAGTTAGGCATGATCTGATGACAAGTGTTGTTAGAGTGTGAACCAATTTGAAGCAGATAGTCTACTTTGCCTGTTCAACATTTTAACTTAACTCATTGATACCAGATTCACAAATGAATCTTAATAGTGTGGATGTTGCTTGATTCTTTAGTATCCTTTTTTTGGCTGCATTTGTTAATCAATTGATAACATTTGCAAACAAATGTATCCGTTATCTTTTTTGCCTATTAAAGTTTATGTTCAGTTATATTATTAAAAACCAATTATGATGCAACTGCTAGGAGGGACATGACTTATTGGTTATCAAGTAGAGGGATGAAAGTTATATATGCTTTATTTCTTTTGTGCTGTGTTTTAAAAATCGTGAGGAGAAAACACACAAGACACTACACGAGTCACATTTGTTTTATACTGACACATAAGGTTATATTTTTGTATCAAATTTATACTGATACACTATACATATATATAACGGCATACCAGACATGGTTGTAAAAATCGGGATTAATCGGCGAATAATTGGTGATTAATCGCTAGTCGGCACTGTCCTGATTAATTTTGACCTAGTCGGCCAAAAAATCGGTAGTCGGTCAAAAGCGGTCAAAGTCGGAGCTAGTCGGCTCTAGTCGGGAAAATCGGACTAATCGGTTCGCCTTAAAATCAGATTCCAACAATTCCGGTGACCTAGCCGATCCTAATCGGCCACATGTTGGCCAAATTCCGGCGATTCGAGCAAGAACACTTCAATCTAACCAACATGAACGAAAATAGAACGACTCACCTGGGATTCCGGCCGAACTCTGATTCAAATTTGGCGACAGGATGGTGATGGCTGTCGGAATCTGTGGAGTGGCGAGAAGAAGTAGCAACAACTGTAGATGGAGAAGGCATGGTGCGTGTTTGCCCTAGCTGGAAAGAAGCTGAGAACGAGAAAGTTGAGAACGGGTGTTTGCCCTAGCTGGAATTCTGAATAGAAGCTGAGAACTAGGAGTGTAAACGAACCAAGGCAGCTCGTGAAATACTCGGGATCGGATCGTTAAAAAGCTCGAACGAGCCGAGCCTTAACGAGCCCGAGCTCGAGCCCAAAAGTGTGGCTCGTTTAATTATCGAGAGCTTTACATAGCGAGCTAGAGCCGGCTTGCGAGCCTTAACGAGCTTTTTGAATATATAATTTTTATTTATTATATTAAGTGTTTATTTATAAAATTATTTATTTTTATATATAAAATTATGATAAATATATTCAAATCAAATATTATATGTTAAATTTAGAAAATATAATTATAAATATAATTAAATTAGTAATTAAAGTAAATAAATAAAATAAATAAAATCTAAACGAGCCGAGCTCGAGCCTAAAAATATTCTAACGAGCTGAGCTCGAACCTTGTAAATAAATCTCTTAACGAGCCGAGCTCGAGCCTGAATTTATCTAAACGAGCCGAGCTCGAGCCTTAACGAGCTCGGGATCGGCTCGGCTCATTTAGACCCAACTGAGAACGAGCAAGTTTGAGAACGGGAAGGGGATTAGGGTTTAAGAATATTGGGTTAATTCTTTGTGGGCTTAAAGGATTTTTTAAACAGAAGGATATTGGGTTTATAGTTCATGGGCTTTTTTATTTTTTATGGTTTTTTAAAGGGAGAAAATTGAAGGTATTTATAATTAATTGGTTAAAATTTTTAGGTATTTGAAAAATTGTATATAAAAAAATTGTATATATGTATATAATTTTTAAAATTACATATAAAATTCCAATCCGATTAATCCCTAGTCCCTACCTCGCCGACCGACTAGCGACTGGCAATATCTCCAACCAATGATACCAGAGTAACCAGAGATAGTACAAAACCAAAGAACAAGTTCATACAAGAATGAGATTTGAGAATAGCAATGAGTGAGAAAGCACAGAAGTAAAAGAAGAAAAGAGAACATGCTGTTGTTAATGGGTGCTGTCGTGCTCAAGCCCATTTAATTAAATGATTTAATTTTGAGCCTATATAAAGAAGCCTATTAACAAAGCACTTGCGTTCTGTTCAATATAGCAACTTCACTTTGACAATTTATAGCTCATGTTCACCTGCATGCATATGAAGTCATTTGCTGGCTGTTCAATAATTTCATTATCATGGTTATATGTATCATTTAAAAATTGGATCAAGTGAAGAGTACATGAATATGATAATGATAACTGTACTGCCAATTCACAATCTGGCTTCATTCTGTGGTTGTATCTGGATTTGTTTAAGATTCTTGTTCAATTTATGATTATCTGGGTGTAAATAGTAAAACAGGGCAAAGTAGCTGATCTTGAAAGTATTGTAAATGAACAAGCAATAAGTTGACAACAGGAATCACAGATCATCTCTTATATAAAATAGAACCTCTTTTTATATGTAAATATTGTAAATTATTGTGATTTTCTTTATGTCAAAAGCTTTTGTTTATGTTTGCAGGTATTTTAACATTTAGGCAACTGCAGCAAATTCTCAATTTGTCATCAGTAAAGAGGCTACATATATTGTTATGTTGGTTTAGCACATATTAAATTTCATGTTGCACCAGAGTTTAAACCGAGTTTAACCGCTCAGCCATGGTTAGCTTTGATGGTAGTCTCTTATCATGTAATTCTTGTTTCCCTTCTTTGTTAGTGATATGCTAGTGATGAGATCTTTTGCCTGTTTGAACTATAAGCAGAATGGTATCAAAGTTTGAGTAAATGCACTTGAATATGATGGGCAGATTTTGCTCATGAAAATGATCATAAAATTCGGAAAATAAACAAATAAACATACCTGGTATAATCTTATTTTATATAGTAAGAACTATTCGGATGAGTGTAATTTGGTAAAATTTTACCTCTGGTTTTCCTTGCCACACTTGACCCCTTTTTTTTGTACATTATAGTATAGTAGTTGATATGGCATAAAATATGAGGTTGGATCTTTTAAAAACAAAAAATTATTTTTTTACTAGTATTTATATTTTTTTGTACGTGTTAAGAGTTTGTTTGTGTGCTTGTTTTCAAGTCGTGTCACATGTTTCTCATCTTGTTCGCATGTGTTAGCATAGGTTAAGTCATATGTAAGTACGGGTTAGCAGATGTGTTAACTGTTAGTAACACATGTTAACCTGAATTAACACGTTAATTTGATTTTCTTGCTTCAAATATATATTAAAACTTGGAGCATTGTAAGATCAATTAAACGTGCATGGCAGGCATAGTAGACCATTAGTTACCTGTTTGACAACCGACAGTGGAGGATTTTCTGTTGACAAAAAAAACAATAAATTGTGAGGTGAAACGTAAGAAAAAATATACTTATGAGATGAGTTCTGGTCATTGTTATAGAAGGCTTAGTTTATTCTCACATTCACTATTTTATTTCATCACCGCATTGACATTATATATTTTGTATAGGCCAATATGAGATTTGAAGATTTTCTTGACGCTTTTTTTTGACATTGATTGTCCTCGTATATCTTGTACATGTCTATAGAAGATGCATATAACAATTTTGACAACTAATGATTGGTTTTATACGATTTGTATGAGCTTATTTGATCGTGTAAAAGGCGTGATTTTTTTTTCTTTTAAACACATATATCTCAAAGTGTGTTGTTTTTTTGGTCTTTTTTTTTTTTTTTTTGGGGGGGGGGGGGGCTTCTTTATATTGTATTTTGGTTGAAATGACTAACATTATAACATAAATGAGTTGAGATGTGTAACACTTTAACAGAATGTGGGTCAAAATGAGTACGTAACTTAAAAACTATTTTACTATAATGGATTCAAACGGATAAGAATAATAAATTATATATTTAACGAGAAAATCACTATAAATTATTCAAATAAACTATTTGTTTAGTCACAATTCATTTTAACTTAAATGAAATTGATGCTTTTTAAAGTGACTTATTTAAACTCAAACTGATTTTGCTTAAAACTCATCCTAATTACCTTCATCTGTTCTGACCTATTACTCAATCCAACTCGTTCATTTTGCCAGACATAAGAACAACTTTAGATGTATTGTATATTTACTATTTTTTCTATATTAAATTGAGTTTAATTGTTTTTTTTAACATAATCCGACTCAAGTTGACCTAACCCTTATGAACATAAGAGGAAAAATTATATAGAACGATCCTTAAATGATCTTAAAATTCCTCAAATGACCTTAAAAAAATTTCGCCCCATAAAAAAAAATTCTGAGTCCGTGTCACTGTATGTCAAGACGTTTGTATAATTGGGTTCCATACTACTGGCTCGACATAACAATTCGTCAGATTTGCATCCTAAAATGTGGTTAAAAATTCATGTCTTTGTAGGCTGTAATAGTAAACTTGTCCTTGTCATTACTAATCATCATTTAGGTTCTATAATATTTTCTTGGATACAAGGCATGGTATATGCACCCCTTAGCCATATCTAATCCTCATTTAATCATACATCACTTTTATTCTATACAATTCATATAATGCTATACCGCTATACATAATTCTATCATTAGACATTTGTTAGATTATCAAAAATTATATAGCATGTACAACTCTACTAGGCCATTATAGAGCTATACGATCAGTAATTGGTTTTATATATGGCTGGTATAGATTTATATGAGCAATATACTTGAAAAAACTATATGTACAGTATACTCCTACAAGGGTTATATAGAAGAAAAATTCAAACTGATGTGTCAAGATTGCAGCGTTTGTTGGTTTGACCGCGAGTTGTATAGGCCTATATGACTTATATAGAAGATAGCATGATATATGTATATAAGAAAGAAACTATTCCTAAACCATAAAAATGATTGTTTTTCGATCATCTCTCTTTTATTTCTCAATTTTGTTGGTTATACATTTAGCTAACAATTTACACAAAATTAAATACTTATTATATTATTTATATTTTTATAAGTGAAAAAATAGAATTTATTATATATTTATAAAAGATCTTTTTATTTAAAAATACACTTAAAAAAATAAATCATAATATGAAATTTATAAAAAATACAAAATATTTTAAAACTGTTCATTTTTTAAAAAAACAAAATTTTTATTATAAAGAATCAACTAAAAAAATTTAGAAAGCAAAATAATTAAAAATCAAAGTTTTTAAACAATAAAATATTGACAAAATATAGTTTTTAAAACAAAATGTTTAAAAACAAAAGTTGAAAAAAATCATATAATTGTTTTATTTCTTAAATCAACCCGTATAATATGCGGGCACTAACACAATATATTAGTATATTCACTTTTGATGCACTTTAGCAAGATATAAAAGTGTTTTAAGCTAACATTGTTATTTTATATAAAAAGTTTTTTATAAAGTTTCGGTACCCATCAACAACTTCTTAACATATACTTGTGTGACGCTAACCTGACAGAGTGCAGTAGAGGTGTTCAGTTTTCACGTAAGAATGCTTTTTTGTTTGCTGAACTTTATCCCCTTTTTACTTCCCCCCCCCCCCCCGACATTTGTAAATTTATTTTTTTCACTTTCATGTTATATTGAGTGTAAATGTATTTCTATTACTGTCTAATTCTAGAGTAAAATAACATTTTAGTCCCTATGGTTTGACAACTCTACTAGGCCATTATAGAGCTATACGATCAGTAATTGGTTTTATATATGGCTGGTATAGATTTATATGAGCAATATACTTGAAAAAACTATATGTACAGTATACTCCTACAAGGGTTATATAGAAGAAAAATTCAAACTGATGTGTCAAGATTGCAGCGTTTGTTGGTTTGACCGCGAGTTGTATAGGCCTATATGACTTATATAGAAGATAGCATGATATATGTATATAAGAAAGAAACTATTCCTAAACCATAAAAATGATTGTTTTTCGATCATCTCTCTTTTATTTCTCAATTTTGTTGGTTATACATTTAGCTAACAATTTACACAAAATTAAATACTTATTATATTATTTATATTTTTTATAAGTGAAAAAATAGAATTTATTATATATTTATAAAAGATCTTTTTATTTAAAAATACACTTAAAAAAATAAATCATAATATGAAATTTATAAAAAATACAAAATATTTTAAAACTGTTCATTTTTTAAAAAAACAAAATTTTTATTATAAAGAATCAACTAAAAAAATTTAGAAAGCAAAATAATTAAAAATCAAAGTTTTTAAACAATAAAATATTGACAAAATATAGTTTTTAAAACAAAATGTTTAAAAACAAAAGTTGAAAAAAATCATATAATTGTTTTATTTCTTAAATCAACCCGTATAATATGCGGGCACTAACACAATATATTAGTATATTCACTTTTGATGCACTTTAGCAAGATATAGAAGTGTTTTAAGCTAACATTGTTATTTTATATAAAAAGTTTTTTATAAAGTTTCGGTACCCATCAACAACTTCTTAACATATACTTGTGTGACGCTAACCTGACAGAGTGCAGTAGAGGTGTTCAGTTTTCACGTGAGAATGCTTTTTTGTTTGCTGAACTTTATCCCCTTTTTACTACACCCCCCCCCCCCCCCCCCCCCCCCCCCCCCCCCCCGACATTTGTAAATTTATTTTTTTCACTTTCATGTTATATTGAGTGTAAATGTATTTCTATTACTTTCTAATTCTAGAGTAAAATAACATTTTAGTCCCTATGGTTTGACAATTTTTGTCATTTTAGTCAAATAATTAGAATTGTATCATTTTGGTCATTATGGTTTCATTTAACTGCCATTTAAGTCATTATGGTTTCATTTTATTGTGATTTTAGTCCAATTAAATTTACACTTTTGGATTAAAATGACAAAATTGATCATACACATGGACGAAAATGACAATAAAATGGAAACCATAATGACCAAAATAACAAAATTTAAACTATTGGATTATAATGCCAAAATTTGCCAAAATACGGAGACTAAATTGACATTTTACTCCTAATTCTAAATGCTAGAGTAAGTTTGGCTGATATGGTTAGTATGTGTTTTAAGATTGGTAGTGAATAGTGACCCGGGCATGATTTCAGTTGCCTCTAATCTTTTATTTTAATATTTGTTTTCCCCTCTTTTGACATTTTATATGTTTATTCTATCAAATTACCTTAAGTTTATAAATGTTTTTTTGTATTACCAGTGAGTTTTAATCATATCGCCCACCACAAAGCTTAAGTAAAAAAAGCTTGTTAACATCTAATTACCAAACAGATAAAAGTTTTATAATTTTCAACATTCTGCATTTCAAATTCAAGCTATTAACCATTCCTAACAAGAAACCCATGATGAAAGCAAGGCCTGATTTACTTCCATATCAAATTAACACATCCTCAACATCCAAATCTTTATAGAAAAATCTTAAAATCATAAACATAACAAGATGTCCTCAATGCTATATCGAGATCATACATCAACTATCATCTATCATTTGTACCAAAAAAAAGGCATCAAGATTGTGTCATTCCAACCAGATCCTCAAGTGTTAGATTCAAAGTATCAGAATTACCTTTCTTAATTTCCTCACCACGAGCAGCCAAGATGTCCTCAATGCTACATTTCTCCCCAAAAATCCCCAAGTGATCCGCGATCAAGTGGTAGTTATTACAACCACCACATCGAACCACCACCACACCCTTCTCGTACGATTCCCTAGAAATTGTCTTCACTGATCTTGTTTCACAGACTTTACAAGTGAACATCATGGCAAGATCATGTCTTGGTGATATCTTCAATTCAGATTTTGCAGTAAATGTTACCTCAGTGTTGTGATCAGTAGCCACTGAATTTTCGATTGATTTTGAACTTGAACCTTCATGTTCTATGGTGGTTTTGACAGACAAATTGCTAATTTCTGAAAGTGTTCTGGATTGTCTTTTGTGGAATTGTTCATTATGAAGGAATGAATTAATACAAGGAAGAAACTGCGGTGACGAATCTGAGTAACATTACATGATAATTCAACAAAATCAATATCTTATTATCAATTTTCTCGTGCAGACATGAAAATAATCAGGTTTTGGATAGGCTGATATAACCCGTCTTATTAAACATGTTAACCCAAACACGACTCGTTTGACAAAAGGGGTTAACCCAAACACAAACATGTTTACCAAATGGGTACCTAATTCTTAAAAAAAAATCCAAGATTTTGAAAGAATTTGAGATTAATTTTCCAGCCTGAGAATTTGAGAATTTGGTTGTTCAAATTATTACAATAAAGTTCTAATATTCGTATGTTCAACAACACATTTTTGATTTTGCATACAAAAATCATTATCTTCTGAAAAAAAACCAAACAAGTTACAAGAACAAATCCCCAATCTCCCGAGCAAAAGATGAAACAATGATTGCATAATCAATTCTTCGAATTCCACGAGTGAAAACGACTTAAATCCTAGGGTTCATTAGTTTCTAGCAATAAACAAAGATAATCGATTGAAATAAACAAGTTAGCGTCCTAGGGTTTTAATCAGTTGTGGATTCATTCATGATTATAGAGATAAGATAAAAAGAAAACTAACCGTTACGGAAGGATACATGAGGATGTCTGCTGCTGCTCGTGATGAGAGAGAGTAATTGTCTCTGCAATCTCCACGCCGCCATGAGCGATCTCAAATAACTTGTTCAGCAACTAATGATCCAATTTAAGGCGAATATGTAAAGTTTGGGGGTTATAAACCCAAACTGCGTTAGCTTGAGGACCAAGTTTTGAAAAGTATAGTAGAATTGAATGTCGGTGTTTCGAGCTATAGTCGAAGTAGCTTTCGTAACTATATACTTTGAATACACAAACTCAACTTTGATTCTTTTTTAAACGGCAATTTAGATCACTGACGGGTCATAAATTTACCGATTATATTCACATCTAATATAAGAAAACCCATCATTGATGAAAAGAAATCTGTAACCCATCATTAAACCCATATTTTTAAATTTTAGTTACATGTATTTAATGAAATGCTTTTATTGAAATATGTGATTAGGCTGTGTGTTATGGGGTGTGACTGGGGGTGTGAGAGGGGCCGGTCACGCCCCGGTGGCGCCCTCCCCCCACTACACACCGGCGTGATGGGGCGTGAGCGGTAGGGCGTGATGCTCTTCGCGGGATGATTATAAAACTTGCTAAAAAAATCAAAGTTTGCTTTTAAATAAATAAAGTTGTTAACTTTTGTAGAATGTTAATAAATAGAATTTAATTTATTTATTTTGCAATGTTTATTTAAATTTAATTTAAAATTTTACAAAAGCTTTTAAAAGTCAAAAAAAATTTTCAAAACATTCTGTTAATTGTATTTTTGTTCAAAAAATGCTAAACTCATTTATACATTTTTTTTGTCACTTTAAAATGTGTTACTTAAAACACATAACAATAATTTTTAAGCATAAAGGTTTAAATTTTAAAATAATTGTTTTGAACTAAAGATAATTCAAAATAATTATTTTAAATTTATAAATCTTTAAAAGACCAAATAAAATTTTATAGAACTTATGATTCAATTATACAAACTTTTAATTATTGAATGGATGGGAAATTAATCCAAGTAGTATTCTTAAAAATTCAATTCCAAAATAATAAATAAAAAGAAATATTTAATGTATTATTTTTATTTATTATAAGAATATGATTAAATATTCTTAAACAATTAGTCTAGTTTATTCATGCAACTAATATTGATAAATAAAAGGAATACAATTGGTATTCTATTTTATTAAATCAATGTTATAAGAATTGTTATCATAAGTATCCATTCAAAACATAGTTTCATTCAAACTAAGACTTCCATTAGGATAGCCATAGTTTCTAGGATTCTTGAACTTAAACTATATGATTGCTAAGACTTGAATTACTTAAATTATAGGTGAATAGATAGCCTTACTTCCTCATTGTTTAAATCAAGGATTTGGAACTAGCCTAGCATCCTAACATGTGAGTTTCTTCACACTCCCTTTACTTTTGTTTTTGGGACGTTACACATGTCATATTCAAAATATTATTCATTCTATTATTTATTCAAACTTATGATGCAAGTCTTAGACTAAGTTAGCTTTATGTGTTAGATGCTAAGTTTATACAATGTGTTGATTCTATGTGTGTTGCCAGTCAAGCAAGCTAGTACTTAGTAGCCTAGGATGGTTAGATACTATATTCGCAATGGCTTTGGCCTTTGGTGTGAAAAAGATGAAAAGTACACTTAGCAAACTAGTTGAATTACACATGATAGTTCTTGTATTGTTATACTTGAAGTATTATGTAAGGATACTTGTTTGGACACAAGCTATTGTTATTCATGTATACATTATATTATTCAAACTTGTATTATGCTATGCTTTTGATACATACTCTAATTAAGTTTTAGTTTGCATCCTTTTATACTTAGTATTCAAACTTAGTGTGTAAACTCACCAACTATGCAAATAGTTGACAAACTCTATTTTACATGTGTGACAGGTTAATGAAGAATGGATTGAAGACATAAGATAGGTCTAGAGACCTAGTTTAATTTATTTAATCAAATGTTTAGACTTGGTTTATTTTAATGTTTTTGGTTTTGAATTTGAACTATTGTAATGACTTTGAATGTTTGGTTATTGAATGAATGAATGTTTGAATTAAATGGTTGTTAATTTATTTAAACTTTAACATAGCACCATGAGTGTCACACCCCGAGCCGGCGGGCTGGATCGACTTTCCCGCCGGGCGGAAGGTTCCCGGAGTGCGATATCGTTGTGATAATCGAAATGATCAGATTGTTTACATAGCACATGATAAATAAATGAGAAATACTAACACAACAATGATATAGAATTACAAGATTAAATTACAATGTATCGTTCATAATTTAATCAAGTAAATCTATTCCAAAAGATTCAATGAGTTTATATCTTGTTTCTGTACAAGATATACAAAAGATGATTCATTGCTTTGCCATCCAAAAGTATGATCACACAAAATGTAGCTAGGTCCTCTAAAGTCCACTAGCTATGTTCTTGAATATGGCGACTAATCCTGTTCGTCACCTGAGAAAACATGCATTTAAACAAAGTCAACACTAGGTTGGTGAGTTCATAAGTATGTTAATTGAAAAACCTTGATTCATTCACATGCACAATCATAATGTATGTTATGTTACTTGTATGTTGTTTGTTTCACTCGTTCACCCAATGGCTTCTCAATAGTTATATTCACAAGTGATATATCATCCTAGTAGTGATGCTTATATATAAGGCATATGTAAGGGAACCAAGCCCTAGCCAACATCCCACCACATCACTACTAGAACTCCACACTACTTGCAATACAACTATTGATTTCCATCTCCATTCCACTTGCTCATCTCATTGTTGATCACCTGTGATATCATGTATAGAATAATATAATAATAGAGTTGCAGTTATCAAACCGAATTATTGATAACCATTATATGTATTAAGGATATTAGATTTACTTAATCTGTTTCTTGTATTATTCTATTGCTTGTGGGGTTAACTGTTGATTCACTTTTAAATATTAAAAGTGTTAATTAACCACTTGTAATATGTTCTCAAATTGCAATGCATAGAGCCTAAAAGGAATCCATTGTGATCCTCACGTAATCAGATTACAATGCATCCGATTTACCTCTATCCCGTCATGTGTTCTCAATGTTGTTAACAAAGTTAAATAAGAACTTGTCTTATTACTTTATGTTAACTGATGTGAGAATGATGTTGTTATCATGAAGGTACGTTATCATGATTATCATTCTAAATGATCCATATGATCACCATGTTGCCATTAAGCCGTGGTAAGAACTAGTCTTGCCACCCTTAATCCGCTCAGGTGGTGGATGATAATTGTTCCATATTATCGCATAATATGTATTGAGTTGTAAACTAAGCGTTATAAGTACTTGTCTTATTACACTTAATTAACTCTAGTGTTGAATGGTATTAAGAAGATGTATTATCTTCTAATCATTCATATGTTTTGTTGTGTCATCATATTTCTCTGTGATTATCCCAATGTTTGTTCATGTAAGAATAACTAGGTGTTGTAAGATAAAATCTTATAACTGTGTTATTCTAATGCATTGATGAATTATGAAGCTATATTATCATGTTCATCTGATTATCCCTGTCATATCATGATCATACAAGCATGCATACAATGATAAACGATAATAAGTTAAACAATATTATCTAAATCATAGTATAAGTAATATGTGAAACATTAAAACTCTTAAATAAATAAAAGTAAGCATGTTTCTCAGCCCCGAGAGTTTTAAATCAGTTAAGATTAAAAAAAAGGGGCATATGAACTCACCTTGTTGTTGTAGTGGTTGACTTAGCTAAAACAAGGAATGCACGCGCTCTTTGTGGTACTTGAGTTTGTTTTCACGATCCTGTATTGAATTCACATTGTATTTGACTCATAAGTATCAATTATTGCGATTTGTGTTATCCTTAACTTGGTTATCACTTCTTGGTCTCGATCCTCATTCGGCCTCGCTTAGTTGGTGTTGTCTTGCTAACACTTATCCCACTAGGTTTAAGTTATCTTGTTTTGTCACACCCCAACCGACGGCGGAATAACGTCGGGGCGCGACGGCGACTGTTCAAAAGCTCATGATCAACTATTAAAGTTATAATATTTATTACATTCCAAATTAAGAGTCATACAAGTAGTTCAAATACATAACATAACTAAACAAGTTCATAGTTCAAAGTTTATTCTAAGCCCAAGAGTCCTACATGATCCTCATAGCTTCACTAGTTTGTACCTGAAACATGTTTAGATTCAAAGGTCAACTATAAATAGTTGGTGAGAACATAGGTTTTGACACCAAAAGTTAACAGTTCAAAAAGGTAAGATTTGCAATTCATATGTAACATAGTGATATAAGGCAATATGTGGAAACATACACATGTAACTATTGCAGATCAAACCTTAGTTAACCTAGTTAGGCATAGTACTCCATACTACCCTCAAAATAGTTAAGTACCGTGTGATCACCGGCTGGGTGGAGTGGTCAGTTCAATAGATCTATCATCACAACAGTTTGGCTATCACAAGTTAATGATCAATGCACAAGTTAAGTATAGTTAAGATGGTAGTTTGGGACATATAGCTCAAATCCACATAGATACAAGTTTGAATTGCTAGAAAATAGTTCAAAGATAAACATGTTCCAGCCCCGATGATTTTGTAAGCAAAAGTAAAAGAAAAGGGGCTATGTAACTCACATTGTATGATTGGTGATTGACTTCTTGATTGTCGTTTATATGGAGACTTATAACTTGGTTCCTATAACATAATGAGTTTCCATTGAGTTTGTGGACCTACTATAGTTTATGTGATGGTGCTTGTGTTCTATTTGTCGAGATTTTATTAAAACAATAATGTCCTAACTTATAATTGAAATATTAATTTTTATAATGCCTTGAAATTACTAAGTGTTGGATTTTATAAAAATTCCGTCATTATAACGACGCATTTTGGAAAATTACCATTTTGCTTAACAACTTCAAAACCCATAAATTAAATCTACTTATATAAATATATACAAGTATATATATTATATCACATCATTAAAGTGTGTATATAAAATATATATATACATTTATATATGTGAAAATGATTAATATTTATGTAAAGATGTCAAAGTTTATAAAACTGCTTTTGGTCAGATTCTGTCCGGCTTGTTCGGATGAACTTTAAAAATAGGAGTAGTTTGAATAAAATTATGAAACTTCACAGTAGACTATTTCAAGGTGTTTTGAACAACTTTCATTTAGAAAACTTTTCGTTATTTTGCTTGTAAATGGGTCAAAACAGTCAAACAAATGTAAGTCCTTGAAGTTTCTGTTTTGACAGATTTAGTCCAGTGAGTTCGAGTTCATTTTTGACATAGTAAAACTTTGAGTTAATTTATGAAACTCTCCAGTCTACTATTTCAAGATATTATGAACAACTTTCATTTAGAAAAGTTTTCATGATTCGGACCTTAAGTAGGTCATATCAGCTGCACAAGTTAGGGGGTACAAATCCGCGCACTAATCTTGTGAAGGCTGTTTGTAGAACCATTTGGTCGAGTTAGAAGCTGAATAAGTAGTTCATGGAAAGCTAACACAATGAACTTAGTCATGGAATCTGAGTTTGTTCCATTTGGAGTTGTTATGACTATTTTATGACTTGTTGAAGCCATGACAACATTCTGCCAGAATTTTGGAATCCAAGATTATTACTTAATAAAAGTTTCACCTAGCTTTAAATCACCAAACGTCCATGTAATGGGACTAAGAATGTGAAATCATTCCTTGGCCTCAGCTAGGGTTTGTAGATTATTCCAAACTTGGATTTATATATGTATATATACGTATACATGCATGCATACATACACTCATCCATGAGTAAATCTAAAATAAAATGGATAATATACCTTAGAAGATGATGGAAGAAAATAATACTTGAGAAAAATTAGCTTGTTTTCTCTTCCTTGAAAGATGAAAATAATATGGAGGATGATCACAATGAAGAAAAACTATAGAAGTAGTGATGTTGAAAGTGGGTGGTGTGAATTTTTGTGGTGACATCTCACTCCTATTTATAGTGCTCAAGGAGAGGAAGGTCCATGCATGATCTTGATGGTTGAGTGATATGATGGTTGAGTGTTGTCATAGTTGAATGAAAATGAATGATGGTGGAGTGTAAGTGTGGGTAAATAAAAGATGGATTTGATGGTTGAGTATGGAGATAGTTTATTTATTTATTTTTATTATTTAGATGGTTGTCTTGTTCCTTGTTGGTTATTTATAGATTAAACTGGTATAATCTGAGTATTACGGTGTATCTCTTGTACCGGGTAATTATTTTACAAACGATTTTTATTCGTAAATTATCAAGATATTAGAACTTACTAAAATACATAAATTTTAGCAATTAATAATAATAATAATAAATGATATATGATATATTGCGTTTGTCTTATTCGGCTAAACACAGATACCTTTCGTTTCTGATTGTTCCGCGTAATTACGAGAATTACCAATTGCAAGACTATATATAAATAGATGAATGTCGCTAAACTTTAAACAAGAATAAACATTTAATTATTACATTTCTGAATAATTCCGTCATAGTCAACGTTAAATACATTAACGGTGTTAATAAGTCAAATTTGAAAATTTACGGATGTCACATGTTTGGTCATTGATCTTAAGTTGTCATTTAATTCTCTATAATGACAAAAAAAGTTCTAAGTATAAACTTAGATTTGTAGATTAAATGTTATAAACTTTTGTCTCATAATTACCCCATTTGTCTCATAATTATGTTAGCACTTTTGTAGTATGATATTACCCACACCATGTATATTATCCTTTACCACCTTTTTCTTTGTGTTATTGACAATTAAACCTTGTGGGCCTCATGTTGGGCCGAATATATGTAAGTGGCCAATTAATTTCCTTGGGCCTTAAGCGTGTGTGTGCCAACTAAATACGTTCGGGCCGAATTGTACAAGGGCTTGGGCCTACTAAATCAACATGGGCCGAATTTAATATTTATGGGCTAGTGAGTTTGGATCTTAGTAAGGTGTTGGGCTGAACAAGGGAAATGAGCCCACAATAATGAATCTGGGCTGGTTAATTTCTGAGTGGGCCGAAGGAGCCACTTGGCCCATGTAAATGTGTTTGTGACCGTTCAAAGTAGACATGGGCCGAAGGTGGTACTATGAGGTGGCTACTAAGGTGCATCGGCTCCTTGAACAAAACCACACCAGCGAACCTATCAATCTGCCACAACTCGGTACTAAGGTTCGTGTATAGGTTCGTCTATCCAACAGCAGAGGTTCGGTAAATCAAAAAGGGTAGGTTCGGCCAAGATCAGATGCTAGGTTCGGCCAAGATCAGATGCTAGGTTCGCCCAAGGGTTCGACTGGGGTGATCCATGGCTTCTAAGGTTCGTGAGTAGGAGGGGTTCGGTGCATGCAAGATAGTTCAACTAGGTTCATTTAACACAGGTTCGCTGGTAAGGGTTCGGGGCAGCAACACACCTAGGTTCGCTTGTCTGCAACAAGGTTAAGCGGGGCTTGCTACATTAGGGTTCGTTGATGGCGGCTAGACATAATGCTACCCCAGGTTCGTGTCCCATGCATAGGGTTCGGTTCCAAATGGTTCGCCAGTCGTGCAATAGGTTCGACAGATGATCCTTGGTTCGTGAAAGGCGAGGGTTCGGCCAAAGCAGCACACTAGGGTTCGGCCAAGAGCTAAATAGGTTCGTTCCCATGCTCTAGCGAACCTGAGTTCAGCCTTCATCACCTTCATCGACTGGTGGTGGTTGCACGGCTGTCCTGGGTTGGAACCAGGCGTAGTCTAGTTCTCTTGGGTGCCAAACGTGTGTATAGCATGGTCTTTAAACCGTGAGGGGTTGGATCGCAAAAGAGGATGAGAAACCCTAATTCCTGTGATATTCGTGACCCCATACCTCGATTTTTGGAGGTGAAAACTCCAGATCCTTTGTACTTCTAGGTAGAGGAGGTCGAGAGCTACGCGTGGACACCAAGAACACCCGATTTCGTTGAGAAACGAGTGAGATATGAAGCTTAAAAGGTTGAAAATGGTGGTTTTCTTCTAGAGAGAGAAATGGACGGGAATTGAATGTAGAGAGAGAGTGAGTTGGTTGGAAATGAGGAAAATGGCCTCATTTGTGGTTTATATACCCCGGGGGTATTCGGGTTCGTTTCGGTTGCTCGGTTCGCATTTTCGTTGCGTTCCCGGAATGTAACGCGTAAATTTACGTGTTCTAAATAAAAGAAGTTATTTAATTATTTTCGTTCGTGTCGTGTTTCGTTTTCGTTTCGTCTTCGCGCGTCGTCTTCGCGCGTATTCGTTCGAATCGTCACCCGAACGAACACGACGATGGTTTTGCTTTCTGAATTTTGTTTTCTACTTTTCAGTCACTATTTCAGAACGTTAAACTCACAGATATGTTTGTGTTAATCGTCACCCACGCAAACACACTGTCAGTTCACTATTCTGAAATAACACTGCAATTTGTGTTTGAATTGTGTTTCCTCACTGTCGTACTCAACTAAACATCCTGTTATCACAATGTTTTCACATTGATTTGTCGGCCATCTGATTCCTGTCATCTATGGATATCAGATCGCAACCGATTTGTTATTGTTATTCACTTGAACACTGTTGTTTCTCTTGATTAGTTGTGTTAACTGTACTTAGGTTTTCACCTAAACACTAACAACTATTGTTTATAATGAGTGTTGTACTTACGGCATTTAAGTTTACACAAAAATACGTACAACTGTTTCTTGTATTTTGAATTCTGTTAATACAAGTACTGTTCACAATCATGTATTTACACATAGTTACTATTGAAAGTATACATACCGTACAGACTTGCCGGCTGGTCAGGTACTAGTTGTCACAATGAGCTTATGAACAATCAAACTCGTGCCCTAACATATTCCGCCATTGGTTGGGGTGTGACAATTGAGCCTCCTCCCCAGCACCACCACAATAGGATCCTTAGCTTGTATTTAGTAGTACGTTTGTAGTCTTTTTATTTTGTTATGCATAAACACACATTATGTGCATATATTTTTTATCTAGTTTGGTTGTTTACATTTGTAATATGTCGTATATATGATTATTATGATTATATTATTGTGTCAACTATCAAAACAAAATAATAATAGATAAACGATATTAATGACAAAAAATCATTACTATGCTTATTTAATAATTTAAATTAATTAACAAAATAATATAATAAATAAATTTTTGTTAATATAGCTACAATGTTAATTCAATAATTCCAAAAATAATAATCTTTATAAACAATTATAATTTTCTATAAAACAATATTATCATTTTACAAAAAAAAAGAAAGATAACTAATATTATTCTTTTAGTTATATGTGTAATATATTGTTATATTACACGTATATGTTTTACAAAGAATGTGAATTTAGGTGCGAATTTTAATGACAAACATATATATCTCGTACAGCTCATACGAGGCGTATGACATGAAATAATTATGATAACGTTTGAGAATTAAAAGTTGTAGATGTCAGGTCATATATGATAGGTACGTTATTGTATGCTACGTATAATTTGGATGAGAATGAGGTGTCATTAGCTGTCACACGTCGTACAATATTATACGACATGTATAGGTTGAATACGTAGGTGAGTGTAAAAATATAAAAATTAGATACCCTTTAGAAACCTTATTTCAATTATGTTGTGTACTTATGTGTACCGGCGTATTTACATCTCACAAAAACCCTAAATTAACACCCCCAACGGAAATTGGCACGTTGCTTCAATCAATTTCTAATATCGTCAAATGAAATACAAACTTCCGCTGCTTGAAGCCTTCATTAGATCCACCCGGCCCCAAACATCCTCAATTCTCAATTCGATCTCTTCCTTCCATCCTTCAATTCGAGTAATTCCCTACCCTACGATCAGCTAACTTGCGTCTTCAAAGGTAACTCTTCGTTCACTTGCTCAATCGTTACTGATTCCCTGCATTTCATCAATCTTGTTGCGGTTATTTTGGTTGGTTGGAATGATTTTAGGGTTAGGTTTAACTTGATATCTGGAACTGCAATTCGAAGTTTGATTAGTTTGTATGATAGTCGAGTTGAATATGCTAGGGTTTTAAATTGAGTTATATGTTCAATCCCTTTTTGATTATTGAATATCGAGATATCTTGTTAGACTTGCTCTTTAGGTCTTTTGAGTGTTGCTCTCTGTGTATGAATATATGAAGTAAGGACTGAACAAAATGACAGTTTACTTGGATTAGTATGGAAACACATCATCCAGACTTACATAGTTTTAAGGTAAAATGGACTATTTTGAACTATCTTATTGTGTAAAACTATACATTTTAATTTTTTTGTAGAACATTATGCTATGCTTTCTTGCTTGTAGTTAAAGGCAGCAGCATGTAGCTAGACATGCCATATAATAAAATAACAGTAGGTTTATCCATTGATCTCAGAATTCGAATCGTTTTGCCTACAAATACATAAAAATTGCACCAATTCTCCAAAAATATTTGCTTTCATGGTTTATAGCTCACTGGGACTGATAAGTTCATACTTCATACCTTATTCTGTTTTCCCCTACAAAAGAGGGATTGATTTAATTGAAATTTTGTTTTTAGGTTGTTTTAATTATAGTTGACTTTTTCAGGGTGGTGTAGTTGTAATGTTTTTGCTTTGTGTTGTAGATTGGAGGGATATTTAATGGGTTCACCTGAACGTGGAAAAGGTTACGTGAAAAGGGATACAGAAGATAGTTTAGGTGGCAGAGATGAAGAAACATGGGATGTAGATGACAGAAGAAAACGGAGATCAGGGAAGTCAAAGCAATTGGGAAGTGGAGAGGAAAATGAAGGGGCAGAAAATAATGGAAGAAAGGAGAAAAGTGAGACTAGAAAGCGGCCGGGTGGCAGCAGCAAGGCGGTTAGTGAGGAGGATGATTATGAGTCTAGGAAAGAATCAAGAGCAAAGCAAATGAAAAAGAAACAAGAAGAGAGTGCTTTGGAGTCATTAAGCAACTGGTATCAAGATGGAGAGGGTGAAAACAGGCATGATGGTGGAGAAAGAAGTGAGAGAAGAAAGTCTGCTTCTAAGTCGACTGACCGTGAGAATTCTCAAAGCAGAAGTAAAGTTAAAGAAGAAAGATTGCATGATGTAGAACCAAAAGAAAAGGATTCAAGAAAGGAAGGAAGAAATCCAAGAAAAAGGTGGGATGATGCAAATATTGTTAACAAGGTAGAAGAAAGTGATAATCATGGGGAAAAATATGATAAAAAAATTGGTCGTGGTGAAGGTGATAAAATTCTTAAATATCATGAGAAGGATGAAAAAAGAAGCGAAATTGAGAATTTTAAGAGTAAAGGAGATATGCAAGTTCACAAAGATGAAAATCCCACAAATCATGATGACATGTTTGGCAAGGAGAAAACTGATACAGTTGAAAGATCCTATAAAGGTGACGAGGATAGCACATGGATAAGGGGCAGGGGTAAAAAAGACATTGAACACTCTACAAGGTCTAGGACACCGGAGAGAAGTACAAGACGCCATCATGAAGGTGAACACAGTGAATTGGATTCAGAGAAAAGTGGTAGTTACAAAAGAAAGGATGTAGAAAAAGACAGTTACAGGGATGAAAGATCAAGAGGAAGAGATGACAGCTGGAAAAGAAGGCAGGAAATTAAAGACGGTGATGCTCCTTATGATTACACTCGAGATTGGGAGTCACCATCACAAAGACGAGGTCGTGATCGGGCAGACCCGGAAAGACACATGGGTCGGTCCAGTGGTAGAAAAGACGGGAACAGGACATATGATGTGATAGAGATTGAAACTAAGCCTTATGATGATTATGGGAGGAAAAATGAAGTTAATGAGCAATTAGGGCCAAATGATGAGCATTACAATATAACAAGAAATACTGATGATCAATCTGCTGAAGATTCAAAAGAACGATATGGAGATGATAGAAACATGGATGATATTGAGGGCGGAAAAGGTAGAGGGCAACGTGGTAATTTACCCAATCGTCCAGGTGGTGGGTGGCAAGGACAATCTTCAAGTAGCGAATCACAACCGTCTCATGGATACCAAGGTTCTCTAGGTGTTAAAGGTAACAACAGAATGGGGAGAGGAGGAAGGGTACGTCCCACAGGGAGAGACAGTCAACAAGTCAACATGCAAGTGCCATTAATGGGTTCGCCTTTTGCACCACTTGGGATGCCACCACCTGGTGGTTTGCAACCACTTACTCCTGCCATGTCACCTGGTCCAGGTCCTCCTATGTCTCCAGCTGTATTTATCCCACCTTTTTCTCCTCCTGTTGTTTGGCCTGGAGTTCCACCTGGTCTTTCAGGTGTTGTTCCACCTGGCGGGCCAACAGGTCCTAGATTTCCACCAAATATAGGGACCCCACAAAATCCCACTATGTTTTTCAACCAACCAGGACCCATAAGAGGATTGCCTCCAAACATGCTGGGTCCTGGTTTTAACCCTCTAGGACCCATGGGCCGTGGTCAGCAACAGGACAAGGTGCCTGGTGGCTGGGTTCCTCCTAGAAATAACGGGCCACCAGGTAAAGCTCCATCGAGAGGAGAGCAGAATGATTATTCCCAAAATTTCGTTGACACTGGTATGCGACCCCAGAATTTTATTAGGGAGTTAGAACTCACTAGTGTTGTTGAAGATTATCCAAAGCTTCGGGAGCTTATTCAGAAAAAGGATGAAATTGTTGCTAGTTCTGCTTCTGCCCCCATGTATTACAAGTGTGATCTGCGTGAGCAAGTTTTATCACCCGAATTTTTTGGGACCAAGTTTGATGTTATTCTTGTGGACCCACCATGGGAGGAATATGTTCACCGGGCTCCTGGTGTTACTGATCATATGGATTATTGGACTTTTGAGGAAATAATGAATCTCAAGATTGAGGTAGCTATATCAACTGTCACAAGTATTTGTTTTTTTTTCCCTTGAAGAACATAAACATTTGGCTTTCTAATGAAAGCATACTATGTTTCACCTTTCTTCAATGATTTCACTCCTTTAAAATTTAAATGATGGTTCACAAGCAGCATCTACTTTAATTTCATTTATAGCTTTTGTTTTAAGAGATCTCATTATGTCGCTCCAAATATAAAGTCTACATGTTTGTACTAATTTATCTCAATCATATCTCAAGTTACAATTCATGATAACCATCATTTTTAATGTAATAATAAAAAAAATTTTTAAAACATTTTGATTTCAGCTTGAAAACTGCACACTTGATCTTATCTCTTTTTCTGTCTACAATGGATGCAATGATAAATATTTTTATTCTTAGTTATATAATTTTTATAAAGGTTATTTCCTTCTCCCTCCAGGCAATAGCAGACACACCATGTTTCGTTTTCCTCTGGGTTGGAGACGGAGTTGGCCTTGAGCAAGGTCGGCAGTGTTTAAAAAAGGTATAGATGGTGCCAAAAAAGAAGTGTGTATATATATATATATATGTATTATTTTCATAAATTTTCAATCTGCTTGCAATTCCCTGGATTAATCATTGGTTAAACTTTCAATCATGTTTTCTTTCAATTGTATTATTGCAGTGGGGGTTCCGGAGGTGTGAGGATATTTGTTGGGTAAAAACCAACAAAACCACCGCAACACCTGGACTGCGCCATGATTCACATACTTTATTTCAGCGTTCAAAGGTTGGCTGTTTTGTTTGTTTATTTTTCCTCTCCTTTAATTCTCCAAGTCAAAAACAATGTTATATTACAAAATATTTGATTGCACATTTATCTGTTACATTTGTTAAGGAGCACTGTTTGATGGGCATAAAAGGAACTGTTAGGCGCAGCACTGATGGTCACATAATTCATGCCAACATTGATACAGATGTAATAATTGCTGAGGAACCTCCATATGGTCAGTATCTGGTGTTTATTTTCTGGTTTGGTGCTCATAAACTATTAAAACCAATTAGGGGTCATGCTCTCTAGAAAGACTTGTTATCCAGATTTGACAATTGAGTGTCAAATCGGTTTAGGTGATAGACTGGACATCGTTTTGTAATTTATCTTTGCCCTATAGAATTGATGGTATTATTTGTGTCCATAGGATTTCTATATTTGTCTCTTTAACTGATGTTTAGATATTTTATCAATAGTAAACCATTTTGCTTTAAATACATATCAAGTCAAACTGTCAAATGTTCATGATATACTTAGTTTTTAACCTTTCATTAATGGAAATGCAGGATCTACTGCAAAACCAGAAGATATGTACCGTATCATTGAGCATTTTTCACTTGGTCGCCGTAGGCTTGAGCTTTTTGGCGAAGACCATAATATAAGGGCTGGCTGGTTGACCGTTGGTAAAGACTTGTCCTCATCAAATTTCAACTCAGAGGTATTATTTTTCTGACATGTTTTAATCAATAAAGAAATACAATAATGATAGATGCTTACCACCGTGCTCCTTGTATAATAATCAAAAGAGTTGAATAATATTATTGAAAGAGATTTTAATATATGTTCTTGAGTCTTGACCATTAACATACTGATCTAGATTGATGAATTGTTTATGGAATAGTTTGTGATAGATCAATTATCATCCACCGTGGAAAAGGTCCGGTGATTTACTAGTTTTGGTCAACCAAATTTGCCTTTTAGGGTTGCTTTATTGGAAGGCATATTGTTAATGATTAACACGATGGGGTCAGGGTAATTTTGATGCGTGTGGAACGGGTGGCCCGGAACACTTTTTGTCCGTTCTCCTTTATAAAAATATTGATCTTTAAATATGATTACAAAAGTCATATTATTGGTTGATTAGATTTTAATAATCCAAATTATGGCCAGTGTATGGTAATAATTCATATTTAACAGTTTGGTCAAATATATCATAGCTTTTACTTTTCTTGCCAATGATAATCCTAGTAGCGTAATCATCGTTGATTTACGTTTGATTTCTTTCACAATGATGATTGTGAAAGAAATGGAAAAATGTGCAGGCAAAATAAAGTATAAATCAATAATGATTATAGGATTGCACTTGGCAATGAAAGAGAAAGTTGAGATTATCATGTCACATTGCTAGTATGTATTATGGTCACCAATGTGTCAGCTTGGATTAATAAAATCCAATTTGCCTCTATACTTTTACAAAATTAAACCTATGTCCTTTTTAGGTAAGCGTTTTGTTTTGGTCTTGACCCATTTATTTAACAAGTTATATAATATAATATTTAAATTGTCTCTTTTTTTTGGAAATTTTAGGGGTATGTTCGTAATTTTGCGGATAAGGATGGAAAAGTATGGCAGGGAGGAGGAGGAAGAAACCCGCCACCAGAAGCGGGCCATCTTGTGCTGACAACTTCAGACATTGAAGCTCTCAGGCCAAAATCACCAATGAAAAACCAACTCCAAATGCAGCAGCAAGCTCAACAGTCAAATACCATATCCCTCACACCAGGTAGCGCCAGCAACAAGAGACCAAATGGCAACGACCCGATGATCCACAACGGACCGGGAATGAACCAAGAAGCATCTAGCTCTAATATTTCATGTCCGGTTCCATGGGGTCCACCTATGGGCGGTGTTATGGGTCCAAATGAAGGATTTTTTGATAACATGTATGGATATAATGGTCCTTTTGGGCCCATGGGTGGTGAGTACATGGATTTTGAAACTCAGAGAGCCATGAACAATATGATGTAGCTTAAAACATTTGTTAAATCGTTTTTTAATCTTATATTCATTTTAATGATTGTAGATCTACCAAGTAAATTACAACTAGAATTAGTGGGATGATCTGCAGTTCTGCACAAAGATCTTTGACTTTGTTGAAGTCAAAGTCTCGTAATATGACTAAATTTTTGCGGCACTACAAGCATTATTTATTTTTGGCTACGCTTGTTTGCATCATGAAACATTTCTTGAATAGTTGAACATTTTTCTTACGAATTTAGAAATAAAGCTCTAAAACATCCAAGTTCAAGTGTTAATTTCTTAAATCAAAATGACCTAAACTCGTGTTCGTCTGGTGTTGTTTTCTTAACTTAATTAATCAAAAAACAAGGGGATTCTACGTCACATACGAAAATTTCAGTCTAATCATCGAGGGGCCATAGAAACTGTGAAATCAGCCGGAAGCTGCCCCATTTTCTTGTACCAACTTTGCGACTCCAAATAAAGTTTCGAAATCCGACCCGCAACCCATCTAGCATCGGGTCTCTTTTCCGGATCCTCCTCCACACAAACCAGCCCCAATTGTGCTACTTTCAATGCCACCTCCTCTGGGAACGAATCCTTCAACCTCCGATCAATCCACCGCCGTACTCCGCCGGATTCCACAGCCGCTCTAGCCGTCTCGATCAACGAAATTCTCACGTAGCTTCCATTCTCTCTCCGGTACTGTAACGGCTCTTCGCCGGACAAAATTTCCAGAAGCACAACTCCGAAAGCGTACACGTCGGATTTCTGCGTCGCAACGCCGGTAGATTGAAATTCCGGCGACATATAGCCTCGTGTGCCTTCGAATTTCGTGACATTCGAGTTCAATTTGATTTGATCTGGTTCTGATGAATCTGTTTCGTTGCAAAGCTCGGCCGTACCGAAATGGCATATTACCGCGTTCATTGATGATGAAGATTGCATGACGATCACGCTACTGCTTTTGATGTGATTGTGGATGAATTTCTTCTGTAAACCTGTAGAGTTGTGGATGTAATCAAGGCCGTGAGCGAGATCAGCCGCGATTTCAATTCGTGGCATCCAATCGGAAAGTATCGTGAAATTAGGATTCCTAGGGTTTTTCAGGCAATCGGCGAGACTAACGCCGGTAACGAAATCATAAACCAGATATATGTAGCTTCCAGATATCGAAGCTCCTCGAAGCTTAATCAGACTCGAATGATGACTTTTGCAAATCACCAGAAGTCGTTCTCGAAGCTCTGTTTCATCAATCGGACGTTTACATTTCCGTTGAAAGACGATCACGTCATCGCCGCGGATGACACACCGCCACGCAGACGAAGACGAAGACGACGAGTATTTTGGTGATAGAAATCCTTTTGTGGCGGTGAAAATCTCTTTGAAATTGTAAACGTGAGGATTTTCCGGTAAGAAATCACGGAGGCTGGAGAGTGAGCTCCGGCTAGAAACAGAAGATTTCCATGAGTCCTTATTGTAACTGTTGCCGGAGCTCGAACCAGACGCCGGCACCGATGAAGAGACGGAGGACGATCCACGACCGCGAGGAGATTGATCTGATTTAGAAGTCCTCGTTGACAATGATGTTTGAGATCTCGCACCTGGAGTTTTGAAGGTCGGTTGACTTACGTCTTCGGTTATCTTCTTCGACATACAATCACAAAATCCGAGCATGTTTTGATAATTTTATCTGAAACTTTGAGATATGGATGATGGCGATGCAAATTGTGTCGCTGTTGAGACGTACCGCCGGTGACACTGACACATAGAAGTAGCAGGTAGATTTGTTGCGGATGAATTGAATGAAGTTTGAGATTATTTGTGAGAATTGCAGGAGACAGCCGTGTGGGGGATGGGGTTTGGATCTTTGAATGTGAATTTTCAGTGTAGTCGTAATCGATCTCTCTTTTGACCAAATTTGGGTTGTTGCATAACTTTTACATACATGTTTTTTTACATATAACTTTTACATAATATTAAAAAATTCAAAAAATATTCTTATTTATGCAAAAAGGCGTACCAATATCTTAACCCTTTTAAATTATTCTTGTTGAAGAGTTATATTATCTTAGTTAATTGTGAACGTCATCATTTATCGACCGGTTTATAACCAATATAAGGGAGGTAAATTGCATGACTCAGAAAAAGTCGGGTGGTGTCTAGAGGTGTCAATTTTTACCCATGTTAAATAAAATTGGTTGGTTTGGGTAAACAATTGTAGCATAATGGTTTGAAATAGGTAGCATCATAATATAAAATGGGTTGGGACGAGTACTTAAACACAATGCGGTCAAGACGGGTAACCAAAAAAGTATGTAAATGCATTGGATTCAAACATTTAAGAATGATTAATAACATATTTGATGAGAAAACTACTAAAAATTATTCAAATTGACTATTTGTTTACTAATAACACATCTTAAGTCAAACAAAAATTGATTTTTTTAAGAACAATCCATTTAAACCCGAAATGATTTTGCTTAAAACTCATTCTAATATGCACTCATCCAGACCCGAACCCGTTCTGACCCGCTACCCAACCCGACCCAACCCGCCCATTTTGCCAGGTATAGTGGTGCCAAACTTTGAACCCTAGACCTCTATTATAGATTTTCACCATCTTACCACTAAGTCACCATCGTGGGGAAATATTATCTTAGTTAGGCCATGCAATATGTAGTCACCACCCTCTTATCACTTTACGTAGTAGTCACGTAAGCATCATATAAGCTTCACATATGCCACTTGTCACCCCATTCACATAGCTTCTGTCACGCTCCGGTCATTTGGGTTGTGTAGTGGTTGTCCGACATGAGGAGGGCGCGACCAAAAACACTCATGTTCTATTAACCCCCTATTACACATAGTCTTTATACTTATAAACTATTTCAAGCCTCTAATGCTGCATCACACCTAATATACTAACATAAAACGAATCAAACATTAATTTTGAAGATTGTATGGAAAACCATAAAAAATATTATAAACGTATTAGATATATAACATGATTTAGGATTGTAAGAATCATGAGATACTAGAAGTATACACTTTAAAAAGGAAACAATTAAAAAGAAAAAAAAATAAACCAAAGTTGATGTGCCTTTAGAGATAAGAAAATGCTTTTATGAATAGAAAGGTTTTAACAAACAAAAAATATTTTGACAAACGAAACACTCAAACTCATGAGTTATAGGTTAAAGCTTAAAATCCATCAGGACCCAATATCTATTATTTAATTAGAAGAAAAAAAATTGACATAAAAAACTAAAAAATATTTAATTAGAAAAAAAATAATGACGTAGAAACTAAAAAGTTATACTTTTAAAGGAGATTTTTTTTAATATATATATATATATATATATATATATATATATATATATATATATATATGGGATGGTTTCATTGTTAACCTTCCCTTATTGCGATAACCCGTGTTAACCCGGCATTTTTTGCCCGAATCTTTGTTTTTTTTTCATGGTTTTTGTTATACATAAATAGGGGGGTTTCCTTTTTGTGTTTTTGCTAATTCATCACCGTTAAGAAATTATTTACAAGTGTAAGTAGGTGTAATTTACTTACACTACACTTACTGTAAGTAACTTACACATACTTACACTTGTAAATAATTTCTAAACGGTGATGAATTAGCAAAAACACAAAAAAGAAACCCCCCTATTTATGTATAACAAAATCCATGAAAAAAAACAAAGATTCGGGCAAAAAATGTCGGGTTAACACAGGTTATCGCAATAAGGGAGGGTTAACATTTGATCATCTCCCTATATATATATATATATATATATATATATAGGGAAAAGATGAAATGAAAACCACATCTCAATGAGAAAACCGCGAAAACCATGCAAAAATCACGTAAAACGAACGTATTTTTATTGAAATTTTTTTTACATGTTTGTAATACTATTGGACACATTTTTATAAAAAAATATAAAAAAACGCCGACCAAATATTTTTAAAAAAAATATTTTATAAACTCACGTAAAACCTACGTAACAAAACTAAAAATTTTAATTTTGTTACGTAGGTTTTACGTGAGTTTATAAAATATTTTTTTTTAAAATATTTGGTCGGCGCTTTTTTATATTTTTTTATAAAAATGTGTCCAATAGTGTTACAAACATTTAAAAAAATTTCAATAAAAATACGTTCGTTTTACGTGATTTTTGCATGGTTTTCGCGGTTTTATCATTTAGATGTGGTTTTCATTTTAACCATACCCTATATCTATATATATATATAGGGAGATGATCAAATGTTAACACTTCCTTATTGCATTAACCGAATAACTACATATTATTACTTTGGGACTCACACTAAAGTAAATATAAAGATTGTGGTTTTTTCTCTATTTTAATTAATGTAGGCACACTTACATTAATAAAAAAATAAGAAAAAACCTCAACCTTTAGATTACTTTAATGTGGGCCACAAAGTAATAAGATATAGTTATTCGGTTATCGCAATAAGGAAGAGTTAACATTCGAACCATCCCCTATATATATATATATATATATATATATATATATATATATATATTGGATTTGAATCAAATGAAAACTCGATCTTAAAGAGAAAACTCTTAAACCCTATCTCAACCATTAGATCAACTTTTTCTTATTTCTAGTTTATTAATATGCAAAGAGTATTATAGTCTTTAACCACTTACTCATATATATAATAATTTATCTCTTTCTCTCTCATTTAAAATCACCCATATATATAATAAATTATTAATATCAAATTTTTCTCTCATCTATTTCTTGTCTCTCCATCAATTAAAAAAAAAGTTTTTTAAAATTTCTCAACAACAAAGATGTATACTTTTTTTATACAAAATTAAAAAAAAAGTATTTTTAGAAGAAAATGTAAAAAATTACACAAAGTATACTTTACTCGAAATACTACACATGTGTATATTTTATATATTTAAGATTTATAAAATATTACACCTACACATGTGTAGTTTTTGGTGTTTTGATTTATTTGATGTTCTTTTATAAATTTACACATGTGTAATTTTTTGTTTCATATATAAAATACACATGTTTAATATTTATTATGGTTGAAAATATGTAATATTTGTGTTTGTGTAGCGAAATTTATGTCTGATACACATGTATATATTTTTTGTTCTTATTTAAAAAATATTTTTTTTATTTAGTCATTTATATATAAAAGAGAGAGGAGAGAGAAGAGAGGAGAGAGGAGAGAGAAGACAAATTAAGAGAGAGGAGAGAGGAGAGAGGAGAAGAGAGATGAGAAATAATTTGGTTAATTAATGAAGAGAGAAGATATGTAGTGAAAAAAAGTCACTTATACCCTTAAAGTGTAAAAAAGACATTTTCTTTTCAAAAACTCCATTAAAATATTCAATTTTAATTATGAACCACATCTTTTTTCTGTTTAATTAATTAAAATTTAATAAAAGTTTGATTTAGCGATTCACACGGGGTTTAAGAGTTTTCTCTTTAAGATCGAGTTTTCAAAGGATTCAAGCCCTATATATATTTATATATAGTATAAAAAGCAAAATTTTACTCTGTGGGCGAAACACTGTTCATTTAGTTACAATCCTTCAAGCATGTGGTACAACCCTTCTAAGCTCACATGTTCTTGATAGCATCACATGCCTATCCTCAGATCCTCTTGACCCGACCAAAGCCATCTTCCTCATTTGCACTTCCTTCAGTTGGTAGCTTCTGTCAACTCAGGTGTGGATGTCTTTTGGTATGTCTTTTACCTTCTTCATTACTTTTCCTCCATTTTTGTATCCTTTCTCCAGCGGCTTTGATTTGGTGATGATGAAATTAGGGTTTTTATTTATGGTTTCTTGATATATCAAAATTCAAACTCTACGTTGTTTTTACTAATTGCTACTTTTCAGCTTAGTAATTTGTTATTCCTTCTTGCGCTTCGTTTCTTGCTCCTGATTAGGGTTTTCTTTTGTTGTTTGGGTGTTTCTCGCCAATGTACATAGTTCTTGGATGGAAGTTAATTTACTGTATTGTTTTAAAATTTTAGATTTCTTTCTGATTGTTGGTGTTTGTAGTTGTCTTAGACTCTTAGTGTCTGCATCATGTCATTATTTCATTTATTATCAATAAATCGATTTGAAGAAAAACAAATGCACACCTCTGCCTTCTTTTCTCCAACTTTCTTCAGCCTATTTGAACTATTTTGTTGTTGCTTTTCGTTTTGAATCTTTCTCTGACTAGAAAACAATTAGATTACTTCTTCCGAGCTTCTTCTGTGTATACGATTGTTCACTGATTTGCTGCAATGATCGGGCATTTAAACCCTTCATGTTTCCTATGATCTTACAGATTCGTGACTTACGTTTAATAGGATAGTCGAGAGCAGATAATGACAAGAGAGAACCAAGTTTTAGATGTACTCAAGTTCATCTCTAGGTAAATTTGTGTCCAGTTTCTGAATGTTTGATATTTGTATTGGCTTTGATGTATGATTAAATCATTTATTTGTGGGTTTAAGATCTGTTTTCTATGAAATATGAATAATCAAAGGTTGCCAAAACTATTCAATTTGAAAGATCATTAATTGGCAGGATATTGTTTGATTTCAAGATGTTATTTTTTTTAGTTGCATGTTAGTCACATTCAAATATTGTTCGTTTGGATCAACCACTTTCTTCTAATGGAGACTATGGAGGTGACAAATTGATACATATGGCTCATGATTTGATTTTGGGAGTTGATGGCGATCGTGGTGATTAGTTGTTGTTTGGGTGGCATTTTTATTATTTTTAGATGCAGTAGTTAGTATGTTGATTGCTTTTGGTATGCAAAGAATTTTGAAACAGAGTGGACTACTAGGACTTAAACATTTAACAATCTCATGAATTCACTTCTCTCACAATATTTCATTTTGTGTTTGAAGAAAGATTATTCTATGCAGGTCAAGATTGCATGGTAGGGAAATATGTTGGCCTAACAAATTCTTATTTGTTTGTTGTTAGCATATGAATGTTGTATTTTAACTTCATGTAGAGACTTTTGGAAGTTTAATGAATTCTTTTTTTTTAATATTATATTCAAATTGATTTATTGGATAACTTAGCTTCTTCTTCCCATCTACAATTAGATGCATATGTTTTTGGCATCTTTTCTTGAAAAACATAGAAAATTAATTTATTTTTTCATATTTAGTTTGTAATCTAATGTTAACCATATTAACATCAATGGAAAATTATTTTTTTATCCCATGATATTTGATTATTATCAGATATTTGTGTAATTGCTAACAAATGTTTCTATGATTTTAGGCATCAAAATTTGCTTTACTTTATGCAGTAAGGATTTTTAGTTCAACTTAAATGTTTTAACAAGATAATAATATATATAATATGTGGATAAATTTTCCCAGACCTTACTCAAAAGTGAAATTAAATTGGGTATTTTTGTATGTGGATAAATTTTAATTTGCATTAAAATATTATATAGCATCTTTTATCAAAAGAAAACGATTCACGTCCCGCTGCGAAGCGCGGGTTTTACACCACTAGTTTGTATTTAAAAGAAATAAAAGATTAACGTTCGGATGAATGATGAAACCATGTAACTTAATTAGAAAAAAAGAAAAGGAAAAAGGATGAGTAACTACTACAAAATGATTTCTAGCGAATTCAACCTATCATTTAGGTTTCACTAAGTGACCGACAGGTAATGGGTTTAAGCAGTGTCATGAGCGACTTAAATGGCATCTAGGTAAAGAATCTTGAGGTTAACCTCGGAAACTGGACTAATGGAGGGCGAGAGTTACCCATCCCAAGGAGCTCCTGCGCATCTGGTGTTACCACGTTTTATCTCTGTCCGATAAACCTTGTTAAAACAACATACGCGACATGTATGATCGTCACTTAGAAAATGATGACTCACACCTCATAAAGGTTATTAAACATTTAAACCATTTTAAATTACGTTTTTGAAACAGAGATGTGAGAGGATTTTAATTTATATACACACACACACACACACACACACTAGTCGGAAACCCGCGCGATGCGGCGGTGACGATACACTACCAAACCTTTAAGTCGTACACTCACTAAAATTTAGTTCAATATTTTTTAAGACGCACACAAATTGAAATTAATACTACTACAACAACAACAATACCCAACAAAATATGATTTTTAAGCAAATATGAAACTAAGATATTCTTACTCATCTCATAAGTCACAACTCACAACCAGCCCATTGCTAAAAGTGGCCAAAATTGTGTTATAACTCTTAGCATTTTGTCATAATAAAATGAAATTGCAAGTAGCGTTAAAGCCCATTATTGAAATTTTCAACTCCAGATTATCAACAATAAGAAAGAATCTTCAAATTAAACCCATCAAACTACCTGCTTATCAACCTACAACTTCTTCAGATGATAAAAATAGATTTCATTCAACCATCTAAAAAAATCTAACTCTGTTAACACTTCATCCTTTGGCATTTATATCAAATCACTCCTCCAAATCTACAACACACACTTCATTACATTTCAGTTTTGTATTGAACCCAGGCACTTTTTGTCCCATTTTTTTTTTACTTTGACAAAAAAAATTATATATTAATACATAATAATCTAATTCTAAAGATAACAAATAAAAATGATTTAAGAGGTTTTATGTAATCAAAATACACTATGGGTGACATCTACATGATAGGTACATTTTTACCAAGTAATTTATAAGAAAATTGGCTAACATTTGTAAGTATATATGTATGTACGTATGCATGCATTTGTTTATGTATGTTTCTATGTTATGGGTGTGTGTATTTGTTCATTATACACTTCAAGCTCACAAAAATTGATATTTCATTGCTTCTGGGTGTGTGCGTGTAAATTGTTCATTAATCCAATTAAACACCATAAATCATATTTCAAAAATTTACATACATAATCTACCTAAAAAAATTTTAATACGAATGCACACAATGTATATGCTCTAAGGGTTATAAAATGTAATCCGCCTGTTCTGATCTCTACAATAAATATAAAACGTACCTAACAAAGAGGATAATGACATAACAAATTTTGAATTATTTGTTTTCGTTCTCTCATGCCATGCTAGCTTTTACTTTCTTGGGGCTATTTTCATCAATGACACTTTATTCAGCTTGTCCGGTGGCAAATATTTGAAGAAGCACATGAAAAGGTAATTTGACTATCTGTTCTGCTTTTATTTGATGGATTGCTAATTTCATTTTCAGGAAGCTTTTTGTAAATCTATCACCATTTATTTGTGAATATAAAAAGTGTTAAACCTATCTAACTGGACAAAAATCAGTCACTATTAGCCTATCAGTCATGTTAGATGAGTTAGGTCTTTAAATCCTGTTAGTTTTGGTGTTTGGTTCATTTTCCAATTAAAACAATGAGCGGTTCCTACATGTTTCCTTGCATTAATTGGCAATTTGATTTTGTATAGTTTTTATGTGGGTTCAGTTAATAGGTATACACTAAATATATATTCAACAAAACAATTGATCGAAAACCCCTCACTAATTACAAGAACGACATATTTTGATAATGCATTGTACATGTTATTTGATTAGTAATTCTAAATCAAGACCTAGTATAGGGTATGATTTATGAAAGCCTTGGTATTGGAATTTACCCACAAACCATGGGGTTTGAGAGTAAAAGTTTCTCCTTTAAGAAATAACTTACCATACTCATATGGTTGTTGATTTTGGTTATTGTAACGTCCACGTGAATTATTTTTTTTGCGTATGTGTCAATATAAACCGTTATAATCAGTAAATGAGGGGTACAATATGATGTGCTGAAGTGCACTTACTGCATCGTCTTCAGTGTTGCATTAAAGAAGTCATGTTTCTCTGTGAGCGTAAGTGGCTGCATCATACCCATAAGTCGCAATAGCATTATGATGCTTTCGTTGGCGAACTGCTATATGGAAAAAATCAAAGTCTTTCTATACATGTTATGGGTTAATGAATATAAACGTTACATGGCCTAATTGTGAAAATCTTGTTTGGCTGCATCATATTTCCTTTGCTGTAAAGTACCAGAACAGTTAGTACGACAAGAAAATAAATTTAAAAGCGGTTATGTGTTACCATCAAATGAACATAAGCTATTAACATGTGCCACTTAAGAACACTTTTTGTATGAACACCTATCCTTTCAAATAATCTAGTAATAATCAAGATCACCAAATGCATTTAACAATCATTAAGATGATGCTTCTATGAAAGAAAAACAAATTATTGGTTACCTGAGAGGAGAGTTGTGCACTTGATACACGATTTTTCCCAAATTACCATCAAGGGTCATCTCAATCTACAAATACTCTAGCCGATCAAACACCAAAATGAATTTAATAACCAAAATAGATAAGAATTACTTCTCTACCTACACCAAATAAATATAAATATCACTTCTCTACCATCACAAAGCTTGACTTCTTTTGATGTTGAGCCACAAAAAAAATAAGAATTACTTATAAAAAACATGTAGCAGATCATTTAATAGAACAAAAGCCTCGTCAAAAACATTCTCATTAGGCATAGCAAACATCATTTTTTGCTAACTCAGATCTCCAAGTTTTAGAAGTAGCAGTGACTTGATCTAGCTTTACTTGAAGCTTATTAGAGAGAAAATAAATAAAAATTAAAAAACAATTTTTGGAAGTTGATTTGATTTATAACCTACACTTGCAAGTGCATCTTCATTGAGATTTCTTCAGCTACAAAAGAAGTTGTGACACTCACAAGTCTGAATATAGCAATTTTTTGAATCTTGATTGAATATAGCTATAGCAACTCCAAGTGCAGCAAGCTTCACTGGTCTTGTATGATTTAAAACCAATTTATAACCTCCACTTGTCTCGTATGATTTAACATAAATATAAATTTTAAAAACTGCAATATTTTACAAATTCACCATTAGGCAACCAATGTAATCAATAAGGATAAGAGAATTACCTAAGCAAAGTCACAACATATGTGATATAGCTTTGCATCCTTTCCTGGCTAGTAATACATTTCTCATTGTCATTGATGGTTGCTCTACTCTAGTTATACATATCCCCTGGCTATTAATATATGTCACCAAATTGTATTAAATGTAATAAAACCTCTTAAAGCACTTTATATTAAAAAAATTTAAATTTTACCGAAACAATATCAGTTTTGTTAATGGTAAATTGCATAAAAATAACTAAATTTGCTCTGATTTCTATTTGGGGCGTTATATTCTGTATAAAATGCATTAGTGATTGGTGAAAACTTATCCACTTAAAGAATATTCAACCACATGAATTGGTAAAAGATCAAAGAAACACACATACAAACACATCAGCATGACATAATGAATTCAGGTACAAGGCCATATCTTGGAGGTGCTCTAGTTTGCTTGGTAAGAGCTTCTTCATCTCCAGCATGTATTATTGCAACTAAACATCATACAGTTTGCCATCTCCTCTTATTGAATCCTAAATTAATACACAAATTATTTAAAGTTATTAACAAAACCTGAATTTTAGAACATAGGACACTGAATGATATCATTTTGTCATAAAATGCTTGAAATGTTTGACTAAGCAAGAAATATTTTTAAAGCATATACCTGAACAAACATAATAGTATGAGTTTTCCTCTTGTATAACTTCAGTTTTGCTGACACTCCTGCTCCTTGGAGACTGTCTAAAAATGTTTTAGTAAAAAAGACATTTCTTTATTTTCATCTTTTAACAGAGTAGTGGTATATATCAACAAAAAAATGAAAGTACTAATTTGGAGAATTAATTACATAAACATAATTAACACAGTGTAACTTCATATATATGTTACAATGACATCAACACCAAATTAATAACTTGAATTTTAATTTATACTTTAGAATTTAACCATAGAAACTCAACAAGCAGATGCTAGAGTGAACATTAACCATCTTTAATTAATTATTATATTTACCTACATTGACTTTCAGGAAATTAAAAGAGAAAATAATATAATATACATATGCAAGCTTCAAACTCAACCATCATATATTCATATTTTGTCAAATAGAGTAGCATGAAACAAGAAAAGGAGATAGAATGTAACATATAAATTAAAAACCATCCTCAGATACTTCACATGAACCTGCATTAACAAATTCATTAATACATTAAATATTTACACTGAAATTAATCAAGATTACATATAAAATGTATGTATATTACCATAGAGATTAGATGGAGGCTATTAATCAAGAAAAGTGTGCTCCATAGCAGAACGTTAATGGAGGCACCATGTAGCCCTAGACCCAATATCTATCAGTGTGATTAGAAATTGTCAAAATTTAAAACTAAATTAAGAAATGGAGAATACCTGCTATAAATGGAAAATACAAACACACATACAAAAATACATACACACACCCCAAAAATTCCTTTTCGTCACAGTGAAACAAACCTGGAAGATGTATTTTCTCTTGTGGTGGTTTTTTGCTCGGTCAAGCCCTAACTCGAAAACATCCTTTGCACCGAAACAGAGACCTAGGGTCGCCAAATCATCACGCGAAGACATTTGAGGGTAAGATAAGTAGAGCTTTCACCGGTGGTTGGCCTTGATACCACCACATCCTAGTCTTGACTTGTTGCATCGAAAGAGGGGCGATTTTTCTGGTAAGAGATAGCCGGAGAGGGCTGTTCGAGAGGATTTCCGAAGGTGGTTTCAAGGGTTGTCGAAAGGGTTCACTGAGAGAGCTGAGTTTGAATTTTCTTTTATTTTGGGTTTTGTCTATTTAGTCCCGCTCGTTTTTCATGTGTCAGTGTGTCATCAAAACCCTGCATTATTAGCTTGTACAATAGGATTAAAAACTTGTACCTCTTAAAATTAAGAGATTCTCTCTCCAATCTTTATTATATAGTAGTAAACAGTGGCGAAGCTTGACGAGGATCCCGCGCTGGCTAATCCCACATGGGTTGAGTAAGGGGAACGAAACTTCCTTATAAGAGGGAGTGGAGACCTTCTCTATTGGACGCGTTTTGGGCTTAGTTGGCTGTGGAGCACATGAAAACTCCACAGTTAAGCGTGCTCAGGTGGCAGCAATCCAGGGATGGGTGACCTCCCTGGGAAGTTTTCACCCGGGTAACCAAAAGCAAATCCGTGAGCCCGGTGAGGCAGAGCGGACAATATCCAATACGGCCGGCTGTGACAGGTGGTATCAGAGACAGGGGCCGAATCCATGTGATCAGCGGGGACGCTGATTCCCCAGTGGGGGAAGAATTCCACTCCAGCGCGGCTGGCTAATCCCACATGGGTTGAGTAAGGGGAACGAAACTTCCTTATAAGAGGGAGTGGAGACCTTCTCTATTGGACGCGTTTTGGGCTTAGTTGGCTGTGGAGCACATGAAAACTCCACAGTTAAGCGTGCTTAGGTGGCAGCAATCCAGGGATGGGTGACCTCCCTGGGAAGTTTTCACCCGGGTAACCAAAAGCAAATCCGTGAGCCCGGTGAGGCAGAGCGGACAATATCCAATACAGCCGGCTGTTACATTAGGTTTTCCGTCCCTCGAAACCAATTGATCAATCTTGTGATATATTCCTTTACTAGGTTATGTACCCGTGTATCACACGGATTTGCAAATAAAAATTATGTGATTTTGAATATATGTTCATAAATTTACGTAACTAAAAAATGATACAATTATTATACCTTTATTATACTAAAAAAATTAAAAATAAAAATTTATTAGAAAATGTTCTTAATAAGTTTAAAACTAATTATTACACTTTTAGTAATATTGTATTATGTAATCTCAATTTTATCACTAAATATAAAGTACATAACCTATGATAAACAACCCAAGTGACATCTACAAACATCAAACTAAATCTTGAATATAATAAAAGTAATGAAGTGAATCAATTTTGTATATAAGCTGAAAACAATTAATCATGCGAAGTTGAATATAATCATGTTCAATTAATGTTGAGATTTAAAAGAAGGAACTAAAAGCATAAATCACTTGAAACCTTTAAGCGTATCAAACACCATATCAGGAATGAGTAATTGATCCCAAAAACATTATAACCTCTATACAACATCTAAAACCAAAATGTAATGTCTATTGCAAAAACAATATAAGCACAACAAATCATGACATTAGGTTTCTGTTGAGCATAATGAAGCAGCGATGTCATGACAACTTTCATGTAATGAAGGAACTCTTTTCTTGAGCATACCTGCAACATGTTTGTTACTATTATATTATGATGTTTTGTATTATCAAACAATTTATATAACATGAAAAAAGATAAAAAAAATTTTCATAATTCCAACATGTAGCTTATGTAAAATAAAAAAAATAAAAAAGAAAACTTCTCTCTCTATCAGGAGCCTAACATTGACAAAAGAAAATCCACAATCTTGAACCACATAATAAGTTATTAGTCTTTTAACATGGAATATTTAGATATAGATTCATATATCTATATATGTATATACATATTGAATGTACAAATGCGTGTGTAAAAAGAAACATAAGGAAGAAGCAAAGAACTCCACATGTTTGACATTATCCTTAAACTTGTGTTTTCAAATATTCATTCCAACCAAACTAATTAACTTCATAGATTTGGCACATAACTTCTTTTCAGAATGCTCATGCCAAATATATACCAAGTGAGGCAGATATATACCTAAAGTGAGTTAGCAATCGATGCCAAAATAGCTAGCCCCCTGCACCATTTACTAAGCAATCTGGATAAATAATTTATTTTCAATAGTTAGTCCCCAATATAAGACTTTGTGTCTCAGTTTAATCAAGAATTAGGTACTAAACTATTTGGTTGATGTAAAATAATTGTGGAACTTCTAGCAATCAAGACATGATGACACACCTATACAAGTAAGTTTCCTGCAATGCCATTTGGATTCTTTAAATGTTCTTATGTACAATTTTGCAATGCAACTAAAGTTCTGCACTGAAGCAGCATGTGCCTGTAAAAATACATATGACAACACATGCAGCAAGTCATTCTCTTGTGTATATAAAACATGAACACTTCTTCCAAACCTTGGGCACATTAAAAAGGCAGTAACATTGATTAACTTGAAAATAAATTGCAATTTTTTTTTGCAATACAGAGCATGTTGCTATGGCTGCTAATACATGTTTTTAAATAATTGTTTGTATAAATCAAATGCTAAAAGCTCCACATCTGTATTGAGTTAAATTATAAACTTCAATAGACTCGTTTCAAAATGTTAACTTTCATGAAATATCAAAATATAGAATTGGAATAATCAATGATTGGTCAGAAAATTGGTTGAAAGACAGGATTAGATGGTAATTTTAAAATTAGAAGATAAAAAAGGAATGTGAGAGCTAAAGGATCTATAAGTAACTGTAAATATAACTTAAGCAATAACTACAAATTTACTTAGACAAAATGTGAGTTAGTATGTACATTATCACTCAAGAAACTACCAAAAATCGTACCCATGATTTTTATAAAGCAAAACAGTTTAGAAAGCATGTTAACTGATAATTTTTCAAAATCAAAAAACAAATCATAAACATTTGATATTATACAAATAACTGACATTCAGAGAATGATGAACAATTTCATAAAACACATCTATGTGTGTATAAAAAGTAAATTACAAAAACAGAAAAAAATACATTAATTGAGTCTAACAGAATATTTTATAATTAGTCTAACATATTGATAATTAGTAGTGAAAATCAAAAAATTAGGGTTTGTAATGCAAAAAATAATACAAGGATTGGAAAACATGAATTAGGGTTTTTATTTCCATAAGTTGATTGCCTGAATTATTAGTAGAAATCAAAGAATGATTCATGGATGTTCAAAAATACCTATTCTTTTGATTACAGAGTATTACGGGTTGCAATAGTGATGTCGATTACAACATTGTTGGGTCGTACAACCGATGAAGGCTTCAAATCCAGTTGAGAGTATGTATGATGATGAGCATTTGTACCAATGGGAGATGAAAAGATTCTGATGTCTTTGCTCGTGATAAAGACGACACCGATTGATGGTGATGCAAACTACAACATGTGTGAATCGTTCAAAATGATGGAGGCTTCAAATCCGGTTGAGAAGATGCCTGATGATGAGCATTTGTGCAGATGGGAGATGAGAAGATTGTTATGGTGTTATTCGTGATGAAGAAGCCAGCCGACAGGGTTCATGTTTCAGCCGTTTGAGAGAACAAATTAGGGTTTCGTTCGGAAGAGGTGAAACTGTGTTATTCGGGTTGTCAAATGACTTTATACATGGGTTAACAAATAGTATTGTTTACCCATTGACCCGCGTGTAGTATTGTAGAAAGAGTTTGAGCGGGAAACAGCTACCAAAACCTACTCCATTGACTGCCACGTGGTAGAGAAAAAGCTTGGTTTATTATAATACATAGATGGGCACGAAAGGTATAAACACCGTCTCTCATATTGTTCATTGTTTCATCCAATGTCACACCCATTGATGCAAAAGAAAAATTGGTGTTATAAGCACGTATATTCTGCCTAAATATTTTTCCAATCTCATCTTGTGATGTGAAAAGGCAGAACAATTCAAAGGGCATTCTCCACAAACATTGCTCCCTCAAAACAACGAAACCTATTAGAAGCGTAAAAGCATTCAAAGGGCTTCTTATTTGTTTCAATTACATAAGGTTCCCCACGATTAGTGACTAAAAACCAATTACCATTAGTCATAAAATGTGTTATTTCACAAAATAATCCTAATGGTATAGGTGGAATTGGGGGAAATAACAAACTCTTAATCCAGTGATCATCTTGTAACATCCACAACTCTACCCACATAAATTATATGCCAGTGCTAACGAACATGTGAAGTTTATTATTAATATTCACTAAGTCTTCGAAAGTCATTCCTGCTGAAGCTTGGGGTGGAAAGGTTATCTCCTTAAAAGTCTCTGAATTTAGATCGAAACAAATCAGCACATTTTCACCTCCGATCCAGCATTCCGAAACTGTGAAATATATAGGGTATCAACGCAGAAAGTACCGGACGACACGGAGAAAGACGGGCTTGCATACTTTGATCTTGTAAAGAATGGTATATTCCTCCAAAATTCAAATCTCCTAGAATACACGTTTACATCAAATACACCAAACCTACGCTTTATGTGAAGGACCTTGTAGTCGTCATAAGCATCGATGTACAACCCGACAGCATCAACATTATGTTGATGCTGCCGGGTTATCTCCTTAAAAGTCTCTGAATTTAGATCAAAACAAATCAGCACATTTTCACCTCCGATCCAACATTCCGAAACTGTGAAATATATAGGGTATCAACGCAGAAAGTACAGGACGGCACAAAGAAAGACGGGCTTGCATACTTTGATCTTGTTAAGAATGGTATATTCCTCCAAAATTCAAATCTCCTAGAATACACGTTTACATCAAATACACCAAACCTACGCTTTATGTGAAGGACCTTGTAGTCGTCATAAGCATCGATGTACAACCCGACAGCATCAACATTATGTTCAAAAAATCCATAACGATCATGTGTAGACAAAAGTTTGTAAGAACCGGTGACTGGATTCTAAAGAGCTAACTCAGAAGTATGGTTCAAGCGAACACACAACAATCCATCCAAATGCGAATGAATCGTGACATTATCAAATGGAAAAGAAAGAATGGTGCCTGGCCCATAATCACCGAATTGAAAGTTGATTGGATGAGCAGAACATGTATGGCCATCAACTAAAACGGCTCTCTGATTAGCAACAATTAATGAGCGGGAACAATGTATCTTAACAAATTGTGGTGTTAACAATAATGCCTTCCATTTCTTACAAACACAATTAGAACGACCTATAGTCCTCGTTGGCGCCATTGTTAGTATCTCAAATATGATTAGTTCATCAGAAATGTGAACAATGGTGATACCTTCGTATTCAACAAATAATAATGGTTAAAGATTAGTGGTGAATGTTTGACTAAACTTCTGGAAAACAACGGTTGACACATATAAAAATACTTATAAAATATTTAAAGCATACATAAAAAACATGTTACGCATAAAAAACATACTTATACAATACTTAAAGCATACATCTAATATGAAGATAAGAAAACTTAATACGTCAATAAATATATAAAAACATAACCAATCATCATCAGCAAATTTTAAAACATAACAATTACAATTCTAGTATATTGACGTGTGTTTTAATAATTCTTAGCATGAACACAGACTTTGATATCGATCTTTTATAGTCAAAATTCAACACTTCATAAAACCATAAAGTAAGAATCGTTGCTGTTCTGGACCAATAAGACCACTTTCATCATTATCCATATTTTAAAATAGCCAACAAAATTATCCATATTTTAAAAAAGCCAACAAACTAATAAAACGAAAACATGCACCTAAATGATTTGAATCCACAGTGGAAAGATGGTACAGGGTTATCACTTGACAAAGAACTAAAAATAAGGTAAATCAAATAGTGTACCAATGACAATTGAAGGAGATGAAGTGCAGGTGCAATGAACTCCAGGCAAGGAACTAAACATAAAAATTAGGTTAAATGATGCATTCATATCGAACAAAAACTAGTTACCAATAGGAATACCAATTTTGAAATCAGATTCGGCTTGGACCAGTTAACTCTTTCAGGATGAATGATATGGCTTCAATCGAACAAAACCGCTCTCTTTAAAGGAGAAATCTGGAAATTTGAATTTTGAATGTGGAGCGATTTTAGCTATTTTAGTGTGTTGATTGTTCAGAAGCATAGTATTCAAGGAAAGATTCTTACCTATTTCATCTTCCTTCTTCCGGCGATCTCTGAGGCAGAGGGTTTCCATCTCTGGTGACCAAAACCGATTAAGGAAAAAAATAGTTGACTATGTGTTGTAACCTGCAGGGGATATGATAAGAAAGGAAGAAAAGGTTAAGGAGAGGAGAAAGAAGGTAACCGAGTGACAATAATAACCAACTATGCATTGTGATGTTGTACCAGAAGCTGATTTGGTTGTAAATTTCTTAATTTTAAGATCATGTAAGTTTTCTTCTCATATATGCATTGTAAAGGAGTATAGATATCTATAATCTATATACTATATATAATGCATATTGGATGGGTTTGACCCATGGATTTTAAGAGTTTAAAAGTTGTACAATGAATAAAGCAGGATGTATAAGTGTCTTATGCATAAAGTAATCAGCTGAAAAAAATGTGGATCTTGGTTAGATGGGTCGGGTGTCTACAAAACCCTTAAAGGAATGTTTCAGTAAGCTTTCATTCTACAAATAAATGGGGTGAAGTGAAAAGAGGAAATCATGCCCCCTTTTCAAAATTCAAATCCACATGTCACTCTCAAATCGCATGTGAATGTCAAATTCGAATCCCTAAAGCGTTCGTTCAATCTCTTCTCTCTTGCTCACTCGCAGTTGACACCTCCTAATCCCAACAGGTTTTCGCTCTAACCCTAATTTTGATTTCATAATGTACTGTAGATTCAATATGTGATTTTGTGTGATTTTTCCTCCTACTGTTAGTGTTTTTTTTGTTTCTCATTCGTTAATGATTGCCGATATCAAAAGCATTGCCTGCATATGAGCATATTTTACAAGATTGCACTCAAGTTCTTAACACCAGCAAAATGGAAGCATTCAACTTCCGCATTTTGCTTGATTAACAGCCCTCTTCTAATCTCTAAGGTAAAATACATATATTTTTATGTAATCATGATTAATTTCAATGTAAATATGTAATGTATTAAGGACTCTATCAATGCAAGTTCATTTGGAGTATTAGAGGCTGGTGCTGATGTAATTGCAACATCTTCCTATAGGTGTGTGAAACAGAATTTGGTAATATGGTAATTTTAGGCAACTCTTCCTGGATTCTTATCTATGGGATTATCCTTTGAGCAAGGGAAAAACTACTGAAAAATTGGTTATCATATTGGGATTAGTTATAGACGCTCGTGATTTTTTCAAGGAATCTGTGAATAAAACTGGTTATCATATGTATAATCAAGCTCATGGTTGCAGCATCCATTGGAAGCTATGGTGCATATCTTGCTCATGGGGTAAAATAAATTCATATTTCTATCGTATTCAGCTATATTTTAGTATTTTTTTTTCATGAAATGCTTGTAATGCATCTAGGTTATGGGTGTTCTTAAGTTAGTTGTAAAATTATGAGTAAACTTAGGGTTTATGTTTATTTTAGTTATAGATGATGCATTTCATGTGTATAGGGTTATTAAAGTTTTTAAAATCCCATATATGATGATGGTATGTTGATGCATGTTTTGAGGTTATGAGCGATTAAAATGTGATTCTCAGTAGAAAAAAAAAACATGCAACTTTTGAAGTTAAAATATGATAATTGTATAAAGAGGTGAATTAGTTTGATTTGGTGTTACCATTGCGTGAATCAATGAAGATAACTCACAATTAAACATATCATGTCGATTTAGGTTCATGTGTATTTAATATGTTAAAAGCAGGTTTATTATGACTATTATTTGTAATCTTTAATTTCTTATTATATTAGTTGATCAATGCTCAATTTTCCAAGTGTTTTAATCTTCTTAAGTTCTTTATATTGTTTTATGAAGTTAACTATATATGTTTTTAAGTGATTCGAAAGGTGAGCAGCTTTGCAAGAAGTTAGGGAGAAGATGCACATAGTTGCAAAGGTAATTTCAAAGTCAAAATAATTATATTGCTTAAATTTGATTTATTGGAGTTAATTTTACACCAATTATTTCACGTTGGGAAATTTTAGTTTTTAAAATTTTTCACTGCATTAGTTGTGATTTTTTTCCCTTCTAAACTTACAAACAATTAATTGCAATTTATAAATTAAACACAACATGTCGTTGCCGCTATAAATAATTATATGAAGTGAAATGCATGTCGGTACTATTGAAAGCAATGATTGAGTTTTGTCAACATGAAATTAAGTTCTTTATAAACCTTTGTTGTGAATGTTATGAGTTGTTATCATCTTTAAGATGAGTGTTGTTAGGAAAGCTATTTATTTTGTTGTTAGTTATATTATATATAGGGCAATAATCCTCATCATTGCTAACTTTGTCAGTTTGGGTTTTTTGTCGGGTTTATAAAACTATAAACAGAGGAAGCAGAATATCACAAGAGAAACAACTCTGTTAAAGATATGATTTCCAATATCTCTTATTGCATTTACACTATACCACCATGGCATGAGCTTGTGCTTTCACTGCACCATGGTAAATTATTATCATTATTTTTAATCATTGTTAGAATGGGTTTAATTATGGTCATTATTTTACTATTTTTATTGCTTTAATTAGTAAAGACCCTCTTCATGTCAAAAATATTGGTATTAATTAAACCAACGTATCATTTATTGTAAGCAAAATCATTGCACTATTAAGAAAACAAGAAATTAACAAGGAAAACATGTATTTTTGATGGCTGCAATCAAGATGGTTCAATATACATTTATAGTTTCCTATAATGTAACTACTTATCATTTAACAAAATGTAAATTTAGGTTATTAGGTTTGTGGGTCCTGCATGTTAGAATGACATATATATGTATGTATGTTTGTATGTTATGGTTTTTCAAACCTGTTAACACCATGTGATAGTAATATGTGTATGCATTTCTTAGTTCTTTGTATGTAGTCTTTGTCAGGTATGTAATAGTAATTTTTTTCTTCACATTATATAATTTTAGGTATGCAGTGCCACATAGGGAAACTTTAACCATTGATATGTTTTTGGCATTGAAGAGAGACTTGGAGCAGAACTGCCACTTGAAAAACTTTAAGTAGATTTCTTTAATTGTTGATTAATGGTTTACAAAATAAACTTATGCATGTTTTGTGTGTATCTTCATGTGTTTATGTTAATTGTGGATAACTCATTTTAAAAATTTTAAATCAAATTTATTTTTGTAAAGAATTGTATTTAGAGGTATGCATGACGGTTGTGTGTGTGTTTTGTAAGATAGGTATGCAGAATATGTGTTTGTATGCAATATGCATGGTACATATAATATGTATTTGCATTTCTTTACAAACAGTTCTATGTATGGCCATTTATGTTTATGAGACTAATTAAAATGGTCAACGAGGATATACCTTGAGCAACATCCCTGTCACACCCCGAGACGGCGGGGTTGGATCGAAGTCCCCGTCGGGCGGAAGGTTCTCGGGGCACGATATCGTGAGTGATAATCGTATTGATCAGATTGTTTACATAGCATCAATGTTAAGAATCTCTAAAGCACAATTAGCATTAAACTAGGATTACAAAGTTAAATTACAATATCAATGTTTGATAATTTAACTAAGTAAACATATCCAAAAGAATCAAATGTTTCTATCTTGTATTTGTACAAGATATCAAAAGAAATTTGTATTAACTACAAAAGATGTGCTTTCAAAAGTCTGCTAGGTCCTCTACTTGGACTGCCTAGCATGCAATCCTGAAGCCTTAGTCTATTCCTGTACGTCACCTGAGAAAGCATGTAAGAAAACAGAGTCAACACAATGGTTGGTGAGTTCATAAAGTTTTTAAGTTTAAAATAGCTTTAACAAACCTCTTTCGGTAAAACCTTAATCTTATTAACTCCACATGTAATATCCAAATCGGTATGCTTATATATAGGGCATACCCCTGAGTCGAGCCTACGACCCGCCCAGACGCCGTCTCACCACATACTAATCCGCATATGACACTGTTGTTAATAATAATTAAGCATTTTACCTATCCTTCAATCCCGTTTCCCCATTATAGCTTAAGCATTTTGTATGTAAGTTTACCCATAACATTCGTGAGTTTAGCTTGAGAGTCACCAGAATGGACAACTGAATGGCCGAAGGAATCCAGTATCAAACCATACCAGCACTAGGTGTAATTAGCAACTTAGGGGGTAGAGGATTCCCATGATGACACAAAGTCAACTAAGGATCACCAATATCGTCCTAATTACTGATCACATGAGTAAGTAGTTATGGGAAACACTGCATGGCAAGCACTGAGAGGCCATCAGTCAGTTTCCTCGTATCAGACCATGAAGGACACCCTATGGCAAGCACTGAGAGACCATAATAGGTGCCTTCTAGTCACGACCGTGAAGAACACCTGAAGGTAAGAACTGAGGGACCAACTATTGTTCTTCAAGTCCTGACTAGGAAGAACACATGAAGGCAAGCACTGAGAGACCAACTATTGTTCTTCTATAGCCAATAGCTTTAGCATACAAGTTTATATCATTCAAATAGTTCAGCATTTACGTAACTTGTGCACAAGTACTAGCTTCACAACCGGTAAGGCAAGCACTGAGAGGCCAAACCGTTGTTTTAGCATGGCAAGCATATAAAGCATACAAAGTTTAGAGCATTGTGAGCATTTTAAGCATTCAGTATGTATGTATAAAGCATTAGTATTAGCATAGAATTATTAGCACTTAGTGTTAACATTAGCATCTAGCATAAACCCGTAGCATTAACATTGAGCATTAACCCATAGCATTAGCATGTAGCATAACCCGTAGCATTAGCATTTAGCATAACCCGTAGCATTAGCATCACCCATAGCATTAGCATTTAGCATAACTCGTAGCATTAGCATTTAGCATAACCCGTAGCATTAGCATTTAGCATCACCCATAGCATTAGCATTTAGCATAACCCGTAGCATTAGCATTTAGCATAACCCGTAGCATTAGCATTTAGCATAACCCATAGCATTAGCATTTAGCATAACCCGTAGCATTAGTATTTAGCATAACTCGTAGCTTTAGCATTTAGCATAACCCGTAGCATTAGCATTTAGCATAACCCGTAGCATTAGCATTTAGCATAACCCGTAGCATTAGCATTTAGCATAACCCGTAGCATTAGCATTTAGCATTTAGCATTAGTATTTTGAATAAGTATAAAAACATATTTGTAACAGTTGAACATTTTTTTAAAATGTTTAACATGTTTCTCAGTCCCAAAGTAAAAACTCAAAATAGTTTGAAAAGGGACAATGAACTCACCTTGTTGTTGTATTGGTTGACTAAGACTCAAGAATGCCCGCACTCACTGTTGTCGTACTGATGTTGTATTCATAGTCCTGTGTTTGATTAAATGTTATTTCAGTTATTATCCCTTATTTGATTGTTCTTTGAAATCTGAGTTGTTAACTAAGTTAGTGTAGTGAAAATGATTTATTTTTGTGATTTTAGTAAGAATGAGTCATGCTAATGAGTGTTCACCCGAACGACTCATTCACCCGACTGAGTCACCCGAACGAGTCATTCACCCGACCGAGTCACCTGAAGGAGTCACCCGACTGAGTCACCCGAACGAGTCACTCGACTGAGTCACCCGAATGACTCATTCTTCCGGCTCATTATCCCTGCTCATTCTCCTGACTCATTCTCCCCCCTCATTCTCCCGAATGGCTCATTCTCTCGACTCATTCTCCCGAATGGCACATTCTCCCGAATGGCACATTCTCCCGACTCATTCTTCCCACTCATTCGCCCGAATGGCTCATTATCATGGGTCATTCGCCTGAACGGGTTTTCAGCCATGGGGGAAGATGATTTCGAATTATAGTCATATATATACTCGTTTTGAGTGGGTTTAGGTGAGTAAACTCATTTAGAAGGTGTATGGGTAGAAAAAGATATGTTTAAAGCCGGTTAAACCGTGGTTGTGTCGGGTTTGTAGAAAACACTAAAAAACGAACCTTCTCACTAAGATTTCGAGAGTTTGAGGTGGAGATATGACCGATCCTTTGTACTTTCGTGTAGAGGAGGTCGAGATCGTCGTTTAGGCTCAAGAACCACTCGATTTCATTTAGAAATGAGTAAGTTATGTGGATTTGAAGTTCAAAAATGGTGGTGGGAGTCAAAATCCGGGAATAGGGTTTTTAGATAGTGGAGGAGATGAGAGAAATGAGTTGGTTGAACTCATTTAGGGTATTTATACCCTGAGTGAGTTCGGGATCGTTTTCGTAGCTCGGTTCGTATTTTCGTTAAGTTTCCGGAACGTAACGCGCGTGTTTACGGTTTTTAAATAAAAGGATTATTTTAGGATATTTAAAATACAATTATTGTTAGAAATCATTTTAAATATCGTTATATTAATTTATTTATCAAATTATATTATTTTTACACGTTTAGTTAATTTGTTCGCGATTTATTAAATAGTTTTGTTTAATTTCATTTGTGATGAGTTTCAAAATTGTAAAATAGGAAATATTTTATTTCCTTAAATTTATGATCGTTCGTATTGTTTTTCGTGTTTGTTTTCGTTTCGTCAGAACGCGTAGGCACCGCGCGTATTCGTTCGAATCGTCATTCAAACGAACACGACGATGGTTTGGCTTTCTGATTCTTGTTCTCTACTGTTCAGTCATTATTTCAGAACGTTAAGCTTTCAAATTTATTCGTACAGATCGTCACCTATACGAATAATTCGTCGGTTTAACATTCCGTAACAACAACCGCTATAGTTTTGTTTTGTTTAACCTCGCATACGTTTATACATAATAGCGCATTGACAAGCATCCATGTGTATGTTCAGTATTGTCTGATATGTTTCTGGTTGTTAAACTGTCAAGTTTAACCATATTACAGAAACAATAGCATAATAGTTTAATATCAAGCATCATGATGTTGGTAGCATAACAATTGTTTACGTAATTTGTACCTGAGTTACTGTGTGTTTACTGTTCAGATCACTGTTCCGGTGACGTTTCCGGTACAGATGTTACAATCCCAAATTGTGAATGATGACTTCCCATGTGAGTCAGATGCAACATATGTGAAGATAGGTCAAGGAAAGTTGTTTGAAAACATATTAGAATGATAATATAATCAACAATGCAAAATTATGATTTTTAAAGTAAGCTTGTATGAATAAATGGATCAATGTAACACTTAATTATTAAAAGAATTACAATTGTAACCAATATATCATAATTATTAATTACTCTGCTAACAACATAAGGCCAATTAGGATATCTTCCATCAACATAATCATTGGTTGAAATGCTTAACAAATTTTTGACATACGATATGGAGAAAAGGATTTTAACAGTTGTTGAAGACATGTGCTCGAACCATGGAATTGACACATGGATTTTTAACTCTAAACATTTATGTTTCTTCCCAACTTTTGTTATTTGTGTAACCAATTCTTTTTTTAAAGATCATTGTATTTATAACTATTTTTTTATTTGTGTATATTAATTTACGTGAGTTTTGAAAACTCACGGCATAGATATACCACACGAAAATAGTGATAAATTAGCAAAAAAACCAACACTGTGTTGTTTATTGTTGGTGTCGCTGCCGCATCGCGCGTGTTCAATAGTTGATTATCATTTATTATCTATAATACTATATAATGAGTATTAGAGAGAGAAGATTGAAAAGTCTTAAAATTAAGAGATGTACACTTGATTAAAAATAATGTACAAACACTTTATGCATGAATTTTGAAAACTCCATACCTCAACTTCAATAGTTGTATACAATCTCTGCACCTCCTTTCCTTTTTGTTTGAATCACACATACACTAAATAGGCAATTTTCTACCATATATCAAATTTGCAGTAGGTACAACTCTTGAATTCCACCATTCAATAAACCCTACGACCCATAATTCTGTGATATCTGGTGGCATCTCTCTCCCCTCTCCATTTCTAAATTCAAAATTCAAATTCGTTCAAGAGAAATAGAGAAAAAAATGGCAGCGACTCTCTTCAGCAACCACCTATGGTGGGACTCTAGTGACACAATCGTACTCATGGCGACACAAATAGGAAATAACGTGCGGTGATAGTTTTCGAATATGGTGGTCCGACTACACCTGGAAAAGGTAGGACTATGGCGGCCCATTTTTCTGACGGTTAGGGTTCCGCCATGGACAACGACAACAACCGGGTTGGAGGCTGTTTTTGAAGTTTTTGTTTACGTGTGAGGCTTGTATTAGATTGTCCGAATCAGCATTACCTTGTGAGGCTTGTATTGCAGATGGAAATGATCGCCCTTGGTGTGCTCACGTTCAGCCTCTCAGTCCAACGATTCTCAGCTATGACGAACTCGCAGCATTCTAATGGTTCGTAGCTTGATGTAAGAACTCATCATCTCTCTTATTTGTGATAGTGATGATTCCAATAGGTTAGCTTTTTGATTTCATCCTAATTTTATCCTAATGCTATATTTTGGAGTTCTTTGATGTCCCTTTTTCATGTATGTTTGATTAATTAATTTACGTATGCGGGAGAATGGTTCAAGGGGTAGTGTCATGTATGTTTCTAAACCCTGTTACGATCTTTGAGGTCATATTGGCGTAGTTAACCCTATAATTTTGATGATAGCTTGATTTTTACAAACGTCAATGTGTAACTTAATATGTCATGTTCTTATTTTGCAATCACTACTTATTGTAATTTTGAAACGACGTTATGGTTAAGCTAAAGGGCAGTGATTTTGATCCCCCATTGTAATTTTGCTCATCACCCACTTCTAAGATTTCTTATTTCGATCCAATTTCATGTTTTTCGAAGTGAATTTTGCATTTCTAGATGAATCTTGTTATAGGGTTTATTAGAAATGGAACTTTAAGCATTTTTTGAAGTCAATGTTTGCATTTCTTGTATGAGATTTTGTTAATTGAAGAGGTAATCTCGTTAATTTTGATAGTTGATTGTGGTGCATAGTAAATTGTATAAAAGGCTATGGGGAACTGTTAGGCGTCTTGTACCTTCTCTAAGAAATGATGCTTTTACTTTGAACTTCTAAATATTATTTGATAGGCTCTTCTTTCTTTTTTTTTGGAACGGCAGCAATATAATTAAAAAACCGACTAGTAAGACACTAGCCCAAACAAAAACATACAAAAACGTTCAGACGAAAAAATTAAAATTACACCACTCTTCCCATTGTAATACATTAAACTTTCCTCTATTTTTCACCCAAATAAACGCATTTATCATGATCTCATCTACCACCTTTTCGGGCCCCTTTCGAACATTGTTGAAGAGTACATTGTTCCTTTCCTTCCAAATGAACCATAACGTTGAGAAAATGATAACTTGACAACACTTTTTGTAGGCTATTGAGCCCGAAATATCCTTGGTGAAATCCCATAACTCCCTAATTGTAAGCGGTCTGCAACTCGAAAGTTTACACCAGCTCCAAATTTTATTCCATACTTGATCTGCATGGCAACATTGTAATAACAAATGACTAGCAGATTCTTCCTCCACACCACAAGACACACATAAATTATTGTGCATAATGATGTTCCTCTTACTAAGTGCCAATCTTGTTGCAATTTTTTCCAACCCAGCTCTCCACACAAAGAAATTGACTTTGATCGGAATCCATTTTGTAGGTTTAAACACATTATGATCCCAAACCGGTCCTGCATTATCAATTAAACATCTAACATTCTGTACCGTGAACACTTTTGTATTATCACCTAGCCAAACCCATTTGTCGCACCTACTCGTCACCTCATGGTATTGCAGAATTGACAAGCAATTCATTAGATCAGCCACCTCCATTTGCGATTCTGGTTGCCTCACCCAATCCCACTTCATTAGCCATTTATCATTATACTCTTGAAATCTATCCGCCACAGACACTCCTTTATTTGACTCTAAAGCAAATAAATTTGGGAAAGCATCCCTAAGTGAACCTGCAGTTGTCCAATTGTCACCCCAAAATGAGGTTTCCCCACCATTACCCACTTCACATTTTAATAACTCAAAAAAGTCTACCTTTAATATTTGAGCATCCAATGCCGCTTTGTGTATTCCACCCCAAGCCCCATTAACTGATTTTTTCCAGGGGATAGAGACTACCCTTCTTTGCTTATGAAATTCTTTAATAAAACTCACCCAAACCGCATTAGGTTGCGTTTTGAATCTCCAAAACCATTTCAATAACAGTGCTATGTTCATAGCCTTTATGCTTCCTATGCCCCAGCCGCCTTTATCTCTAGGAGCTAATACTTTATCCCAAGCCACCCAAGAGATCTTTTTAGAGGTTGACGATCCACCCCAAAGAAAAGCTCTTCTTATGCTTTCCAATTTATTAATCACCTGCGATGGGGCTCTATAAAGTGACAAATAATGAATCGGTAAATTTCCAAGGACAGCTTTGATAAGCGTGATTTTCCCACCAAAAGATAGTGTATTTGCCTTCCATGAAGATAGCTTGTATGAAAACTTATCAACAATTGGTTTCCAGTTTTTAACCAGGTTCATATTGGCTCCTATTGGTAGTCCCAAATACGTACAAGGAAAACTCCCCAACTTGCATCCCAGAATGTTTGCCATATCTTCCTTTTGCTCATGTGTTACACCCACACCATATACAGTAGTCTTTTTTAGATTTATTTGAAGACCTGAAGCCATATAAAAACATGTTAATAAGCGCTTAATATTTAAACCATTTGCCAATGACCATCCAGTGGTAAAAACCACATCATCTGCATAAAAGATGTTAGACATAATCGGACCATCCCTGCTTGTTTTAATACCACGAATAAGATCTTTTTCTACTGCCGTGTCTATTACCACCTGTAATGCCTCCAGTGCCATTATAAACAAAAATGGCGCCAACGGATCTCCTTGACGAACTCCTCTTTTTGGTGAAAATTCCTTTGATGGGGCACCATTAATTAGGATAGAAGAGGTTGCCGATGTTAAGCATCCATTTATCCATAATCTCCATTTACTCGGGAAGCCCATCTGACCCATTACCATATCCAGAAAGTCCCAATTTAGCGAATCAAATGCCTTTTCGAAATCAACTTTGAGAATCAATGCTTGCTTCTTATATTTCTTTAGCCATGCAAGTAGTTCATTAAGAATAAGAGGCCCATCCAACATACTTCTATTTTCAATGAAAGCATTTTGTGATTCACTAACCACAAGTCCAATAACCTTTTTCAATCTATTAGCCAAGGTTTTGGAAATCACTTTATATATACACCCAATTAAATTAATGGGTCTATAATCATCTAATGCCATCGGATCACCAACTTTAGGAATAAGGGTAATAAACGAGGTATTAATTCCTCTCCCAATAATGCCATGTTCATGAAAGTCAGCCATTGCCTTCCAAAAATCAACTGAGACTTCATTCCAAAAATATTTGATGAATTTAAATGTAAATCCATCTGGACCGGGGGATTTATCATTTCCACAGCTCCAAACTGCTTCCTTAACTTCTTCCATTGTAAATGGTTCCATAAGTGCTCTTGCATTTTCTTCCGAGAGAGTCATAAAACCATTATTAACCAACATCGGTCTTTCACCCATATTTTCCTCAAATTTTTTCTGGTAAAATCTTCTAGCCTCCTCTTTTATCTCATCCGGATTTGTAGACCAAGAATTATTTATTTGTAATCCATTGATTCTCCCTTTTGCTTGGTTGTTCTTAATAGCTCCATGAAAAAAAGCCGTATTTTCATCCCCACAAACTTCCCATTTTATTTTTGCTTTCTGCTTTAAATCCATGAGTCTCTCCTGTTCTATTTTCACAATTTCTTTCCTCCATTGAATTCTTTGATTTTTCTCTACTTGGGTTAAATCCCTGCATTCTGCTTCAAGATCCAAAACGTCCACCTTAAGTTTCAATTCCCTAATCATTTTTTCTTCCTTCACAGCTAATTCCATTCTCCATTCCTTTACTTTTGTCTTCACATTTTTTAACTTCCATGCTAAAACATTTAACGCATGTCCTGCTCTAACAGGTAGTTCCAACGCCTTTGTAACTACGTCTCTAATTCCATCCTTTTCCAACCATGAATTGTAGAATCGAAAGGGTGAGGGGCCAAAATCCGTTGATACCACAGATAAAACTAACGGACAATGATCAGATAATTCACGTGGAAGTGCCATGAGAGCTGCATGAGGCCATTTATTCATAAACTCAGAACAAACCAAGAATCTATCCAGCTTACTTAATTTGTCCCCAGTGTTTGACATATATGTAAAACATCTGCCCCCCATTCGATATTCTTGCAAGCCGGCTTTTAAAATAAAATCATTGAAATGATCTGCTTCACGTGTGTCAAACGTTGAATTTCTACGTTCTTCTTTTTTCCTGACCGTATTAAAATCCCCCATAAACACCCATATTCCTGTGAGGGAGTTTTTTAATTGCAATAGTTTTCCCCATAACAGTCTTTTAAGTGATTCCTCTTGTGGTGCATATACATTTACCAACACTAGATCCCCCTCTAACCCTGCTACTGATACAATTATAGCCAAGAAATTTTGGTCCTTTACACAATCTTTTTTAACAAGTACCCCAGGATCCCAAATGCAAATTAAGCCGCCAGATCGACCATTTGCATTTACAAAATCAAATTCGCAATTCGACCTTCCCCAGAAATTTGATATATTAAAACTATTACAATCCTTTAACTGCGATTCTTGCATTGCAATAAATTTGATTTTGTGTAACGATTTAATATTTCTAATCCATTTACCTTTATCTCCACCCCCTCCTCCACCTGCTCCCCTTATATTTATTGAAAGACAATTCATTGGAAAACCAAGTTCTCACCATCACCATTGACAAGTGCACTAACCTGTGCTCTGAAATTGTCCATTTGAAAACCCACTTCATTACCCAATCGAATCGTGTTGTCAATCTCACACTCCTTTTCAGCATGACTATCATTAAGAGCATTAGAATTTACTACACCTTCTCCGCTTTCATCGAGTACTTTCTGGCCTCCATCGATTAGATCATCTGATCCACTGCCAATTGATTTCGATCTAGCTTCCCATATCCTTCCTTCTCTTCTGATCAGAGCAGCCCTGGACTCTTTTTCTTGCTGTTTTATGAATGCCATCGGTTTTGGGAATCTTTTTTTTCTTCTTCTTTCAAATGTATCCTCAATAGTAATATTTAGATCCAACGAGTTATTAGAAGCAATTGAATTAGAAGGTATATGCGTTGAGGCCCGATTATTATTACCGGCAAGCCCAGACACCTCATTATGGGCTAAGTACGATTGCGGTACATTGGATTGGGCTTTAAAAATAAATGACGTCACCTCTTTTTCATGATTCTGCATGCACACCTCATGACCTTGATTCCGCATGCACACCTCTTGGTGTTCTCTATGAGTCTCGGGAACATTTGAGCTAATAATGTCTTCTCGATTATCGATGCATCCCTCATCTCCGTCAATTCTTCCAACCGGAGCAAAACTCTCCGGCAACAACTCTCCCTGGTTCTCCTGCAAGACATCATCACCCATATTGTTCATTAGATTTCCATCAGCATCATCCACTGATTCATTATCATCCATCTCCTCCTGCACTGAATTTTCTTCCTCTGGGAATATCGGGATCCATTGTTCCCATTCTTCCTGAACCCAAACTTCGTACAGTCTACCCTTCCAATCTAACTTTATCTTTTCACTAATGAAACTACCATGATTTACCAGGATATACACGAACCCATACGAGGCTATAGCATTATTCCATGAAAATTCAGATTCCCGTAATATTTTACCGAAAGACATTGCAATTTTGTTAAACGTACTTTCATCCCGTATCTCTAATGGTACACCATGAATACGTATACCCGCCACCCTTTCGAATGGAATATCCTGCCCATCCCATATTTCTAAACTTTTGAAGATATTCTTCAATGAGGCTTTCTTCTCAAGATACTCCTTGGCAAGCTTTGATGCTAAGAATGAGATCATAACTCTCAAACCACCAATGTATATAAATTCAAAATTGTGAAGCCCATCGGCCATAAGCACAGATTTCAAAAAGATGTCATTTTTACCCATGTCAAATGAAATAAATTGTTTTGTGTAAACAATTGTAATATAATGGGTTGAAATTGGTATCATAATATTGAATTGGTTGAGATGTGTAACACTTGAATAATGCGGGTCAGACGGGTAACCAAAAAAATATGTAAATACAATGGATTCAAACATTTAAAAATGATTAATAATACATTTAAAGGGAAAATCACTAAAAACTATCCAAATAGATTATTTGTTTACTTACAACACATCTAAAATTAAATTAAATTGATGTTTTTTAAGAACAATCCATTTAAACCCGAACTGATTTTGCTTAAAACCCGTTCTGACCCGTACATATTATGAACCGAACCCGTTGTGACCCGTTACCCAACATGACCATTTTGCCAGGCATAATTTCAATATCTATATTGATTATTGATAGATTAGTATGACCTAATATATTTTTGACATAATTTTAATTGATTAGATATAGTTTTTTGTGCTAATATGGTGTTACCGTGGCAAAACGCGGGTAAACCCCTAGTTAGAATACAAACGTTTAATAATAAATGATAGAAATAAAAATTAACTATTTTCTTACAAAATCTAGGGACAAAATTAAAATAAATAATGAGTGACTGTAATAGATAAAAATAAGAGAACGACCATTCATTAACAATATAATTTTAAAATCATTTATTTTTATTTTCATTTATATACATATTGTTATGTCGTTTTACTGTATATAATACATGTAAGAGAGATGGTGTATAAACTTAAAATTAAAATATGTATAATTATCAATGTTTTGAAAACCATACTGGCAACCGGTGGATGAACCGGTCCGGTTAGAAGGTTATGGGCCATTTTGGGCGAACCGACCGGTTGAACCGGTTTTTCTAATTATTATATATATTTTTTATTTTATATATGTATATATATTATAAAATCATTCATATGTTAAATTCGGTTCAACTGGTCAAACCTTTGAACAGTAAAAAGAACGATTGGATATCCGATTCGCTTACGACACCATTGATAATTGTTCAAGCTTTAGGTAAAAGCATTATTGCATTACATGGGTTATTTGTCTATTTCCCGGCTTAAACTTTCGTCTGTTTCTTTCTTGATTCTGATCATTTTTTCCATAATGAGCAGCAAACTCAATGGTTTATTTGATTCTGAAAGAGAAGGACACACAAACGAAATAGGTAGGGATCATTTATGCTTTTTGGCTTCTGAAGCACGAATACACGTATGAGGTAAATGGCTCCAAATTCAAAATTTTTAAATCCCCAATCTCATCTTTAAATTCAATCTCCCTCTCCACCGCTCCTCAGTCTCGGCATAAACTTTGATTTATGTAGATTTTGCCATTAAGGATGCTAGAATCGATGGTGAAGCTTCGTACGGGAAGAGCGTGCTGGAAATGAAGGCATGGAAGGTGCTTGTAAATTTATCCTTCTCTAATTAATTACATAACTTAATTAAGCCCAATAATTAGGGTTATTGTGTTTGTTCTTCCCTAATTTTTTTTATTATTTTTAGGTTTTTAGGATTTTATACTTTCAATTTATACGGAGCTAATGCTAGTAAAGTAAACATAAACAAAGATCTACACATTTGTTGATTTTGGTTGTTTTTGTATTTTTTTTTATCTGGTCAGTGGACAAATGGGTCAAATTAGATAAAGGTGCAACAATAGATAGGTGTATGCATGCATTTCGTTAACCACAAAAGTGTTTTTCAAATATATGTCAAGTTTTTTTGTGTGAGAAAAAAATTAAAGATGTTTAATCCAAAACTTTGTGACCTTGTTTGTATTAGAAATGATTAAAGATGGTTGAGCAATTTTGTTTTTCAACGGTGTCTTTCATTACAGAAAATGATAAACGAGATAGAACTTGATTTTCTTGATGATTTCACAGGTATTCTTGCTCGGTTTGCTTGAAATCTATATATGATTTATCAAATGTTTGAATAGCTCGGTCATGTGCATAAACATAACAAATTTTTTCTGATTTATTTATGAAACATTTATTTGTTATTATCTTTAGGTTGAAATTACTCCTATGCCCTGGACATTTACTCTAATGTCTTAAGATATAGCAATGCAAATAGAACGCTGCAAGGCAGATTCCAGAATTAAAACATGTGAAGTTAGACCCCAATCAAGAAACAATATAACACCATGATGAAGTTTCCACTTATGATCAATATCAACTAGGTGTATGTATGCTGTTTGTTAACTACAAAAGTATTTTCCAAAAATCTGTCTAGGGGTTGAGATTTCAAAATTAGGTTACTTATATGACCAGAGGTTGAGATTTTAAAACTGTTAGTCACCCTTTTTGTCTTAAAGATGTATATTTTTTTTTTTTGTTTTTCAAAGATCAGGATTTTCAACTTAAATTTGTTTGTGACACTATATGAGAGATCTTGCACTTGAAGACATTTATAGAATACAATATATTCCTACCTTTACCGTTCGGTACATTTATTTGTTTTGAGTAGAATGATTGTAAAGTTAACTTTAATATTCACGGGAATGAATATTAAAGTTTGCATATACCATCAAGGAACTCTGACCATCATCAATAACATGTTAGTTGATTTTGGTTGTTTTTTATTTCAAAATGGTGAGTGGTCAAATATAGAGGTGACAATTTTTACTCATATCAAAGGAAATAGGTTGGTTTGGGTAAACAATTGTAGTATAATGGATTGAAATAAGTAACATCATTATATTGAATTGGTTAAAATGAGTTTTTGACTTTTTGATGGTCTTAGATTTCGACTTTTTGACCCGTTATAAATAATTAGCCAATTATCGACTTAGCCTGAAATAAGAAATCCATGTTCATTTAATTTTATTTATTTAATTGGTTCATTTAAGTTTATTTATTCAAGTTGCACCTGGTTTCTTTTTTCTTACATGTATAAACTATTAAGACAAGTTGTAGACTGATTCTGGTGCACCTGTTCACCTTGCTGCACTCAAGGCAGTTGGCGGCACTCAAGGCCCAAGTGAACCCTTGAGTTTATTTTTGCTTGAGGAAATACATTATTTAAAAAGATTTACAAAATGAAAGTGATATAACATCTCTAAATCTAATCTAACCAATAAAGTTCTGCTCTATTTTTTATCCAAACATAACTAACATCTTGGTCTCCTTAAACATTTTCCTTACTAATAATTTCTTTCATATGATAACTTATTTCTAGCCCTATACACACACACACACACCACAATGTAGTTAATTACCATAATCCTAGTTAATTGTTTCTTGATAATGTTTTTGTTTTTTATTATCTATTCAGCCACATCTTTTCTCTTTTCTATTTAACCCATATATATATATAGACACACACACACACAGTTGTAAAAATCGTTCTAGGCGGTAGGCCCCATTTACTGTCTCGATTTTCGCCTAGGCGGCCTAGTCATATGTTTTTTTTTTGACCTTTTTATGGTAAAAAACGACCAATTTCATGATTATTTAGACATTTCTCAACAAAAAAAAATCCTTAATATGTCTCTGAAATCCACTTAACATCGAAATCCATCTTTAAGTTTGAACTCTCCATAAACACATTCTATAAAAGCATACATACACACTCTCTACACAGTCGATAAAAGCAAGCACCCAATCTGTAAAAGTAAACATACAGACTTTCCACATAGTCGAAATGAATTAGTTCGGTATAATTTCGAACTTATGTTAATAAATGCGGGAGAAGAAACTGTTGGCCTTACATAAGATCATATTAGATACGAATCTTCACCAATGTAAGTAATTTTATCATTTGTTTAATCTTCATATATTACTATTATTATTCTCCTCATATTGTATTTAGATTTGGAGTTAGTACGTCATAACACTCCTCCGGAATTTGTTGGAAAAGATCATCCAATGTCATTTACACGATACTTAATCCTGAAAGATCATTTTCAAAAGCATAACCAAACAATTATCTATTTGAATGGAAGATAATATTTATAGGCATGTAAATAACTGATATTTGAAACAATATTTAGTATATATATTAAATATTGTCTAGTTTTATCATATACACACACGTGCGTATTGTAGGTGTCTATGCTTTTTGCGGGACATCCTTTATGTCCGCTCCTTTTGCTGTAAAGGATGGTAGATGACTGAGTATTTTACTACTTTTGTTTGTTTTCTTTTGTGTCTATGTAAGCCGTTATCTTTTTGGATTTTGCTTGACTTATGAGTACAAAGAAAACCTATGAGGGTGTTGTTTGTCACAAAGGTGGATACCATGATAGATAGTCATCTGCCTCTGGGACAAGCAATGCTCTCATAGGTTTATTTGTCCACATGATTTAAGTAGGAATTCAAGAAGATAACAGTTTACATAGACACGAAAGGAAACGAACAAAAGTAATAAAATACTCAGCCATCCGCCATCTTTTACAGCAAAAGGAGCTGACATAAAGGATGTCCCGCAAAAAGCATAAACACCTACGAGTGTGTGTGTATATGATAAAAGTAGACGATTTAATATATAAATATTAAATCTTGTTTCAAATATTAGTTAGTTGCATACCTATAAATATAATCTTTTATTCAGAAATGTTTGGATATGCTGTTGAAAATGATCTTTAGGGGTAAAGTATCATGTAAATGGCATTGGATGATCTTTCCAACAAATTCAGGAGGAAGAGTGTTATGAAATATCAAATTGGAATAAAATCTGAGAATAATAATATATGAAGATTAAATAAATGATAAAATTACTTGTGTTGGTGAAGAAATGTCTCTCGTAAAATCTTCTTAAAGGCAAGTGGTTTCTTCTCACACATTTGTAAACATAAAGTTCGAAATTTTATCGAATGTTTGATTCACAAACTAGTTCATCTTGACTGTGTTGAGATTGTGTATGTTTGCTTTTACAGACTGTATGGAGAGTGTGTTTGCTTTTACAGAATATGTGGCTGAGTGGAGAGTGTGTATAGGACTACAGGTCTGCTTTTATGGAAAGTTTGTATGTTTGTTTATATATATATAGAGAGAGATAGAGTGTGTGTTGAACATATTATATATGTTAACGTACGTGGATCATTCTAACAAATTGGTAGGAAGCATTGGTGTATATGACATTGGATGATAAAATTACTTATGTTTGTGATATTCTTTTGTTATTAGTGTTAGTTATAAAAACTTGTTTTCATCTAAATTGTAACATTTAGTGCAAAATCTTTCATTGCCTCTGAGGCTGTATACAAGGTAATTTACAATATTGATAGTATCTAAGCATACAACACTAGAAGTTACATCAAAATTTGTTGACCTCCGGTCAGCCTACGCCAAAGGGTCCAACTACTCATTCGCAATCATTTTCTCCGTCACCCAGGACGAATGATCCTAGATATTTAAACTTCTCCTTCGCAATCAATTTCTCGGTCAAGTATACATGTTGCTTAAACATTGATGTATTATAAAGAAAGTTGTGTTGTAGTTACTAAAAAATTATAAATAAAAGTAGAAATAGATAACCAATTTAGATAATTTGCTAATTGTTATTATCATGTTTTAAAAAGACTTCCAGATGCTTGCCTTGAGGCTTACTCCTCGACTAAGGCTGTGGAAAAAAGCTTAAGAGGCTTAGCCTTACAAGAGTAAATGAAAACACGCTGGATTGTTATTTGACCAAAATGATGAAGAAAATGAGTTCTATAATATTTAAATATGATAACATTATTATTAAATTAGGTTGTTGAAGTATTTTTGTACTTAAAATGTGATAGTTATGTCTTGGTTTACGTCTCGGTTTGCCTCGAGGCTTGTTTCTTTTCTTTTAAACCTTGGCTATTATTCCGCTTTTAAAAATTTTAACTTATGTTATAATTTTCATGTTTGAATTTAGTTTTACATTTTTTGTATCTAAATTTATTTTAATCTGGTTTAAAAAAATGAAATAACATTTGTGGAAAATGATTAAAGCATATAAGATTATTTACCTAGTACGTTCAGATGCATTTGGGGTAAGCTTTGTTTAGGCATTCCGAACAAAGCACATAGTACCACCCTCACTATTCGTGTATGTCTTCGATGTTGGAATGCATGTGTAAAACCACGGTTATGTGGTTTTCTGATGTCCAAATGTCAGCTGGCTATGAAGGTCTTTGAATCTGCATAAAGGACATGTACATATCAGTTCCATTTTTATAAAGGCAATAAAATATATCCAAGAACTACTTAATAGTGGGGTTTATCTGTGTAGCTATGTTTTTAGATTTGAAATTGCTGGGTTGATGCTGGCTGCCACTGCAGACTTTGATTCGAGTTGTAAGCAACCTGTGTGACACGGGATATATGTTGCCTATTTCTAGAACTATTTTAGTAGCATAAGTTAGTTTACTTGCCTTTTTATTATGTGACAACGGTTGAAGTAATTGCTAGTGCTTAGCCAATTGCTTTCTTTGAACCTGGGTAGTCTTCTCCTTCTCAGTGTTGTAAAAATTGGCCTAGGTCCCGATTAATTTTTTAGGTAGTCGGTCGAAAAGTCGGTATGGCCGGATGTTTGGTGGAATAGTGTTAGGAATGAGATGCAATGGGTATGGTTTCTAAAGGGTGGAAGTGATGTTGGCTCAAGAAATACAGTGGGGTGATTTTTGTGGCCCTGAAGCTACCCCTTGTAGTTTGAATTTCTTCCCATCAATAGTGAAGATGAGAAACATTTCATTCCAATTTGCTAGGACCGTATTCAGTGAAGCTAACCATTGAATTCCCAATACTGCATCAGCACTACCAATTGAAAAAGGGTAGAAGTCTTGTGAAATTTTTAGCTCAGTTAACCGAATAGTGATGTCCTTGCATACCTTGTTACATCGGATGATGTCACCATTTCCGATTTGTACTCCAAAAGGAGTAACCAACTGGGTTGTAAGTCCCAATTCTCTAACAAGATTGTCTGAAATGAAATTGTGGGTGGATCCATTGTCAATCAAGATAAGTACTTTAGTCGAATTAATAGTACCCGTAAGTTTCATGGTGGTGGTATTGGGCTTGCCAAAAATCACATTAAGACTGATTTCTGCCATTTCATCCAAGCTAACACCCCGTTCCGTGTCCTCCTCATCCTTGATTTTGTTCGGTTCTTCACCCTCCATTAGCTTCAAAACTCTTGTTTTACATCTATGACCTGGCCCATACTTGTCACCACATCGGTAACATTCTCCCCGTACAAATTGAGCGTGTCTTTCAGTTTCTGAAAGGCGCGTCACTTGTGGATGTGGTGCTGGTTGTGGTGGTTTAACAACCACGCTGGTTGGATTGGTTTTAGTATCTCCTGCACCCTTGAAGCTTGGAGTCCAAGCAGTGGATTTGTAAATTCTACCATGCCCTATTTTAGCCTCATACTCCATGGCCAAACTTAAGGCGTTATAAACCGTCTTGGGTTTATGTATCCTCACATCAGCTTTTAATTCCTCTTTTAACCCATTGAGACAAACTCCGAAGAGGCTGTTATCCTACCAATTTGATACCCGAGCTGATTTTTTAGCAAACTCCCGCCTATACTCTTGTACGATACCCGTTTGCTTGATACTACACAAGTATTCGTCGGGATTTTGAAATTCTGTTGGACAAATTTTTTTTGGAATACCAGAACTAACTCTTCCCAGCAGGTAAGAGGTTGTTTTGCTGAAATCCATGAAAATAGGTCCAATGCGTCTCTTTCTAAATGCATTGAAGCAATGTCAACCTTTTCATTTTCCGGAACGCTGTAGAATTTGAAGTACTTGTCAGCCTTCAAAAACCACCCTCAAGGATCTTCCTCACCACCATATTTGGGAAAATCAATCTTGTTATATGGACGAAAGTTACGCATGGTATGATTGTGACTCTCTGCTTCATCGTACTCGCCTAATCCTGAGCCTCCGATCGATTTGTCTTTCTTCAACGCGCTTGCTTCAGCCTTCATGGATTCCATGGAAGCCGCGATTGAGGTTAATTGATTCGCTAGAACATCTAGCGCCGTACCCTCTCCGTCGCCCCCAGAATTCGCCCGAGTCTGCACCATTTTTTCCTTCGAAATTCCTGGCAATGGAACCAAAATAATACAGCTAATCAAATAGAACGGTAATTAAAGGATTAATCAAACCAAACAAACAAAATCCACCCCAATTCGAGAAGGGGAAATCTCCAATACAAAGAACAATCTCAAAAACTGAACAATGAAACATAAACACACGACCCTACTAAATAGCTAATACGAAAAGTAAATAACCGCTCCTTTGTAACCTCTCAGCCACTTGCTTCGGATAATGGATCTAAGTTAATGTCTGCGATGGTCTTTAGCTGGTCCAATAACTCCAATTGGGCTTTTTTGATCCTCCGAGTATAAACTTTAGTTGGGTTAGGATAGAGGTGCACAAACCGGTTTTTTAAGCCAAACCGGTTCGGGTCTTAAACCGAACCGGTTTCAACAGTGATTCACACAAACCGGTTCTAACACAAACCGGTTCGGGTTAGAAACCGATTTCAAGCTTGGAAAAACCGAACCTATCAAACCGATTTGGGATCTAGCAAAACCGGTTTGGGCCAAACCGGTTCTCTAAACCGGTTTTTTGATTTTTTTTTTTTTAAACCTATTAAACCTTAATCTTTTAATAAAAACTTAAACTAATAAAATCTTAAACTAATAAAACCTAAACCTTAAACTAATAATTAATTAAACCTAATCATACCTTAAACTAATAAAAAAAAACCCTAAAAAAACCTTAATCCTTTAAACTAATAATTAATAAAACCTTAAAAAAACCTTAAACCTTAAATCATAAACTAATCATTACTAAAAACTTTAATATAATCTTAAACTAATCAAATCATACCCTTAAACTATTCTTTAATAAATATACACATATTTTAAATACTAGTTGTTTTTATTAATAAGTATTAGTTGTTTTTATTAGTTTAAGGTTGTAATGATTAGTTTATGATTTGTTAGTTTAAGGTTTTATTAATAAGTATTAATTGTTTTATTAGTTTAAGGTTAAATTAGGGTTTATTGTAATGATTGGTATATGATTTGTTAGTTTAAGGTTTTATTAATAAGTATTAATTGTTTTATTAGTTTAAGGTTAAATTAGGGTTTATTAATTGAGAAAAGAAGATACAATATAATGAACAAATTGAAGTCAAACATAAATTAAATTACTTAAAGAGTTAAAGTTTTCAACGATTACAAAAAACCAAATCGTAAAACATAATGATGAAATACATGTGTCTTCTTCACGTTTAGTTTTCTTCCGAGCTAACTTGATAATATGCAGCTTCTTCCTCGTCGGTTATTCCTTCCGACAAACCCGCCTCGACCTCCTCTTGCAATAGCTCGCTCTCGTAATCCATCTCGCCTTCAAGTGGAGACCTATCTTGAACTCTTTCCGCCGCATCCAAGTAATCCTTCAAGCAAATCGACATCTCTACCGCCGGAGGAGTGAGTCTTGTTCTTCTTAGTGAAATGACCCTGCCACTAACAGAAAAGGCCGATTCCGAAGCTACCGTAGAAGCTTGGACGCTTAGTAGATCTCGGGTCATAGCGGATAGGATCGGGAATTGGTCTTCCTTACCTTTCTACCAAGCCAAGATATCAAAGGACATAAACTCTTGAGGAGTCATGCCCGACAAAAAGTCGGTGGCAATGTATCTTCCAAGTTCACTACTTGGAGTATTGTCTCTTTGCCTTTTACTATTCTCGTTCATTAGTAAATTATAAAAAGCGATTTGTGGATCAGAATTACTAGAACTTGATGCCGCGTTTCTCATTGTTTGGTGTATGGTTGATGTTGTTCCAAATTTTTGAACATAAACATCAAGCATATTTGAAAATTGTTTGTTAAAACTTGATTGCAATGTTTGAGCGTATAAAGGATCGTCATCAAGTAAATCTAAATCGTAACAAATTTTTTCAAGTAATGTTTCAACCCTCGCAACATTTACGCAAGGGTTTAAAGCGGCGACACAAGTAATAACCGGTGACATTTCTTTGAAATATTTTAAAAGTTTTGATTTCATTGGTGGAACAATATCACTTAAAGGTTTTTGTCTAAAAGACATTTCATTCAATTTTGAACTCATTAAATAAATTTGGTTAAGTACCAAAGGACTTGTTGGATAATAAACACCGAATAAAAATGTTGTTGCGGTTTTAAAAACATGAAGCATTTTTCCTATTTGTTCAATAGTTTCCCAACCCGACAAATTAAATGCTTCAACCCGACCCTTTTGCGCTAAGAGATTATGGTAAACAATCAAACTTTCTTTTTGTTGTATAGCTTTCTCAAACATGTTACATGTCGAATCCCACCTAGTTGTTACGTCCCAATTTGGACCTAGGTATCTAGAATTCGATTCTTTACAAAAACGACGATAATGAGTATGTCGTTTGGTTGAGCTAAAAATGTCGTGTAGCATTTGTTTAAATTTATCTTTTATATCTTCAATAGTTTTAATCCCGTCTTGAACTGCCAAATTAATGATGTGTGCAACACATCGACTATGAAAAAAAACACCTTCGTAAATAGGTTTGTATTTTAAAATTAGTTGTTGGACCGCACGCGTATTATTCGACGCGTTATCAAATGAGATTGAAAATATTTTGTTTTCCAATTTAAAAGTTTTTATAACTTTATCTAAAACATAAAATAAATTCTCACCCGTGTGAGGATAGTCAAATAACTCAAACGCAACCGTACGTTTCATTAATTGCCACGTATCGGGTTGTACCCAATGAGTGGTAACTCAAATGTACGAGTCGGGTGAACCATGGGGAGCGGACCAAACATCACAAGTTAAACTAACGCCGGTTTGTAAGTTTTCAAAACCCAAAATAAGTTCAGTTTTAGCTTTTTTCCACATTTTTAAACAATCCCTTCTAATGGTAGAACGACTTATGTGTAAGTAACGAGGTTGAAGAGTTTGTTGAATAAGTCGAGTTAGACGAGGGTTGTCGAAGTGGTTAAATGGTAAACTTTGTTGAATCACGAATTGCGCCATTTGCTCCCGAACCGCATCAACACTATAAGCAAAAATACTCCCGTCGTTCGACATCGTCGGTTGACCTCGTGACGCTTCGTTCTTCAAAGCTTTGCAATACTTGAACTCGTGATGGTTTTTCAAAGTAGTATTCGCGTCGTGTTTGAAAAAACTACCACAAAGCTTGCAACGAGCTTTATTCGGACCGCTCGACATCTTACACAAATCGTAGTTTTTCCATATTTCGGGATTCCTCTTCGTAGGAATAATTTCAACAACTTCAAGGTTTGTTGAAGCACCACAACCAACGGAAGAGTTAGCACTTGATGAAGCCATTTGTGAGCGGGTTTTCGTTTTGAGAGTTTGGAGAGCGTTTTTTGCGTTTTGAGAGTGTTTTTTGCGTTTGAAAGTTGTGTGATTGAATCTAAACAACCACTACCTATTTATACTAAACTTATGGGGTCTTGAATGCAAAAAAAACAAAAAAAAAACGGTCAAAAAGAGGCTCCAACGGCTCTTTTTTTGCAAAAAAAGGGTCAAAACGCAATATAGCCGTTAAACCGGTTTGAGAAACCGGTTTGGGAACCGGTTCGGGTCGGTTCCAAACCTATTCTAACGGTCGAAAACCCAAACCTATCCCAATCCTACGGTTCGGACCGGGTTGGAAACCGGTTTGGGGGGAACCGGTTTGTGGACAAAAAAAAACCGGTTTTGAAACCGGTTTGGCGACCCGAACCGGTTTATTTGAGCATCTCTAGGTTAGGATGAGACATAACAAATTGTAGGCCAGTTTGACTGTTTGTTATGTATGCACGCAAGTCTGTTTTGAACTTCAGAACATGTCTTTGTTTTTAAGTGTTTGTATTTAGGTTTATGTTTCTAGGTAATTTGAAAAACTATGACCAACTTTTAAACTTAAATCTTGATATTGATTTAGAAAATCAATTGAATCTTGATGTTGACTTTGTATAGATTGAATCAAAATTCAAATTTTTTTTTTAACTTAAATGGTAAACACTTCCACAAATGTTAAAATAAAATATGCAACCTGCACATTTGAGATGTTAGCATGTATTCTGTTAGCCGTGTTTACCATGTACTTCAGGAATGGAGATGACATGGTTAATCCCAAGTATCCACACCTTTCGGAAGCATCTTAATCAATCCAACACAAAACTTCAATTAATCCACCAGAGCACTTTTGATATATCTTATTTTTAATTTCGTTATGTATATTTTTTGTTAACCAGTTTCAGATTGCTTATATCAAATCATTTATTCATAGGCTTTATGAATGGGTTGTTTTAATGCCCTGTGTCAACCAGATTTAATAAAACAACATAATAATAAATGATTGTATGTTGTATGTATGTTGCAATATCTGATTTGTTGTGTAATTTTGTGTTTTGTGGGATCTCATGACACAATTTAACAAGGAGTAGGTATGCGTATTTAATGTTTCTTGTGATGTTTGTGTAAGTTATACATTTATGTATTTTTGTTTTACAAAGAAAATTGATGCTCATGGGGTGGTAATGCAATTGCTCACTATGGTTAGGTTCTTAGGGATGAACTAATCTAATTTTTTATTTTAGATTTGAGTTTAGATGATTTTTTTCGTTTTTGTCAAGATTCTGTTCTGTTGGGTATAAGGCTAAACAAAGGGAATAAATGTCAAAATAGAGTAATAGATGATAAAAAATTTATGTGGATGCTCTATGGCTATATAAAGGGAATAAGTTTAGAAGTGAATAGTTCTGAACTCATTTGCTATAACATTATTTGATGACATATATGGCTGCTACTATGGCATCTTATAAAATTTGTTAATGGACATTTGCATACAACAACAACATCCATACCCAGTAAAAATCCCACTTAGAGTGGGGTCTGGGGAGGGAAAGATAAAGACATACCTTACCCCTATCTACAAAGTAGGATAGAGAGGCTGCTTCGCTAGAGTCCCCCGGCTCAAAAGTTTTTTTTTTTTTTTTTTTTACATTATGAAACACCACCACATAACCACATATGACCACATCCAGTATCATACAATATAAACAGGGGCCCCAAAGAACAAAATGGGAACAGGTAAGCAAGTACAGGTAAACAACACTCAAAAATTTCAGCAGACAAAGCACACCAACAATCATGCGGTATCCTGACCCAGAAACAAAACATACAGGAAAGCATATACAGGTACCGCTTATAAACCCCCCATCCCGCAAAGAAGCATAAAACACATGTAATCTCTTATCATGGACCCAGGACCGCCAAAAGATATATCACAAACAACCCAACCCCCATCCCGCAAACAAGCATACCATATATAACCTCATATCATAAATCCCAGAGACACCATAAGACATCACAACAACTCACGACCCCTATGTAGAGAAACCTAGGAAAGGCTCTATGTATCCTTAACCTTTATTCTACGTCTCCACGTACTCCTATCATAGATCATGTCCTCAGAGAGGTGTAGCTCTGTCAAATCGTGTCTGATCTGCTCGTCCCAAGTCAACTTTGGTCTCCCCCTTCCCCTCTTCCCCTCCACCGTGAGAAACTCTACTTTACGAACAGGCGCCGCTTGGCTTCTTCGTCTCACATGTCCAAACCATCTCAATCTTCCTTCTCGTACTTTATCTGAGATGTTTGCCACCTGTAGTCTTTCTCGGAACACCTCGTTCCTTATCCGATCTAGCCTTGTATTTCCACACATCCATCTCAGCATCCTCATCTCAGCTGTCTCCAGCCTCCTGGTTTGGTTTTTCTTAATCGGCCAACACTCAGTGCCGTACATCATGGCTGGCCTGATCGCCACTCTGTAAAATTTACCTTTAAGTTTTTCTGGGAACTTTTTGTCGCATGTGATGCTCGTAGCTACTCTCCACTTTTTCCAACCTGCCTGGACCCGATGGACTACGTCACTGTCAATATCACCATCCTCCTGTATAAACGATCCTAGGTATTTGAACCTTGTCGTCCTTGGCACCTCCTGGCCTCCAATAGTTAGTTGATCCTCTTCGTCCTCCTGGTCTGTGCCGCTAAAATGGCAATGTAGGTACTCAGTTTTTGACCGACTTATACGTAAGCCTCTCTGCTCTAAAGCTGTTCGCCACTCTTCTAAACGGACGTTTAGCTCCTCTTTCGTTTCTGCCACTAAGGCAATATCATCCGCGAAAAGCATGCACCATGGGATATGAGCCTGTATAGACCTCGACAGCTCATCAAGAATAACCGCAAAAAGGAAGGGGCTTAATGCCGATCCTTGATGTAGTCCCACCTCCACTGGGAAGAAGTCTGTATCTCCCACCGGTGCTCTCACACTGGTTTTTGCATTTGCATAGGTATCTTTGATTGCCTGTATGTACCTCTGAGGGATACCTCTACTCTCCAGGGCATCCCACATCACCTTCCGTGGTACGCTGTCATATGCCTTCTCAAGGTCGATAAATACCATATGCAAGTCCTTCCTCTTCTCTATGTATTTTTCCATCAGTCTCCGTAGAATGTGAATTGCTTCCGTTGTCGATCTTCCTGGCATAAATCCAAATTGATTTACCGTGACTTGGGTTTCTCTTCGCAATCTTGTCTCGATTACCCTTTCCCAAAGTTTCATAGTGTGGCTCAACAGCCTTATCCCCCTATAGTTTTCACAACCTTGGGCGTCTCCTTTGTTCTTGTATATAGGGATTAGAATACTCGTTCTCCACTGGTTTGGCATGACACCAGTTTTGAGTATAGTGTTGAACAACATTGTCAACCACTTCAGACCTTCATCCCCCAAGCATTTCCATACCTCAATGGGAATATCATCGGGTCCCACCGCTTTCCTCCTTCCCATCCTCTTGAGGGCTGTAAGAACCTCTTCTTTGGTGACACGTCTACAATAGCAGTTGTTTCGAAATGTTCCCGTGTTCGTGGTGTTCTCTCCCTCTTCTTCTTGATAGTTGCTCTTGTTGAAAAGATCATGGAAGTATGTCTGCCACCTGTCTTTAATTTCGCCTTCCTTTACCAACACGCGTCCATCCTCTCCCTTTATAAACTTCACTACTCCAAGGTCCTGCCTCTTTCGTTCCCTAACCTTTGCAATCTTGAACATTGCGTGCTCCCCCTCTTTAGTTTCAAGGCGTTTATACATCTCTATGTAAGCCTTGGTTTTAGCTTCTGAAACTATCTTCTTTGTCTCCCGTTTCGCTTCTTTGTACCTCGTCTTCAGTCGTGCCCTCTCGACGCTTTCTGTACATGTGGCAAACTCTCTGAACTTCTGTTGCTTTTCTTTAACCTTTATTTGCACCTTGTCGTTCCACCACCAAGACTCCCTCTGTTCACTTTTGTTACCTGATGTCATCCCAAGTGTCTCCTTTGCTGCCTTGGTCACCTTTTCGGCCATCTCATCCCACAATCTATTTGCGTCCTCGCATATACTGGTCTGTCTCTCTTCGAGTACCTTGTTGCTAAACAACGTTATCTTTTCTCCCTTTAAGGCGCCCCACTTAATATGAGGGTTCTTCTTTTTCCCATCTACAAGCCTCTTACGCATAATAATATCCACTGCCAAGAGTTTATGTTGCGTCACCACTGTCTCTCCAGGGAATACCTTACAGTCCCACCACCTGCCACGATCCGATCGTCTCATCAGAGGTAGTCAATCTGAGTGTCCCGTCCTCCACTGCTGAACGTGATCAAATGTGAATCTCTCTTCTTAAAAAAGGAGTTTATGATGCCTAGGTCATGAGCCACCGCAAACTCCAAAAGTGTGGCCCCACTCTCGTTCCGTGATCCGAAACTGCAACCCCCATGGATCCTTGGGAACCCGTCTTCCTCCTTTCCAATGTGGCCATTGAAGTCTCCTCCTATGCAAACTTTCTCATATCTTGGGATGTTTCTTATGACTTCATCCATGCAGTCCCAAAACTCCTTCCTTTCATTCTCTCCCAACCCGACATGTGGTGCATAGGCACTCACTACTGCTATCGCCTCCTCCCCTATCACCATCCTTAGCACCATGATCCGGTCATTGTATCTTCTCACTTCCACCACCTGGTTCTGAAGTTCTCTACTAACTAAGAATCCCACTCCATTCTTTAATCCATTGGATCCTGAGTGCCACAACTTGTATCCGTTATATTCAGCTCCTTTGGTTCCCTTCCATCTTGTCTCTTGCAGACATGCAACTCTAACTTTGCGTCTTCTAAGTGCATCCACGAGCTCCAAAACTCTTCCAGTAAGGGTTCCGATGTTCCATGACCCTATGCGCAGAATCTCCCCCAACCTATTTTTCCCTCTACCTGCACCGCTCCTCCCTGGACATGACCTCAAAGTATCATAATGTACACTCCCGTCTATGCTGGCAAATCAAAGATAACAGACTCCACAAGGCCCAATAATGCTCACAGAAAAGCTAATAATAAACAGGCACACACAGACTGTAGCTCAAGGTCACACAATTATATCCCAAAATTTAATTTAAAATAATCCAGCAACAACTGGCAAACAGTACACCAATACCCTAGATGGCACCGGCAACAATCAGAAAAATAGGCTAGATTGTAACGGCAAAGGAAAAAGAAAAGGGAACAATCTCACAGCGGGTTTCCCCAAGGTATGCCTGGCTTGACGGCTGATAAACTTCTGTGTCTGTCTTCTCGTGTCCTCTCGTTCACCTGCAAAATTCAAAAATAGCAAAAGAAAAGGAAATTGGCAGTTGGCAGTGGTGTTTTTGACGGTTGCTCCTTGTCTGGTGGCTGCGTGGTGGCTGGGTAGGCTACCGGAGGGGTTTATGGGTTTTATGGGTTTTCAGGTTAAACAGAGCTAGGAAGGGGGCATAAATCAGAAATCGAAAAATGCAAATGTTGTTGTTGTATACCGGTCGGAGTGGTGTATTAGGGTGTACTAGGGTAGACGATGGTGTAAATGCAAATGCATGTTACTTTTTAATTGAAATATGTTGCATCTTCTTGTTTTTACATCGTGTTTATAACTTCTGTAGGCTTATCTCATAATCTAATTAAGAACCAAGTTACTGATAATGATCACTCCTTTGGGTCATAAAACTCACAACAATCTAAATTGCTTCTGAATCATGTACATTGAGTTCTGTGATGAGATGTCTCTGCCAATGCCAATTGCTCTATCTGGTCCTTTACTTCTTGGGTAGCCTGTGATGTTTTTATATGTATGCTGATGTGTGTGTATGTTCTAAATATGTGTGTAGAACTGTAGATATATTAGATAGATATGTATGCAGGTATGTATATGTAGTTCAAACATTTTTTATTAAATTCTAAATTTTGTTGCTATAAAAATGCTACTTTTGGCAAAAAAATTTTGGTACAGTTCATATATGTATGTAGGTATATGCAGGTAGGTTTTTTAGCAAACTATTCAAACCATGTTTTTTGCTTTTATCACTACAGTCTGATGGTTCTTGAACAAACTTGGGGGCTTGCAATTCTGTTGCAATTTTGTCACATGTAGTTCTTGTAATACATTGTGATTTAATAATCAAGATTTTCTGGAAACTAAATACTTGAGTGTGATTAAGAAACTAATATATTTAGTTATTTAATATCTTAATTATTGGACCCAAAATGCAGATCATGAAGTATACAAGTATGTAGTATGTATGTGTTCAAAACTTTGATAATTGTCTTAATCTAAGGATTCTTACTCATCAAGAAAACCTTGCTTTCTGTGTCAACATTTATAATTCATGCATGATGAATGTGTGTTCAAAACTTTGATAATTGTTTAAAAATTTAACAAATTACTAACTTACGTTTATATAAATCGTGCTACTTGTTAGGCATTTGTGGAACATGGAATATAAGAAAGTCCATAAATGGCTGGTCAACTAACGCAAACAGTAATGTAGTTTCAATTTTTTTTAAAAGTAGTGTGTTATACTTGAATTGGTAATCGGTTGCCGCCCCCGCATTGCGCGGTTTCCTACTAGTATTTATATATATATAGGGAGACAATCAAATGTTAACCCATGTTTATTGCGTTAACCGAATAACTACATTTTATTACTTTGGGGCTTACATTAAAGTAAATCTATAGGTGTAGGTTTTTTTCTTTTCTTTTTTAATTGACGTAGGTCCCACTTACATTAATAAAAAAATAAGAAAAAACCTACACATTTAGATTTACTTTAATGTGGGCTTCAAAGTAACAAGACGTAGTTATTCGGTTATCGCAATTAGGAAGGGTTAACATTCGAACCATCCCATATATATATATATCTATATACTATATATAATGTATATTGGAGAGAGAGTGTTGAAATGTTTTAATTTTAAGAGATGTATAACTATTCTTGCCTATGGTACAATACTTGAAGCATAAAGGATGAAATGAAGTGGTGCAATACTTGAAGCGTAGAGGGAGAAATGAATTCAAAATTCAAAATGTGGTTCTCAAAAGCCAAAATTCAAAATGCGGATCTCAAAATTCAAAACACCACCACTCAACAAAACCCTACCCCTCACACACATTATCAGCTCTCTCTCATTCTTCCCGGCGACCAGCTTTGACGAAAAACCAGCTGCACAGCCGCACCACCAGTGAAACAACCAAGCGAAAGTGTTGGTATAAAGGAAGAGTCCGACCTGGCGGCACCTCCGACGTGAGCAGCCGATCGGTCACCTGAGCGTTCCTCCAGCGTGTTCCCTACCACTTCGATGGAGATGATGACAACCCCCTAACCCTGCATTTGATCACATCGGAAGATCACCACCACCCGTGGCGGCGACGGCTTGGTGTTTCTGCTCATCTTTAAAAGGTAAGATCTTCGATTTTATATTTGCATCTCTGGTTGAGGTGAACACACCACCAGCAGCGGCAACCCATGGTCGCGACTTGGTGGTTTCAACAATGGTCGAAATGATGATGATGATGACGCGCGCATACACACCCCTCCGACCTCGCCCCTTGGCTCCATTAGGGTTTGGTTTGTGGAACTGGCTTGTCTCTGTGCTCTGTAAATTTTTAAAGCTATATACACATATAGTTGGGTAATATAAGTTTTAGGTAAAGTGTGTAGTATTCATTTTTTTTGCTGTTCATAATTGGTTGAATTCTAAATATGTAATGAATTCTTACTATTTTATGAATTGTTATTGTTTTGAATATGTCATTTTGTATACTTGTCATAATTCATTTGTTAGATAAAATGAGTAATATTCAATTTTCTATTTGTTTCCCATGAATTATGTATAGTTCTTGTATATATGTCTATTTCATTTATTTGAGAATTTCATATACATGAACGGTGTTTTGCTTTTTGACAAGGGGTATATGCCAAAATTTGTCGATTAATCTGCAAATTTTGTTGTAGATATTTTAGTATAACTTCATCGATCTTGATTTCATTATTGTGATTATTCGTTTTTAGTCATCAGGCACCAAGTTTAAGGACAACTTGTTGATTTTGGGTTGTATTTAGCTATCACCATATAAACTTGAAAGCAACGTGCAGATTGCAATTACTTGCCTAAAGTTGGTTCTCTTGGACTTGACATGATGCTCATGACATGCATCATTCAGGTTAGCTCTATGGAATGTAAACATACGCTTGATTAATGGTTGCATGTTCTTTTTGGGAAATAGTTATTATTTTTATAAATAATAGGTTAATATGAGTTTTTTTTCTTAAGCTGACATGATAAGAAATTTCCATGCTGGTCTTGCTTTACAACCTGTAAGTATATATTGACATATTCAATTGTGGCTATAGTTTTGTAAAATGGAAACAAAGTTCTATGTTATTCAATGGAAACAAAGTTCGTGATTACATGCCTAAAGTTGGTTCCCATGTACCTGTTAGTTATATTTTTTAACCCATCAGTTAAAATTTTGTGACACCCCAATCACTTTCATGTCCCCTCAGGACATTCTACAACATTATTTAATAATTTACGTTAGGTCCCAGTTAAAAACAAATCGACTTTTGTGTTTTACAAACTTTTAAACATACTATTACCAATACCTGTTAAAACAAGTTTAAGTTTAAGTATGTTTACAAACCCCACCAAACATTTATTACACAAAAGCTTTACACATGTTCAATTATTTATATATTAAACCACCACACGAGCCTCCACGTTCGATTCCCGATCACCATCACCGCTCACCCTACTCCCGTGTACCTGTAAACACCACATTTAAATTCACCATTAGTTCGTTAGAACTAAGTAAGATTACCTCATCATTCACCACGTATATTCCATAACACCATAGGATACACTAATGAGGTTTCATATAAAATGTTGATGACAACATTTAACCACATACAAAACGATTTACTAACGGTTCATTTTCAACCAAAACCTCAATACATCCCCCATTCATGCACAATTATTATAACTTAATATAACACATATATATAAACACACAAAACACCAATTGTGCATCATATTTCAAATCCACCATTTGTTCACACACCTTGTGAATCTTGTACATTGGAAGTGCAAGTTATACGTTCACACACCTTGTGAATCCAAACATGCGCATTACCAATTCAACATCTACGCTTTCGTAGATCACCACATGTTCACACACCTTGTGAATCTTTTACATTGGAATGTCAAGTTATACGTTCACACACCTTGTGAAGCTAAACATGCACATTACCAATTCAACATTTACGCATTCGTAGATCACCACATGTTCACACACCTTGTGAATCTTTTACATTAGAATGGCAAATTATACGTTCACACACCTTGTGAATCTAAACATGCACATTACCAATTCAACATCTACGCATTCGTAGATCACCACATGTTCACACACCTTGTGAATCATGCAACAACAATAACCACAAGTACATATAATACAATCACTTGTAGTATGGACTCACCCAGTCCTTAACTACAAGTTCAATCAAACAGGTAACTTACCTTAATTTGAAGAGTTATCAACAACTTCCAACTCTTTCCCAGGCCTTCTAGAATTAGATTCACCTCCTCTTCCTATTATATATTCACATATAACAGAATTTATCAACATAAACACAGCACGTGTGTTATTTATGTAATCGAATTCATTCGACCTGTTCATTCTTTATTTTCAGTTAAAACCTCCTTGAGGCTTTTACCAACACCCCATGTGTAGTAATTTATTTACACATGCTCTTAATCATATTTAAATTATCACAACATCGTTTTATGTTAAAATCATTAACTTTCATCTTTACACGCTAATTTATCATTCTAAAGAATGATCCAAAACCATCACAACTATTCTTTAATCACCCCTCTAATAACCATACTCAATAATATGAGTTTTATAACAAACGGGCATTATAACGGATCAAAATCACATTTTCACCGTTAAAACACCTAGTACTTTGTTCCTAATCATCCCAGATCATTATACAATACTCAAATCTATATTAAATCCGTATATTATCAAAATAAATGTGATAAAATGGATCGTTACCCTTCAAACAGATTTCTGAATGAAAAACAACGATCTGGACGCGTAGAAACGATCCACGGCTCAACCCGAATGTCTGGATAGCTTCAAAATCGATGTTGGATGCTAAATTTTTGTATATGTGTGTGTTTATGGTGAGAATGATCGAGAAAATAAGAAAAATGAGTTTTCTGTTGAAATCTTTGAAGATAAGCTTTCTGCCAAGCCGCCACACCCGTCGCGTACCGCGAAGAGGGTTCAAGAGCTCTTCGCGTACCGCGAAGAAATCCGGAGTTCTCAGATATTTTTGGTCCTTCGCGTACCGCGACGGAACCTCATAATCATCTTCGCGTACCGCGAAGAGTTCCAAACCACATTATCTTTGTTTCGCGATTCCGGACAATCCGTAACCCCGTTTCGCGAACGGTTTTCTCCCACGTTCATAATTTCTCACATACTTTCAATTTTTAATAATCTCAATCGTTCTATTGGCGATTATTTCAAACTTGTTCATATTATCAAAAACGGGTCGTTACAAATCTCCCCTCCTTACAAAGGTTTCGTCCTCGAAACCGGTTATACATCAAAAAGAAAAGGATAAAATTTCCTCATTTCATCTTCTGACTCCCACGTTGCATCAGATCCTCTTCTATTTTTTCATTGGATCTTCACCTGGTTCAAGGACTTGTTTCTGAGTTGTTTGACTTTTCGATCTAATATCGCTACCGGCTTTTCCACATAGTTTAACTTGTCATCAATTTTCAAGTCTTCTAGTGGCACATAAGCTGATTCATCAGCTAGACACTTTCTCAGATATGACACATGAAAAGTATCATGTATACCACTCAGTTCCTCTGGTAGCTCAAGGCGATAAGCAACATTACCTATCCGAGCTATAATCCTGAATGGTCCGATGAAACGCGGACTTAATTTCCCTCGTTTACGAAAACGAATCACACCCTTCCAAAGGGAAACCTTTAACAACACAAAGTCTCCCACTTGAAATTCAATTGATCTTCTTCGTTTATCTGCATATGACTTTTGACGGTCTTGTGCCGCCTTCAAGTGAGCTCGAATCTGATCAATTCGTTGATTTGTAACCTTCAGTATTTCTTTATTTTCTAGCTCTCGCGGTCCAACTTCTCCCCAGCAAACGGGAGTACGACATCGCCTTCCATATAACATTTCATATGGGGGCATTCCCAACCCAGAATGATAACTGTTGTTATACGAAAATTCTGCTAGAGGTAGATAGTCATCCCAACTACCTCCAAAATCAATGATACACGCTCGTAGCATATCCTCCAGCGTCTGAATGGTTCGTTCACTCTGACCATCAGTCTGAGGATGATACGCCGTGCTCAACAACAGTTTTGTGCCCAATTCCTTTTGAAAATTCCTCCAGAAATGAGAAGTGAATCGTGTGTCTCGATCGGACACAATCGTCACTGGTATGCCGTGACGCGACACTATTTCTTTCACATACACTTCAGCCATCTTCTCGGAAGAATATGATTCACGAATAGGAATAAAATGAGCACTTTTAGTCAACCGATCCACAATGACCCAAATCGCATCATACCCCTTTCGGGTTTTCGGGAGTTTAGTAATTAGGTCCATTGTGATGTGTTCCCATTTCCACATAGGAATCTCTAAAGGCTGTAATTTGCCATAAGGCTTTTGATGCTCAGTCTGAACTTGTAAACTAGTTAAACATTTCTCAACATATTTAGCAATATCTCGCTTCATACCTGGCCACTAGTAATTTACCCGAAGGTCTCGATACATTTTAGTGGCTCCCAGATGAATTGAGTATCTTGATTTATGAGCTTCCTCCATCAGATCAGTTTTCAAAGAACAAGTGGGAGGTATCCACACCCTACCCCATCTTGTCTTTAAACCACGACTATCTTCATCCAAGTTATGAGCTTGCCCCTTTATTCGGTCTCGTTTCCAGTTTTCTTCTTTCAAAGCTTCAACTTGAGCTTCTTTAATTTGATCCACCAAATCAGAGGAAATCACAATCTTCATTGCTGTAACCCGAATGGGTTCATGTTCTTCTTTCCTACTCAAGGCGTCCGCCACCACATTGGCTTTTCCCGGATGATAAAGGATTTCACAATCATAATCCTTGAGTAGTTCTATCCAACGTCTTTGCCTCATATTTAATTCTTTCTATGTGAAGAAATATTTCAGGCTCTTGTGATCAGTGTAAATTGTACATTTTACATCATACAAGTAATGCCTCCAAATTTTTAAGGCAAACACCACCGCTGCCAATTCCAGATCATGAGTAGGATAGTTTACTTCATGAACTTTCAGTTGCCTCGACGCATAGGCAATCACTTTACCCCTTTGCATAAAGACACAACCAAGCCCAAGATAAGATGCATCAGAATACACCACAAAATCATCAGGTCCATCTGGTAGAGTTAATACCGGTGCCTGAGTTAACTTGAACTTGAGTTCATTGAAAGCTTTGTCTTGATCATCACCCCAAACAAATTTCACATATTTTCTTGTCAGTTTAGTCAAATGAGATGCAATTCGTGCAAAATCCTGTATAAACCGTCGATAATAACCGGCTAGACCAAGAAAACTTCTAATTTCAGTTGGAGTTTTAGGAGAACTCCACTTCATCACCGCTTGAACTTTTGAAGGATCAACAAGTATGCCATCAGCACACACCACATGTCCCAAAAACTGGACTTCACGCAACCAAAATGCGCATTTAGAAAATTTGGCATATAGTTTCTCCTTACGTAAAGTTTCAAGGACTTCACGCAAATGACAAGCATGATCACCCTCATTTTTAGAATAAATAAGGATGTCATCGATAAAAACAATAACAGATCGATCCAACATTGGGCGACACACCCGATTCATCAAATCCATGAACGCAGCCGGTGCATTTGTCAACCCAAACGACATCACAAGAAATTCATAATGACCGTAACGAGTACGGAAAGCGGTCTTGGGAATATCTTCCTCTTTAACCTTGAGTTGATGATAACCCGAGCGAAGATCGATTTTAGAAAACCACGACGCTCCTTGCAACTGATCAAAAAGATCATCAATTCGAGGTAGAGGATATCGATTTTTTCACAGTCACTTTGTTCAGCTCTCTATAATCAATACACATTCTAAGGCTCCCGTCTTTCTTTTTAACAAAAAGAATTGGTGCACCCCACTGGGAGATACTCGGACGGATAAAACCTTTGTCTAGAAGATCTTGTAACTGTGTCATCAATTCTTTCAATTCAGATGGTGCCAACCGATATGGAGCTTTAGCTATGGGTTTAGCCCCAGGAATGAGATCAATTTTAAACTCAACCTCCCTATCACAAGGAAGTCCCGGTAAATCATCCGGAAATACATCAGGAAAATCCTTGACTACTGGGACATCATTAATTTCCTTTACCTCATTCCTTACATCAATAACATAGGCTAAGAATGACTGACCCCCATGGTTCATGTAATTCATAGCTTTAGCTAAGGAACACAATATGGTTCCACCTCGTTTCTCTCCCTGAATACATACTTCATAACCACCCGGAGATATTAATTGAATAACCTTTCGGTTACAAACAATGTTAGCTCCATATTTAGACAACCAATCCATGCCAATCACAACATCAAATTCTCCCAAGATCATTGGAATCAAATCCACCTCATAATCCTCACCATTAATGGTGAGTTTACATCTATTATAGATGTCATACACTAAGAAACTCTTAGCATCAGCTATCTCTACCTTTAATGGACAAGGTAGCTTAGCTAGCACAAACGAATCATGATTCACAAATTTCACAGATATAAAAGAGCAACTAGCTCCAGAATCAAACAATATATAAGCAGGCAAAGAATTTATATGAAAAGTACCTGTCACCACGTCTGAAGTGACTTTAGCCTCCTCCGCCGTAATTTTGAAGGCTCTACCCTTTGGTGGGGGTATTTCAACCTTCTTGCCACTACCTTGAGCCTTAAAAGACCCACCACTCGTACCTCCTTGCCCTGCCCCTTTCAACTCTGGGCATTCACTTCGTCGATGCCCCGGTTTATAACAGTTGTAGCACAGATTTAATGCACTGGCACATTGAGAGGCAAGATGCCCCGACTTGCCACATTTATAACACACAACTGATTTAAAATAACATTCCCCAAAATGTTTCTTTCCAAAAGTTAAACAATGCTTAGCTTCTCCCAACGAACTAAACTTTTTAAATGGACTAACAAATTTCCCCTTTTTAGAGGATCCCACTTCCTTCTCCATTTTCCGTTTTTCCCCACGGTCTTCCTGTCTTTTTAACTCCAATTCACGCTCACGAGCGCAATCAATCAATTCAGACAAAGTTTCAAACTTTGATGGTATAAGAAACTCCCGGTACTTAGCATTCAACATGCTATGGTACCTGTTAATCCACATACGTTCAGTCCTAAGAAGATCAGGACAAAATTTAGCTTTATCATAGAACACTGCAGTAATAGTGTCTATATCCTCCTCCTTATGCCTCATATGTAAAAATTCCTCAGTAATTCTATCGATAGCAGCCTGAGGACAGAATCGTTTAAGGAACAGTTCCTTAAATGCACCCCAAGTTAAATCTTTTATACCATCACGACCCTTCTCTTTTCGGAGAAGTTCCCACCAATCTTTTGCCCTTTCTTTCAATTGGTTTCCAGCAAACATTACCTCGTCAGAAGGATCACTATGACACGTTTCAAACGTGCTTTCCATATCAGTTATCCACCTTTGGCTCAACAGTGGATCTACTTCGCCTTTAAACTCCGTTGGCTTACAAGCCACAAACTCCTTGTAAGTAACCTTCTTAGAAGGTTTTTCACCACCCATTTCATCTTTAAGAGTTGCAAACTCTTCATGTATGAAATCTTTCAGCGAAGCTTGTAATCCCTCTAAACGAATTGGTAAGGTAGCTTCAAATGCTTTAGCTACCTCTTCCCTCACCATCATTTGCAGTTCGGTGAGTTGTTCTTCCTCATGTCCCATCCCCTTGGGATTATGTTCATCAGCCATTTTATGACTGAAATAATATAACATATCATTAGTTTACGTATTTAAACTCCACATATATGCAAACCACATACTCCAAATCACATACTCGTCCTTAACAGACTTATACATTACATATTCATGTGTCTGTATTGAATGTTCACACTCTTGTGAATTACTCAATTATTTAACTAATACCGACACATCTGTGATTTTTAACCAATCACATACACCCCGTCTTCACACCCCACCAATACCTCCATATACTGATGTGAAATAATGTTCCTAAGGATACGTTCTTATCGTGTATATGTTACTAAGCTGGCCAGGCATAGCAAGATATGCACCATATACCCGTGTCCTTACGTTCACTGTTTCACACAAGTTAGGAATATTGGTTTATAACAAACAATTTTCATATCACATAACAATTTACAGATACATCATACCTGGTGAGTTCGGCTTTGTGATCAGATTTCGAATCGAACGGCTCTTCCCATCTATCAAGAGCTCAATGGTTTGAGTTTAAGTGTTCATGACGCACTCAAATCCCTCAAACCGTTGGCTCTGATACCAACTTGTGACACCCCAATCACTTTCATGTCCCCTCAGGACATTCTACAACATTATTTAATAATTTACGTTAGGTCCTAGTTAAAAACAAATTGACTTTTGTGTTTTACAAACTTTTAAACATACTATTACCAATACCTGTTAAAACAAGTTTAAGTTTAAGTATGTTTACAAACCCCACCAAACATTTATTACACAAAAGCTTTACACATGTTCGATTATTTATATATTAAACCACCACACGAGCCTCCACGTTCGATTCCCGATCACCATCACCGCTCACCCTACTCCCGTGTACCTGTAAACACCACATTTAAATTCACCATTAGTTCGTTAGAACTAAGTAAGATTACCTCATCATTCACCACGTATATTCCATAACACCATAGGATACACTAATGAGGTTTCATATAAAATGTTGATGACAACATTTAACCACATACAAAACGATTTACTAACGGTTCGTTTTCAACCAAAACCTCAATACATCCCCCATTCATGCACAATTATTATAACTTAATATAACACATATATATAAACACACAAAACACCAATTGTGCATCATATTTCAAATCCACCATTTGTTCACACACCTTGTGAATCTTGTACATTGGAAGTGCAAGTTATACGTTCACACACCTTGTGAATCCAAACATGCGCATTACCAATTCAACATCTACGCTTTCATAGATCATCACATGTTCACACACCTTGTAAATCTTTTACATTGGAATGTCAAGTTATACGTTCACACACCTTGTGAAGCTAAACATGCACATTACCAATTCAACATCTACGCATTCATAGATCACCACATGTTCACACACCTTGTGAATCTTTTACATTGGAATGACAAATTATACGTTCACACACCTTGTGAATCTAAACATGCACATTACCAATTCAACATCTACGCATTCGTAGATCACCACATGTTCACACACCTTGTGAATCATGCAACAACAATAACCACAAGTACATATAATACAATCACTTGTAGTATGGACTCACCCAGTCCTTAACTACAAGTTCAATCAAACAGGTAACTTACCTTAATTTGAAGAGTTATCAACAACTTCCAACTCTTTCCCAGGCCTTCTAGAATTAGATTCACCTCCTCTTCCTATTATATATTCACATATAACAGAATTTATCAACATAAACACAACACGTGTGTTATTTATGTAATCGAATTCATTCGACCTGTTCATTCTTTATTTTCAGTTAAAACCTCCTTGAGGCTTTTACCAACACCCCATGTGTAGTAATTTATTTACACATGCTCTTAATCATATTTAAATTATCACAACATCGTTTTATGTTAAAATCATTAACTTTCATCTTTACACGCTAATTTATCATTCTAAAGAATGATCCAAAACCATCACAACTATTCTTTAATCACCCCTCTAATAACCATACTCAATAATATGAGTTTTATAACAAACGGGCATTATAACGGATCAAAATCACATTTTCACCGTTAAAACACCTAGTACTTTGTTCCTAATCATCCCAGATCATTATACAATACTCAAATCTATATTAAATCCGTATATTATTAAAATAAATGAGATAAAATGGATCGTTACCCTTCAAACGGATTTCTGAATGAAAAACAACGATCTGGACGCGTAGAAACGAACCACGGCTCAACCCGAATGTCTGGATAGCTTCAAAATCGATGTTGGATGCTAAATTTTTGTATATGTGTGTGTTTATGGTGAGAATGATCGAGAAAATAAGAAAAATGAGTTTTCTGTTGAAATCTTTGAAGATAAGCTTTCTGCCAAGCCGCCACACCCGTCGCGTACCGCGAAGAGGGTTCAAGAGCTCTTCGCGTACCGCGAAGAAATCCGGAGTTCTCAGATATTTTTGGTCCTTCGCGTACCGCGACGGAACCTCATAATCATCTTCGCGTACCGCGAAGAGTTCCAAACCACATTATCTTTGTTTCGCGATTCCGGACAATCCGTAACCCCGTTTCGCGAACGGTTTTCTCCCACGTTCATAATTTCTCACATACTTTTAATTTTTAATAATCTCAATCGTTCTATTGGCGATTATTTCAAACTTGTTCATATTATCAAAAACGGGTCGTTACAAATTTAAGTTAATCAATTTTGAATATTTATATAGAAATTTAAGCACCGTTTTCTTACTTTATTCATGTTTATGTATGAACAAGTCGTTGAAGCGTTGAATTTGATAAGCCAGTTTTGTAGGATCTCAAAGAAAATGGTATAACTAAAATTGGGGCAGCAGCCTGCAGGTTTTTGTTGGAGTGGTAAGAATAGATAACCAGTTTAAGAACAATTTTATTGATATATACATCGGTTGGTCTATAGTATTTTTTTTTACTTAAATTATATGATATTTGTTAAGTTGATTGTATTTAAATAGTTAGGGTAGTTGTTGAGCTGACAAAGGATGCTGAAATACAAGTAATTTTCTGGTTGCTCAAGTAACAATTTTCTGGTTGCTGACAAAGGAAGTATTCATTGCAAAACACTTTTTTGTGTTTTTTTTACACATTTAGCCCATGTAATTGTTAGGTTTTGGGTCATTGTTTTCAACTTCAAGCTATTTATTGGTATTTTTTTTATGTTTTTTGATAAGAGCATTCAAATTCATTAATATTATGTTATGTTCTGATTTTTCAGAATTTAAACCCGTGGCTCTCCAGTAAGACCATCCCCAATAACAAACTTTTCTAGATCCTTACACTGTTCAGAAAAAAAAAGCCAAGCAAACTTTCTCGATCTGGGTCGCCCACACCATCTAGATTGCAACCATCCATTTGTACTTTTTCTTTCTTTTTTTGTTTACTTTATCATGATTAGTTTTTAAAATAATTTTGTTTTTTTAATAACTTCAAATCATTAACATTAAAAAAAATCTAAAAACACGGCTTTGATCAGTTTTTTTTTTATGAATATGTCAGTGTAAATTTTGCTAAAAACAAAGTTCGCTAAAAAAACGTATTTTTTAATATAAAATAAATAAAAAGTAGTTGAGGTTGGGTTGTTAAGAAGAGTAAAAAGTTGGGTTTGATTGGGTTGTGTATAGGGGTGTTCAAAAAATCCGAAATCCGAAAAAATCCGAAATCCGAATCGTATCCGAAACCCGAAAAAACCGATCCGAATTCTTTTTCGGGTTGTTCGGATAGATTCGGGTCGGATATCCATTTTGCTCGTTCGGGTCGGGTCGGATATCGGATATCCAAAACCTTGTTTATTCGGATCGGATATCCGAATTCAACCCGAATAACCCGAAAAAACCACGTTTTTTCGGGTTTTTTCGGGTTATTCGGGTTGTTCGGGTTATTCGGATGTAAAAATCAAACTTATTCGGGTTGTTCGGATAGATTCGGGTCGGATAAGCATATATGTTTTTCGGGTCGGGTCGGGTTTCGGATAGGGTCCCAAAATTTTCAAATCCGAATAAACCGAACAAACCGTTATCCGACCCGATGAACACCCCTAGTTGTGTAGGTGAAAAAAGAGATTATTTTTTATTAAAAGATTGGGTTGGATTGAATTGTAAATGAGGATGGTCTAAGGAGTCTCAATTGGAGAATGTTGCTTTGCTTTCGTCTTGTGCTGCTTTGTGTTTGCATATTGTTATAATTAAAGTTGTTAGCTCTAATGATCAAAAATAATTAAAGGAGTCTCAATCAAACTGAACCATGATAATATATTACCGCACTTAATGATCATATATAATTTTAATTTTAGGTTGATTTTGTCAAGTCAATGAGGGCAGCATTAGAATTCAGTGCACGGGTTTCCAATTCCTTAAAGGTAATAATATTTAAGCATACAATTCCTTTATTTGATTAATCTGGTTCATGTTGTTAAAGGGTGATAATTTATACTCATTTTATTCTGAATTGGTTGATGTGGTATAATTTTTTCAATTATGTCAATCATAAAACTTGATTGAAACAGGAAACAAATCAAACGGGTTGAAAATTATTATTACATTAGTCCTCCGGTTGATATAAGAGTCAGTTTTTAATTTGACCTGGTTATTTTATTTTAAGATAAATTTTACTTATTTTGACATGTTTTTTCTAAAATATAACTTATATACACCTGTTTTTAATCAGCTAAAGAAAAAAAGTTTACATCTTCTTGTTGGCCTTTTTACGGTAAGGTCGTGCTTTTCGCTAAAGAATTGCCGTCGCCGCATTATGCGAGTTATGTGTCGCCGAATTAAGCAAGTTATGTGGTTATTTTCTCTGGTTATGCACTTCAACTATTATATATTTAATCTATACTGAGTTTTCTTCAATTTTTTATTAATTTACATGTTAAATGTTACATAGCTGTTATATGAACTTGGTAATTGTGATGGTCATATTGTCCTGCACCGGGACATAAAGAGGCCATAGCACCTGTTGTCATCCGAGATTTAATAAAACTTAGTAAAGTTAGAAGTTTTAGTAATGGGAAAGTGTAAAGATATGTCATCAACATGTTCAAGGAGAAACCCCTATAAATGGGGATGAAGTTGAAGGTAATTTTACACATTTGCTTCAAAATTCAGCATTAATCGTTTACTCTTTGTTGTTTACTTTATTATTTTTTTCAACAAGATGTTCTAATAACTCTTGATGTTTGAATTTTCGTGTTTATATTAAAAAAAATGGTGAACGCCACCATTAGGCGCCCCTCACCGACCGGTCCCACGGCCAACATGAGGGAGGTAAATCGCGTGACACTAGGGAAAATTGGGTGGTGCCGGGCTTTGAACATCATGTTTATATTAATGGTACCAAAAAAGAGGTTTAGTGTGAATGGTATGTTATTCTTCATTCTTAAATAATCTAATTAACCTTGATTATTAAATTGTTTATGTTAATAATCGGATCTTAGCTTTTAGGTTGTTAGGAATGATGGAATTTGAGTTGAAGTGATATAGTTGGCAAGGTACTTAGCATGAAGAGCAAAGCAACATACAATTTTTTGATTTGAACTTAAATATTTGCCGGAGTACAATTTTTTTGCTTATTATCAGGTGGTGACATGTGATATATGATGTATAATAACCTTAGATCAATTAGAGTAGTTGTTTACATGCAAGGGAAAAATCTCCATATGTTCTTAAGGAGCACAAGCAGTTGTACATATACATATTTTGTTGCTCGCGTTTTGCAAAACTGAAAATTAATCACCATTTTTGTAAAGAATTTTGATTCAAATTTTAAAAAATCTTTTGTTAATATTTCAACTTGTTTGATGCATGTTTATTGTGGTTATGATGCAGAGAAGATGGCAACCATGTGGGAAACAGTTGCAAATAAAACAAGCGGATATACAAAAAGCTTCTTGGTGAAATTATGTTTCGTAATGAAATTATGTTTTTAGAATGAGTCATGACAAATTTTTTTAGAACTCTACGACCATAATATCACGTGTTTAAAAATCACTTTTTAAAAATAGGGTGTTACAACATGTGATTTAGAAATGGGTTGCCATCATCGTATCGCGCGTGTTTTCTTTTTTACAAGATCATTGTGTTAATAACTATTTTTTTTATTTGTGTATATTAATTTAGTGAAGTTTTGTAAAATGCATGGCATTGATAATCCACATATAACTATATACATAAAATAAAACTATCAAGAGCATTATCAATATCACAAAAACAATGATAAATTAGCAAAATGCGAACATCGCGTTGTATATTGTCGTTGCCGTCGCCGCATCGCGCGGGTTTCCGACTAGTATATATATATAGATATATCTTGTAACTATATATAATGGAGATAAGAGTGTGAGAAGATCTTAAATTTAACAAATGTATGAGACATGAAACTTAATATACAAGTCACTTTAGCTTTCTAGCATCACGTGACATGAAGCTTCCTAAACAACTCATTTTAGCTTTCTAACATCACCTGCTTAAAATGTAACATCAGTGCCGGAAACGTCACCTGAACAGTGATCTGAACAGTAACGTGTGCAGTAATCAGGTACAAACTTTATGTAATTCAGTGTATTTCACATCCATGTCAAGTTTCAGTATCATTTCATGTTATCAAAACAGTGAAGTTTTAATCATTTCAGAGAAACAAGTTCAGAACAATGGTTCTTAAGTCAGATAATTATCTGGCATCACAGAACCATCATGTGATTATGTGTTAGGATTCTATTACATATAAACGTATGTGAGGCTTTACAGAACAAAACAAAACGGATGTCGTTATGTGAATGCTAAATCGACGGATTATTTGTATAGGTGACGATCTGTACGAATACATCTGGAAGTTTAACGTTCTGAACGATATCCATTAATTAGAAAACAATATCGAAAAGTATAGTTATCGCCGTGTTCGTACGGGTGACGATTCGAACGAATACGCGCGATGACTGTACGATTCGATTTTAAACAGTAAAATAAATTATTTTCGTAAATTTAAAATAAACAGAAGACATTTAGTTAATTTATTAGGAATCACAACTTAAAATAATTCTATAAATTCTATTTTATAAAACCGTATCGTTCGTTACGACAAATGAAACGAAACTGACATCTTTCGCGAAATCGAGCAACCGAAACGAACCCGAATTCACCCGGGGTATAAATACCACAAATGAGCCATCTTTCTCATTTAATCCCTCCACTTTCTCTCTCTAAACCCTCATTCCCGGTTTTCACTCTCTCTAGAAATTCAAACTTCAAATCTCTAGATCTCACCCATTTCTTGATGAAATCTCGCGTTCTTGGTGTCTAAACGACCACTACAACTTGTAGAACACGAATGTACAGTCGATCGGAGCTTGGATCCATCAGATTTGAGGTAAAATTGAGTTTTATATCATGGTTTTAGGGTTTTCATACCCTTTGAACCGGCCCCATATCAATCGGGTTTAACCCATTTCGAACCATAGGAAACACACTACAACACCTAGGAACGAAGTAGGGACAAGCCCCACCTTAAAACTCAGTTTTTGGTTCGATAATCTGTGACCACGTATGAGGGAAGTCGGCATAGTCGAATGAGAGACACTCAGGCCGCCGAATGACAGCAACAAGCTCACTCGGCCGAATGGTCACCCCCATTCGCCGAATGGGAAAGCCCTGAAGCAGCTCATTCGATCGGCCGCAGCCATTCGACCTTATCCTCATTAGATCGGCAACCCACATTCGGACAAGCCCATTCGCCGGACTTCCATTCGCTGGAACTCCATTCGCCGGACTAGCCTCAGTCGACCCATACATTATGTCGGCCCAATGCAGTTTTAGTCGGCCCAGGATGCCCTTGGCCCAACTCCCTATTCGATTGGCCAGTCATTCTCCAAAGCTCTCACATTCGTTCAAGGTTCATTCGAGCCAAACCCTTCACCCGAATCAAGCCCTTCGGATCTTGCTCATTCGGTTGGCTCTCACTCGTGAGTATTCATTCGGCCGAACCCACACCCATTCGCTCTAACTTAGTTCAGTTAGTCGTTCTAGGAGGGTACCCGATCGGCCCATTAATAACATACATGGAATGGGTGTGTATGCATGGGAAACCATGTGAGTGCATCGGATTTATGAGTTTCATGCATGGGTGTATGTGTGTGCAAGATATTAATATTAGGGTTTTCTTCATATACACTCAACATAGGATCCATTAAGACAAAGCATGGGTTGTATAAATGTTATGGGCGATTAAAAATCTATTAAAGTAGCTTAACACACTTGGGAATTTATTACTAGATCACGTGGATCAAAACTACTATTGAGAATCTCGAGGGATAAGTTAATCATTGACACTTGAACCCTAGGAAATCAATAAAGACATGTGATTACTTAGATGGTTTATTTAAACTATCAAAGCTTAGTAGATCAATGAACTAACAAGAAATCGTTTGGATGATCAAAGTCGAATAATGGGCCCGAGGGTGGCCCAATGGGCTTAAATTAAGCTCATCATGGTACTTATACTCATCTTTTAAATTAATTATGTTTTAATAAAGATAAATGACTTATAAATCCTATTAAGTTAATTAAATGATTTTTATAAATAAATGTTTAACTTGAAATGAACAAGCTTGAAAATGTTCTTACTTAAAGTTTCTAATTGATTAATGTGGGATTAAGGTTACTGCTGGGTAAAAAGTTAGGCTAAGTTAGAAGGAGTCATAGAAACGCCTTAGTAATTTAGGACACTTAGTTGCACCACCGAGACCAAACCCTAGACCAAATGTTTAATTTAAAGACTTATCGTATTTGAATTTCTTAAAACAACTCAGGTGCTAAAGATACATAAGCAACAGTCAAAGAGCGCGCAATATCTTCTGTGAATCAATTGCACAGCAACACAGGTGAGTTCATTGCCCCTTTTCTAAACATTTTTGTTTTTAAACGCGTGGCTGAGAAGCATGCGTAAACTGTTTTACTTAAACTGTTTATTTAAATGCTTTATTTATTATATGTTTTTACATATATATGTTTGTTGATACTCCTAGATTCCTGTCTAGGAAATTATCTAACAGATCAAATTATCAAATAAATTTAAGTACTCTTATGAGTATTACCTTAAATTTAAACTTCAAATAAACCATTAGTCCATCAAGTTCAAATTCAAGAATCTAAACTCAAAGTGAAACCAAAGGAACTAAATCAAAAGGTCAAATCCAAAGGAATCATAACTCAGTGTGGGATCTGAGAAAAAAGAATCATAATCAAATCAATTATCATTGTGAATCATGGGAATTCAAAAGATCAAGATCAAGAGACTCAAGGAATCAGAAATCATAAATGTGTGTGAATCATTGAAATAATGAAATCATTATGATCTAATGAAATCATTAATATCAAGTTAAGGTGGATGTCATTTGTATAAGGAATCAAGACCACGTGTAACACACATATAAAGTCCCACTCAGATGCAGAAGACCATTGGGTCAGGCTGTAACGGGCAATAACATGAATGATCAAATGAAATCAGTATCAAAGTCAAAATCAATTGAATCAAGAGATCAAGAATCAAAGGATATCTTTAAAGTCCCACTCAGATGCAGAAGACCATTGGGTCAGACTGTAACGGGCAAAACACTAAAGTCCCACTCAGATGCAGAAGACTATTGGGCCAGGCTATAACAGGCAAAACATTAAAATCTCGCTCAGTTCAGGTGTACTCCTTGTGAGTTATGCCTGACATGGGTCACGTGTGAGAGGTTACAACTTGGACAACCACCAACAACTAAGTCTAATTGATTGAGTTAAAAAATGCCCAATCATCATGTCTTAGTTGTATTTAAATGTTTTATTTAATTATTTAATTAAATATTTAACATTATATTTACTATCACTGAATTTTGGGAAATCATGTATCTATGATGAACTCAAGAGAATCAAAGGTAAATCAAGTTTTGGAAATCATAATCTTAATCAGAGGTGTGTTAGGTAAAAATGCTTAATTATCATTAATATCAATGTCCTATGTGGCTTAGTATGTGATGGGATGGCGTCTGGGCGGGTCGTAGGCTCGACTCAGGGGTATGCCCTATATATAAGCATACCGAGCTGGATGATACAGGTAATGTTAATGAGGTTAGGGTCTTTACCGAAAGAGGTTTCAAATCATTTTCAATTACTAAATTATATGAACTCACCAACATGTGTTGACTTGATTTTTGCATGACTTCTCAGGTGACGAACATGTCAACTGAAGAGTTATTTCTTTTGGACTAGGTTACAGATAGAGGACCTAGCTTTTTGGACCTGCATACTTTTGGACATCATACACAATTATTTGTATATCTTGTGCAGACACAAGATTGGAGATTTATGATGTGATAGTAGATTTACATTGTTAAATTATAAACCTTATTGGATGTAATTTAACTTTGTAATTCTACTTTATTTTAGCGAGTTTTCTCATTTATGTATCATGTGTAATGTAACAATCTGATCATTCCGATTATCACTCACGATATCGCGCCCCGGGAACCTTCCGCCCGTCGGGACAACCGATCCTATCCCGCCGGCTCGAGGTGTGACATAAAACCACCTAAAAAGCCCCATTTGAAAACCCAGTTCGATATCAAAATTCAAACATCATATGCTTCACCTCTCTGTTTCTCTTTTGTGACGCCATGGCTTCCGAAGAGGCGTCTCCACCGCTGCACCATAGTCCATCGACGTTGTTGGATAATTTCGGGCATACAACAGCTCTTTTGATAGCCAAATCACATCTGTCTTGACAGCAAAATTACAGCAGCTATTTAAATTAAGTTTTAATTATTTTCCTTAAGTATTGTTCCTATTTTTGGTCAGTATTTGGTTTCCTAATAATGCCTTTATTATAAATAGAGATAGGTATTCTTGAATGTTTGTACTGAGCCCTGAATACTTTTGATTTCTAATACAATCTGAGTTGTTTTGCTTATTTTCTTCACTTTATTGTGCCAATTGTTTCTATCAATTGGTATCAGAGCACCAGTTGAGTTCTGGAGAGCCTGTTCTGAAGAAACCTATTTTGCCATCGAAGAAGAAGTGTCTTTCAATGGCTGATATTGTGCAAAAGCAGATTGTTCAAGTCAGGGAAGGAGGAGGTTCAACCTCGTATCAGTGTCCAATGTTGAATGCAACAAACTACACTTCATCGGCCATAAAAATGGAGTCGTTTATGGATGCCCAAGGTCTTTGGGATGCCATACACCCTCCTGCGGGTGCTAACATTGATGTTAGACTCGGGAAGAAGGCGAGGGCCTTCATATTCCAAGCACTACATGAAGAGATTTTGTTGCAGGTTGCAGGCCATACAGAAGCAAGGGCTGTCTGGAAGCCCTTAAAACCCGTTTCCTTGGGGTAGATAGAGTGCAGCAGGCACGAATCCAAACTCTTAACTGTGACTTTGAGTTATTAAGCTTGAAGGAAACAGATAGCATTGATGATTTTGCTAGTAAAATTGGTGGAGTGGTATCCAAGTTCCGAACACTTGGAACCACAATGGACGAGAAGACCAATGTTAAAAACCTCCTAAACGCTGCTCCAATCTTATTAATTAAGAATCCTGTTTTTCACGGACGTAGTAAACACATTAATACACGATATCACTTTATTCGTGAGTGTGTTGAAAATGGCTTGGTGACTATTGAATATGTAGCTGGTAAAGTGCAGAAAGCTGATATATTGACTAAGGCTCTACCTAGAGTCAAATTTCTTGAAATGAGAGAGGTTTTAGGAGTTGAAGACCTTTTAGAAGTGAGATCGAAATTAAGGGGGTGAATGTTGGATAATTTTGGGTATACAGCAGCTCTTTTGACAGCCAAATCATAGCTGTCTTGACAGCAAAATTACAGCAACTATTTCCGCTGCCATTAGCTGAGGCTTTGTTGATGTGTGTGGCTTCTTCACTCACATTTTCTAAACTGTAGGAAACACTTTCTTCATTCTCAGCCATCTTGGATATTTGTACTAAAAAAATAAAAAGAGAAGTATGATAAGCGTGTTAATTTGTAAAACAAAAGATTCATACAATTGCTCTTGACTATAGAAATGTGTGTGTGAAAAAGAGAGACATCAAGAATGTGTCTGTGTGCCTTTGTAAAACATATCTGCAATAAACTTAATGATTCAGGGAGGGAGAGAGAGAGAGAGTTTGTATGAAGCTGGAAAACATACATACCTGCAATAAAATTGTAAATGTAACCTATAGAGAGAAAGTAGAGAGATCGATCAAATGTGTATGAGAGTGAGTGAGAGTAGAGAGAGTGAGTAAAGTTTTTAAGGATGTAAATGGGTTAACATTTGATCCTCTCCCTAGGGGAAGACGAAAACGCAGGCCTTAGGGAGGGCCCGAGTAACGATCAACTGGTGTCATTTCTTCACCAAATGCAAGCGAGGAAAACGCGAACCAGAGTGGTGATCATATTGTAGAGGTTTCTTCATCAACAACGCAAGTAATTTTAATATTTGATTAATCTTCATATAGAGATGTGTGATACATGAGTTTGTGAATAAAATTATATGATTTTTATAATTATATTTTTGAATGTATATTTGGATAATTAAAATAATTTTATTACATTCTTAGTATATATTTATTGGTAACCTCCATCTAATTTTTTTTAAATGTACAGTACCTTAATTTAAATAGTAAATAACTAAAAATATGTATGTTCGCATCCAGCGTAAATTAAAAACACATACCATAATTAAGAATAAAATTGCCTATAGCATAATTACAGGATATTAATGAGACATCGATATATTAAATTTTGAGTTTTATAAGCATACACTCAAAATGAATTGTTTATATATTAGACTGTTTATATATAATTGTACTTAACATATGATGTAAGAAAATAACTTAAATTTTTATATTTTTTTACTTAATTACATGATGAAGAAAGTTTTTAAATTCATTTTATTTGTGTTTGTATATAATATAGTTAAATTGAATTAGCTTTTATTTAGGATAAGGTTGATAAATGATAGGAAGCATTAAATGATAAATACTTTATTTATATTTTTAAGTAAAATTTATTTTTATAAGTAATTAAATTTATAACCAATGATAACAAAATTTAAGGAATTTTGTTTAAATTATTATTATTATTATTATTATTATTTTAAATTTAATACGTTTGTTACACGAAAGACGGTAGCAAATAATAGTATATTTCTTTAAAAAAATATTTTTAATTAATCTAATATTTGATTAAATAAAGATAAATTTAAATTTATTAAATTAAATAATATATATTTTGAATAAATGTAAATAATGCGTCTTTAGGTTGTGTTGGAAGGGAATCAATCGGACAATATGATATCAAAGTTACAAAAAATTCACGTATTCTTAAATCAATAATATAAATCTTGACACAATATATAAGAGTTAAAATGTTGTTTATTATTTAATTCTATACTTTATGAATACAATTAAAGTAAATTAATACGACCTTGAATGATAATGCTATATGGTTTATAGTACAGCAAAAACAAGCGACGACAAACGGGTTTAACAAAAAAGATGTCGTCCTGCATTTAAGAATTTTCGGGCAATAAAAAAAATGAATAATTTCTATAGCGATGACTTCTAGGTGCTATAGATACTTTAAAATAATTATTTTACAATTATTAATTGATTATCATTGTTTATAATTAAAGATATAACTAAATAAAAAAAAGTTAAACTATAACAACGATATTTCGTCCCTATAAGATATTCCTAAACCACGAAAGTTGCCTCCTTTCCTGCCAACTCTTATTGCGACGACCAGACGTTTCTATACAACAAAAGTGACTTTTTTGTGGCAATCATGTGGCGACGACATGTCATCGCTATAACTTAAAAATAGGGACAACTTTTCTCATTATTGTTGATGTCGTCTCTATAGCTTATTTTTGTTGCAGTGAATTAGCTTTATGAAAATTTAGGAATATATATTGATTAGTTTTTAAAATCTATTTTAGGAATATATGTCACATGTCAATCCTACTTTTAAATCTATTTTAATTATTCAAATATGCCAACTAATATATTTAAAAAACCAATCAATATATATTCCTAAACTAAAATATTACCTCGTGTATTACACGGATTGATCATTAATAAAAAGAATTATACTATTTTTTAAACACTATTTTTTTCAATATATGTTTCCTTAAACATTTTGTTTTAATATATTGTTTTTATAAATTGTATTTTTTATAATAAATTGCTTTTTTAAAATGTGTTTTTTTAATATTAATATATTTTTAGTGTATTAAAAATATTTTTATTAATTTTAAAAAATGTATAAAAATCATATTTAATATTATTATTTAATATTAGGTATATTTAATAGGAAAGAAAGACGAGAAATCAAAGTCTAGATGCTTTAAAAATGCGTTGTGTGTACAAAGAAAATATTGATTTATTATAATAAAGAGATAAAATATATATTATTATTCTTTTCAGATTCTATTCGGATACAGAAGCGGGACCAACTAACACTCCGTTTGGGGATGACTAACATGTTTAGATCATAAACCAGATATATGTAGCTTCCAGATATCGAAGCTCCTCGAAGCTTAATCAGACTCGAATGATGACTTTTGCAAATCACCAGAAGTCGTTCTCGAAGCTCTGTTTCATCAATCGGACGTTTACATTTCCGTTGAAAGACGATCACGTCATCGCCGCGGATGACACACCGCCACGCAGACGAAGACGAAGACGACGAGTATTTTGGTGATAGAAATCCTTTTGTGGCGGTGAAAATCTCTTTGAAATTGTAAACGTGAGGATTTTCCGGTAAGAAATCACGGAGGCTGGAGAGTGAGCTCCGGCTAGAAACAGACGATTTCCATGAGTCCTTATTGTAACTGTTGCCGGAGCTCGAACCAGACGCCGGCACCGATGAAGAGACGGAGGACGATCCACGACCGCGAGGAGATTGATCTGATTTAGAAGTCCTCGTTGACAATGATGTTTGAGATCTCGCACCTGGAGTTTTGAAGGTCGGTTGACTTACGTCTTCGGTTATCTTCTTCGACATACAATCACAAAATCCGAGCATGTTTTGATAATTTTATCTGAAACTTTGAGATATGGATGATGGCGATGCAAATTGTGTCGCTGTTGAGACGTACCGCCGGTGACACTGACACATAGAAGTAGCAGGTAGATTTGTTGCGGATGAATTGAATGAAGTTTGAGATTATTTGTGAGAATTGCAGGAGACAGCCGTGTGGGGGATGGGGTTTGGATCTTTGAATGTGAATTTTCAGTGTAGTCGTAATCGACCTCTCTCTTTTGACCAAATTTTGGGGAGTTCAAGCTTTTTTAAATAATTTTTGTTAAATAGATATTATCTTAGCAGGTTACGGGTAAGGGTGTTCAAAAATTCGAAATTTGAAAAAATCTAAATTCTGAATCATATATGAAACCCGAAAAACCGATCCAAATTTCAGATTCGGATTTCTGATAAATTCGGATCGGATATTCGTTTTCTGAATTCGGATCGGATATCCAAAATCCTTTTTTATTCGGATCGGATATCCGAATTCAAACCGAATAACCCGCATAAACCCTGTTTATTAGTTTATTTGGATTTTTCGGATGAAAAAATAAGTTTTATTAGAGTTTTTTCGGTTTATTTGGATAGTTCGGATCGGGTCGGGTCGTGTTTTGGATAAGGTCTTAAACTTTTCAAATCCGAACAACCCGATCCGAATAACTCGAATAAATCGTTATCCGATCCGATGAACGCCTCTAGTTACGTGTATTCACCACCTTTTTATCACTACGCGTATACGTCACATATGAGGTCACTCCTATCATCCACTTGTCACCTAATTTACATGACTTTTGTCACGCTCCAGTCACTTGGACTGTGTAGTGGTCATCCAGTATGAGGAAGGCAAAACTAAAGACACTCACACCATGATCACCCTTCGTTACACATCGTTTATACTTCTAAACTGTTTCAAGACTCGGATGCTACATCACGTCTAATCTATTTTATATAATAAATAAATGTTTTTTCTTGTCACTTATCATGCAATGAAAATGTTTTACTATATTTTCCTGTCTTAAATCTAGAATATTAATTCATTTATTAACAATCATTTATTAATAGTAATAATTAATAAATTTGACCAATTATTATATCAATTAATTTTCTTAAAAAATCTAAGTTAATTCTTAATTTTTCATATGTTTTGATATTAATTGTAATTCGATTTAATTTAACAATGTTAAAAATATATCTAAACGACACTTTATATTTTAATAAAGTTAATATTTATCAAATGCATATAAATGTTAGTACACAATTTAAAAACTATATTATAAAAACTAAATTAACAAAATTTATAATTATTATATTTTTAATAATACATCTTATCAACTATGAGTTATAATAAATTATATTTATTTTATTCAATTTGTGTAATACACATGTTTATTGAAATAATGCAATACACATGCTTTTATAAACATTATGTTAGTGCATATTTTGGGTGTCCGCTGCTGTTCGAATAGATTAGATTTGTAATTGCTTATTTGTAATCACTTGTATGTGTTTGTATGTTGTTTATCTGGAAACTGAGTCGTTCGCAGGAGCATCTGTGAATGGATAATATGTAAAGGGACCCATTCGGCGAATGAAAGGGCCGAATGGCTCCATTCGGCCGAATGGGCTACAGCCCCTATAAATACCAGTTTCCAGATTTTAGGGTTTAAGGTTTTGTGTGTGTTCTTGGGTTTGAGCACAAGGGGGAGAGATCATGCTCGATCTCTCCCCGGCAACACCATGTTCTTTTATGATGTGAATACAATCATGTAATCACTCGATTCTATCAATATATCATTTGATTTTGTTCATCATCTTCATCTTCTTCGTGTGTCAAAACCCTAACCTTCCGTCCAAAGCGAAAGCGCCGGTCCTATCACGTTTTTACACATTATTTTTTTTTATTATAAAGTACATAACATTTAATTTATTCAACTCGTGTAATACACGAGATTTAACCTAGTGACTAATATACTAATATAAAACGAATCATTAATTTTGAAAATACACATCATCAACTTATGAAAAATCATCAAAATATTACATGCATATTAGATATATAACAAGATTTAGGATGTAAGAATTGTTTCGGGTAAAAATTAACAAGTATAATTTTTAGTAAAATCAAATTAAAAAAGTGGGGTATTGTGTTTTATAATAAAAAATATCAATTATATGCAACTTATAACAGAAATATTCCTGAAGATCCATAGGGATATTCGAGAGTATGTAACAGAAAAATTGTCAAACACCAGAAATTTATATGAGGAAAAACCCTTAATCACTTAAGATTTCCGGCATAAAAATCTCGGGAGTTAACAATTGTCACTCTGCCTAGTTTATTAATATGAAATCAACCAAATTACAAAAAAAGAGAGCGCAATATGATCGATGTTAGTAGTGTTAGTAATCTTATATAGCTGCTAAGTGTGTCATGTGTTCTTAATATCGATCAATACCTAGGTATTTATACTAAAAAATTACAAAGAATGGTCATAATAGCCGTTGCGGTTATTTTGGGATCTTTCCATTTGTGGACGACTTGTTCAAATTAGTGGCGTTGAGTTCTCGAGGCTTTCGTAGTCCACGATCTTTTAGTTGGAATGTTTGTTGACTCTTTTCGTGATTAAAGCTCGGCAAGTTGTTAACCTGTTAACCTATAACCTCGGCAATCAAACTAGGAATAAACAGAGATATTAATCAGTCACAAATATATCTCTAAATATCCCTGATCCTGAAATATAATGCATGCAATCACCAAAAACATAGAGAGCAGGCCCACACCTAGATAACAAAACATAATACGAAATTATAACTTTATAAACTAGCAAGGTATTAAGATAAACTAATTTTAACTGACCAGGGATCAACGGATTCTCATATCTCACCCTGTATACACATAATGTAACAAGGATTATAACAAATATGATGAGTATCAACAATAAACTTAGAGTAACATGGTAGTTTCCAATATGTAGCATATTTGGAAAGATATATTCCAAGTTATCTTTTTCAAGAATAATTGTGCCCATACAGGTTTTCTGCATGTGTTTACAATGTAGCTATCTTAGAAGAAATATGGAGATTGAAAGAGATAAAGATCAATGATTGTTGTGTGTCACTAAAGACTTGTGTTAGTAAAGTTTTGAAAAGCAGTTGTTGTTAACATCAAGCTAATTGTCCAGCCACATATGAAGAAGTTGTAAGAATGTATGTAACATCACTTAAAATTTGCAACACTTTTTATTATTTAGTGGAAATGAAATTTGAAATCTTTATCATTTCATATACATACACTTTTAGAAACAAACTAGTATATTATTAATTGACTTTAAATTGTTTAAGGATTCAAAGTATTTTGTTAACACAAAAATTATAAATAAATCTTACAACTTAAGCAAGATTATTATTATTATTATTATTATTTTAACTTATTAATTATTAGTCAAAAATTATTTTATACATATAATTTAAACCTTAAACAATTATTAAATCTAAGTCATAAATCTTAACAGGGCCGGCCCAAGATGCCTAAGTTATAGGCCATTGCCTAGAGTCCCCAATTTTATAATGCTTCCATTTTAGAAAATTATTTTTTATATCTGGGCTTGCGATTTACAAAATGAATGGCAAAATGACTGGGCTTAGATATTTGTTTTTATTGGGCTCAATAGTCAATCTGTGTAAAAAAAGGAGGAGCCTGACTGCTGAGAAGTGAGAAGGGTTTCAATGTTTCATAGGATATTGACATAAAATTACTCTACCACAATCTTTACTATTTTCCAAATAACATTAAATATTGTCAATAAAAAAATGTCCTTTTTGGCCATTTTAAAAATTAATTTTGAAAAAACTAATCCAAACACATTTTTAAAAACTTAATTTCAAAAAGTCATAAGTTAATAAGCACTTTTGATAAAAAATCATTTTGAAATTAAACAAACAATTCCAAACAGGGCCTTAATGTAATTTGATTTTTTTTGTTTCTTTGTTCGATTAATTTTATTTTCTTTATAAGTTAGATTCTGAGTTTGATTTTCATCGTCCCAAAAGGATAATATCAAAGACGGTTCCCATTTGGAAGCCTTCTGCATATATTTCTTTGACAGGCCATGACCATCAAACAACCCACTAATTTGATTTTCTTTATATGTTTGATTAATTTGTTTAGTTTGTTTGTTTGATTACTAGGAAAATAAATTTATTTTAAAAAATATATACCTGTAACAAATATTTATAAAAAATTTTTTAACCCCGCTGACTTTTAGATTATGGTTGCGAGTCTTAAGTCCGGATAAAAGAAGATGGTTTTAACATGAAATGTTAAGTGTGAGAGAATGACCCCGTATTTTAATTCCGCCTAATCTCCACCATAGGAGTATAGGAAGATGGAGGCTCTACCATGTTATAACCCAAACCAGCCCCTCTTTTCTTCACTAACTCAGCTGTGTCACTTAAACAGAAAAGTTTTTCATACTTTTCACCTTGGCTTAAGAATTTGTCTCAGTAAGAATCAGCCAATACAAGTTCTGTCTTTGCAGTGGTTAGTCTTTCTAAAAGATTGTTAATTTGACACTGTTTATTAGTGTCTTCATGTTTTAAACTGGAAATGGTCTTTTTCATTTTCTCGATCTTTTCTTTATAATTTCTTTCAGATTCAAAGAAATTTTCCTTGACAACTTGTAAAGATTCAAGTTCATTACAGAGTTGAGAATTTATCCTTTTAAAAACATTTAACTTCTCTAAAATTCAGGTGTGCACATATCATCAGTTACCTTGAATGTAGAAGTTGAGTCATTTGCCATCAAAGCACTGTTGGAGATGGAAGCATCATCAGCTTCGAAGCTCCAGTCTGCAAAGTCTTGTTCTGCAATATTAGCACTGTTTGATGAACTTGATGGTCTTTGATGTGGTTGCCCAAAAGTTGATGGCTAAGTGCCTGAGGATTTGCACTCTCTGGCAAAATGCCCTAACTGTTGACGGTTGAAGCATTTGAGCTTAGGCTTGTCAAGCCCGAACCCAGTCTTCATGTTGTGCTTTTTGAACTGCCTGCCAGTTCTTTGATAAAACTTATTTGCTCTATAGGAGATCATGGTCATCTGGTAGTTGATGTCCATCTCCTCAAGGTCATCAACAGGAATGCCATCTAAGTCTTCCTGGCACAAGTGAAAGTAGTTGGTTTCCTCAGCCATAAAAGCTCCTTGCCCAAAGGTCAAAAGTGAAGTTTGGTTGAAGAAAGGGTTTGAGTGTGTAGTTGATGGAGTTGGTGTTTCAGGAAAGATAACAATAGGTGTGGAGGTAGGATGGTAGATGGGTTGATAACTCTGGTAAGGAGGATTATTGATGGGTGCATAAAGAGCTGTTGAACCAGAATATATGAGAAGGTTTAGGTTCATGTGCATCTATTTCCATCTCGTAAGAACTGAGCATACCAAACAGTTCACCAAGCTTCAGATTTCTTAGATTTTCTGTTCTTCGGATGGCAACAGAATATATGTTCCACGCTTGTGGAAGTGATCTAAGAAACTTTCTGATCACATCTTGGTTTTCCATTTTGACACATGCAGCTACTAGCTCATCAACCAGCTGAACACACCTAAGATATTGAGAAGTCATCTTCTTATTGTTTTCTTGACATTTCAGCATGCCCTTCTTATTCTCTTTGACATCTTTAGATCCCTCATACATCTGCTGTAGAGAGTTCCACAATTCTTGAGCAGATTTGCATTTCTTGAATGCATGTATGATTGAGTTAGGAATAGCCATCTGGATAAGCCACAAAGCCTTTGAATCCAACTCCATTCTCTTGTAATCTTCATCTGAATAGAGAGCTGGATCTTTTGGCACAGGTGCTCCACCGGCACCAACATCAGGAACAGTTGGGATGAAAGGCCCTTCAAGAACCGACTTCCAAAGCTTGAAGTTTTGATTCCTAATGAAACCCTCCATCCTGACTTTCCATGTGTCATTGTCATCAGGAGTAAACATTGTTGGCTTGTTGAGAGTACCATTCTCTGTATCATGTTTTTTTAGAGCAGCCATTTGAACAAACACAGAGAATATGAGTTTTGAAGTAATGAGATTTTAGAAGAAATAGAACCGGTAACTTAAGGATGATTAATCACTTAAGTTCAAGAGACAAAGCTCTGATACCACTTGTTGGATCGGGTTGTTAACTTCAAACAACACTTCACAAGTATTTCTTTCTTACAATCTAACGGATGCGGAATTTCTGTTAGAAGGATCTCTCAAACACTCAAAGGTAAGAAAATAATCTTCGAATAAAAGTAAGAATACATAAAAACAAATTTCAAGCTCAAAGATATATTTCTCTCAAAAGTAATACAAGTGTTACAACAAGCAATCACCCTTATACAAGTTACAATGAGAGGTTATATAGCTAAGGCTACAACCGTATACTCGTAGGAATACAAGTTGGGTATACTAGACAGTAAGTAAAGTAAAGCTTATTCTAGTATCTAAAGTGTCTTAACAGGCTAAGACACTTAATTACAATGATTACAAATATAGACATTGACTTTACAAAAGACTAGCTAAATACAAAAGACATTTAATGTTCTTGATCTTCAAAGGCTTTAGTCGATCTTTTGCATTTAATGCTGCTGAGAAGAAGTAAGGTGCTGGGTCTGACCATCGGTATGTTATCTTTGTTTTACTCACCTTTTGTACTATAAAGAGTAATCAGCTACAGTCTTTGTCAAAGGATAATCCTCGGAAGTCTTTATCCAAGGTAGATGCTGAAGAGTGTCTTCGAAAGCTTTTGTTCTTCAGAATCTTCAAGTCTTTCGGAAGCTCTGAAGCTTTAAATCTTCTAAGTGTTGGCCTTCCGAAACATTTGTCTTGTACAGCCTTCGGTAGGAGTAAGTTACCCTTTGGAAGCAGTGTTGCTTACGAAGAGTAATTCCTTCCTTTCGAAGGTTGTTTGTCTTTGTAGAGTCCAGTACTTAGACAAATTAGAAGTTTGGTGAGCATCAGTCTTTATTAGTCTTTACAAAGTTCAACCTAAAAGATATATACTTACCCTTATTATTATATATAACAAATTCATTATTCGATAATCAAATTCCTTAAAGTTAAATTTTAAATTTTGTATACTACAAAATAAGCCTAATGTAACCTTTTTTTGGTGGAAAATGTTGCAAACATGTTGCATTAGGTGAAGTGTTCAAATGAAAACCCATGTATAGAACAATAATCCATTAACTCAAATCTAATGGCTAATCAAAAAGTTGAGTGTATAGGATTGTGACACGTGTTGTATTTCTTATTTAATTAGGAAGGGTATTTTAGTCATTTGCACCATTTTAAAAAGCTGGAATTAATTTGGTGGTGTCATATGTCACCTTCTAATATATTATAATATATTTATTTTTTTTATTTAAAGTTTACCCCCTCTTTTTTTATACATCTATAACTTTTTTATTCTATAATATTTTTTTATAAAAATTGCACCATTTTACTCGTCTTACTTTTCTTTTTAATTCCGTTATCGTCTTGAGTATTTACACCAATGTAATCATACCCGCCGTCTTCAGTAATCATTTCGTGTTGGTGGTCTTGGCATTCATACCCGGCGCCTTAAGTAATCATTTTGTCGGTGACGTCTATGTTAATTTTTGTTTATTAATTTCACATGCATATATACTCACACATTTACATATGTTAATTTAGGTTAGCTCCTAGAATAAGTACTTACTTAAGTAAGAGTTAGTATTATCATATATTTTGTTTCTTTTTCAGTTCAGGTTATTACATCTTTTACAACAGCAGTTTCAATATTGTTGGTAAATTCAATTTTCTGTGATTAAGTTTTAGTTGAACATTTACAGTAGCACATGCACCGCCACTTTGAAGCAAAATTGATGCAGCTTTCTTTTTGTTTAGGCATTTATTATTCCTGCTGTCATCTTCAATTCTTACGTATTGGAACAAGAAGAAATATATCACTTGAGGTATTATGACATACAACTTAATTCTTTGACTCTAAAATATTAAAAGGGTGAATCTAATTCACCAACTCTATTTACTAACTACACCAACCTATTATATTAACTACTTTGACTTAATCACCCAATTAGTTTTCTTCATTAATTTTTATCTATCATTAATTATCAATTATCATTAAAACTAACTTAATCATTTGACTTAAACATTATTTTTTATATTATTACATACAAATAAATAAATGAGAACCATTTATTTAAATTAAATAAATAACCATTGATATATATCTAAAAAATTACTAATAAAAAATAAAATTTACAATGAATATAAAAATCTACAATTTCACATTTAGCTGGTTTTGTTGTTTAATACTTATAAAGTTTTTTGACGTGAATTAAATGTTAAACTGTTAATCTATGTCTTTTTATATCATTTATTTACTTTTTTTTTATTTTTCTGAATAAAAAGTTTACATCATCAGTTGAAAATTTTGATGTACGAATTATTTGTTTATTACTTCTACCTTCAATTAAACTTGTAAATAAAGAAAAAAACTTACAAATAAAATATACTTGAGAATAAAGAAAATGTTATAAAAAATATAATAGAAGAAATTGTTTTACTATTGTTTAAATAAGAGTTGATTTTAATTAAATAAGGAATTTTAATCAAGTTTCATTCAACTATTGTTAGTTTTACATATGCTAACTAATTTCTTGTATAAAAAAAGTTGAGAGAAAAAAAAAAAATAAAAAAAAAAACATGTACCTTATGTGTGGTATTTGTTATCAATGATATTTATATATTATGTATTATATATTATACATATAAACATATATTATTTTTAGTTTTAATATGCATGTAATAAATTTAATGTATAATAAATATTAAAAATGTTTAATTTTTTTTTTTGAACATCAATAATAGTATATAATTAAACAAGCTAGCGGGTCACTAGCAACACCCCAATTACATCAGAAACGAAAAGACAAGATCATTAACCAACAGCATACATATGCTACCCTACAACATAACAATTCCTTCCCATTGTTGAATGTAAGCGACCGTTGGTTTAATGCATCATTAATTGAAGGACACCTACAGTGCATGTTAATTTACAACAATGTATTTGTTGCATTCGGTAGTAATTAGATGTATAAAAACTAATGTTGTACGCGCTTGGTGTCTTGAATGCATTTCTGTTCCTTATCTATTTTTCTCATTCACGTCCCAGCAATGGTGGCCTAGTGGTAAGGCGGGGGTGAGAATCTGTAATGGAGGTTTAGGGTTCAAAGCCCGGCACCACCTAATTTTCCCTGAGTCACGTGATTTACCTCCCTTATGTTGACCGTGGGACCGGTCGGTGAAGGACGCCTAATGATGGCGTTCACCATTTTTATTTTTATTTTTATTTTTCTCATTCACACAATTGATTCAAGTAAAATTATATTTTGACACATTTTTAAAATACATATTAATGATTCAACTTTTTGATGTCAAAACAATCAAATACAAAAATTATTAGGATCTGTTTTTGATGGTTTTTGAATTGTATTTAATGGGTCAAAATATAAACAATCACCCAATACTTTGAAACAAAAAATGATAAAACCAACAAAAGATTAATTAATAAATTAATTATTTTTAAAATTACCTACTCATATTTTTACTTGTGGCACCACTTTAAATTTGATTTTAAATGTTACGAACGGGGTTTACATGTTTGATAAAACAAATATGTGTGTGCATGCGTATATATAAATATATATGCGTATTTACGCATGGATATATCGATATATACATATATATGCATATATAGATGTTTATATATGTGTGTTAGTGTGTATGCATATATTGAGTTCTTGATTAATTCGTGATTTTTTAAAAAATACCTATGGACTTTGTGTAAATATTCCGTGTTAAAATATAAAAGTTTCGTTTGATTCAATTTTATTTTTAACATGATCAAAATCCCAAACCGTAAACCAGGCCGGAACCAAATCGATTGATAACGGTTTGGTTTGGTTCAGTTTTTATTTTGAACGGTTAGGTTTTGGTTTTCATTGTTAGAAAACCGTTGTTAACGGTTCGGTTTCGGTTCCACTTAAAAACCATAAAAACCGGACCGCGAACACCCCTAACCGCAGTCATACATATTAGCAAAATGGTAGGACTCAGTATTATTTTTGGTAGAATTTTAATTTGATAGATTTCATGTATTTTTTCTGTGTAATACGGGGTTACCGCCGCAACGCGCGGGGTAAACCCCTAGTTACATACACTTTTAGAAACAAACTAGTATATTATTAATTAATTGACTTTAAATTGTTTAAGGATTCAAAGTATTTTGTTAACACAAAAATTATAAATAAATCTTACAACTTAAGCAAGATTATTATTATTATTATTATTATTATTATTATTATTATTATTATTATTATTATTATTATTATTTTAACTTATTAATTGTTAGGAAAAAATTATTTTATACATATAATTTAAACCTTAAACAATTATTAAATCTAAGTGATAAATCTTAACAAGGCCGACCCAATGGGCCTAAGTTATAGACCATTGCCTAGGGCTCATAATTTTATAGGGCTTCCATTTCAGAAAATTATTTTTTATATCTGGGCTTGCGATTTATAAATTGAATGGCAAAATGACTGGGCTTATATATTTGTTTTTATTGGGCTCAATAGTCAATCCGCGTAAAAAAAAAAAGAAGGAGCCGACTGCTGAGAAGTGAGAAGGGTTTCAATGTTTCGTAGGATATTGACGTAAAATTACAAATCTACCCCAATCTTTACTATTTATCAAATAACATTAAATATTGTCAATAAAAAATGTCTTTTTTGGCCATTTTAAAAATTAATTTTGAAAAAACTAATCCAAACACATTTTTAAAAACTTAATTTCAAAACGTCATAAGTTAATAAGCACTTTTGATAAAAAATCATTTTGAAATTAAACAAGCAATCCCAAACAGGGCCTTAATGTAATTTGATTTGTTTTGTTTCTTTGTTCGATTAATTTTATTTTCTTTATAAGTTAGATTCTGAGTTTGATTTTCATCGTCCCAAAAGGATAATATCAAAGACGGTTCCCATTTGGAAGCCTTCTGCATATATTTCTTTGACAGGCCATGACCATCAAACAACCCACTAATTTGATTTTCTTTATATGTTTGATTAATTTGTTTAGTTTGTTTGTTTGATTACTAGGAAAATAAATTTATTTTAAAAAATATATACCTGTAACAAATATTTATAAAAAATTTTTTAACCCCGCTGACTTTTAGATTATGGTTGCGAGTCTTAAGTCCGGATAAAAGAAGATGGTTTTAACATGAAATGTTAAGTGTGAGAGAATGACCCCGTATTTTAATTCCGCCTAGGGTCCTTAAAATGCTTGAGACGGCCCTAAATCTTAAACAAATATTTAATTTAATAGTATGCATGTAGAAGGCCCGACATTGGATATGCGACTATGAAATCTTATGGATATATATATAGTTGAAGCCAGAAAAACCAAGGGCTTCTAGCCTAATGGTTACCCTCTTGACTTTCCTATGAGAGGTCTTGGGTTCGAATCCGGGCTGATGCATATTTGCTGAAGCAAGGTCAGGGGGTTTACCCAGTTGTGGGGTTCCTCCTGGGGTGGGCTCGGGCATACGCCCCAGAGCGTCAAATCCGAGATGATGGTTGAAATCCCGTCTTGGGTGTCGTTGTACCAAGCCGTTAAAAAAAAGTTGAAGCCAGAAACAGAAGCAATTAAATCAGCAATAATCCTCTTGGAAACATAAATCTAACCGATATATAGTCCTCGATCGACTCTGTCATGTCACCAAAATCACACCCGACCCGATTGGTAACATCGATTGAAGGTAATAATATGGATTGGTAAAAACAGTTTTTCACGTATCCAATATAAGTTAAGGATATATGATATGTACTTACATAGGATAGTATGATAGTAAGCGTCTGAAAAAACACGAAAAAAAATTACAGAATCAATTAATTTGTGCAATAACTAATTTATATAAGTTGTTGAAAAGTTGAACTTACGAGCGTACATACCACGATAATTTTGTATCCAACTCTGGGGTAAACAGCATCCCCAACGTCCTCATAGTTTTCATAATTCTCATTTAAGCAGAATCCAAGAAGATAACAACTATGCACAGAAGGAAACGAGTAGAAGTAGTAAAATACTTATATGTGAAGGTAAAATAATTATATGTGAAGGTAAAATAAAGAATTATAAAATTATCTTGTTGGTGAAGTTTCTATTTCTCCTTCATCACCACTAGAAGCATTTTTTAGTATGCTTGCGAAAAAATTCCACACCATACTCAAAAAATGTTGTATAAGCTCGATCATCTTTGAGTATATTTGATAGAAAATGCCATAAGAAGGGAACTGTGTATAAAAAGAGAAGAATGATGATAAATAGATGAAAGCTAGAGCATGCATCATTGTTGTTAAATAGGAGGAATTAGGTTATGCAGGGGCGGCCCTAAGAATTGAGGTGCCCGGGACGGGCTGGGAAAAAAATGCCCCTAGCGAATACAAATATTAAAGCAGGTGTGTTTAAAAAAATCAAAAACCGAACCGTATTTGTAACTAAAAACGAATTTTGAATTTGGTTTTTGGTTCGGTTTCCAACCATATCCGAGTTCCAAATTAGGTTCCTAATCGTATCTGAATTCTGAATTTCGGTTTTCGGTTCGGTTATTGGTTCCATTTTAGTTTGAATTTGGTTTGTTCGGTTTATTCAGTTAACCGAATAAACATAATTTAGATTTAAAATTATTATTTTATAAACACTATATAAGATAAAATTCGATTTATTTGGTTTTTAACAGGTTTATTTGGTTGAGTTCGGTTTGTAACCGGTTTATTTGGTTTTTAATCAATTTATTCGGTTTGTTTGGTATTAACCAAAACTGAACCGAACCACTTCCCGAATTTGGTTCGGTTTTCGGATTGAATGGAAACCAGTTAAATCAAACAAATGAACACCACTGATTTAAATGACATAAAAGTAACTTTCTATGCTTTATAGAGAATTATTTTTTGTAACTATTAAACTGTGTTTTATAAATAGTTCATTTTCGTTATCTATAACTTGTTGGTTCTCGTTTAAATGAATCTATGTATAAACGTATACGTAAAAAAAATTGTGCCCCCTATAAAAATGGGCCCGGGACGGGGGTCGGGTTTGCCCCTCCTCCGGGCCGCCCTTGAGGTTATGTTAATAAGTATTAAATAATTATACATTTGTGAGAAGATCTTTAACAAAAACTTACTTTGAATTTTTTATTAAGAAAGGCATGCGACTTTGATGATAATTATACAGCTGCCATATATACGGAATATTAAGAAGGCTAATATGTCTTTTAGGTTGAACTTTTCTTTCATATTACACTGCTAAAAAAATCATCATAATTTAACCTTTATATTTAAAAAAAACTCCGTTATCTAAAGTTGCATTAGATCTAATGCAATTTTTTTTATATAATGCAACATACTTATCTTAATGCAGCTTTTTTAGTTTTAAAAAAAATTTGTATTATGTAATAAAAAGGTTGCATTAGGCTAATAAAACTTCACCTAATGCAATCTGTTTGCAACCTTTTCTAACAAAAAAAAAGATTGCATTAGGCTTATTTTGTAGCATACAAAATTTAAAATTTAACTTTAAGGAATTTGATTATCGAATAATGACTTTGTTCAATATAATAATAAGGGTAAGTATATATCTTTTAGGTTGATCTTTTTTTTTAATATCTAGTAAAAAACCAACACATCTTATCTTACTATACTAATAAACAAAGATGTTTCATGCCACATGTCACGTTCTTACACTCCAATTGCCACATGTCAAATTTTTGTCAAATTCATTTAGTCATCTCCTATTAAATAATTATATTCCTTTTCCTATTAAATAATCATAATATTAATAACTAATAATATTATTTATCTTTTAATTAGAAAACACATATAAGAAAATTTTATAAAATGTAAAAAAAATTAATATTATTTTTTGAAAATAAGAAATATTTTATTTTCAGAAAATCAAAGTTATATAGAAACAAAAATTTCTTTTAAAAATGAATTTTTTATAAAAAAATAAAATAAACTATAAACTGGTGTTTTAAAAAATAAAATAAACTATAAACCGGTGTTTAAAACAATAAGATTTTTATAAACCGATGACGTTTTTAAAATTTATTTAAAAACCAAAGTAAAAAAATGATTGAGAAAGTTACATCTTTGGTCTTATATTTAACGTTATATATAAATTTAGTCGTTAAAATTAAATAATTAAATAAATTATATTTTCTATCTTTCTGATTTATAAAAGTTAGTATTTGATAAAATACAAACTGAAGCTTTATTATCAATTTGCTCAAAAATAATATTTGTTACAAATCAAAAATATCATATATCATTTATATAGTTATTAAAGTTTTTAATTGCTTTTTTATTATTTAAAGTATTCATTAATATGTAAATTAATCATTTTCTCTTAAAATATTGTTTTATAATTTTTAAATTTTATTACTAACTATTTAATATTTTATGTTAAACCCGTGTAATACACGGGATAATACTCTAGTGTAGTATATAATCACGCTTCTAACATCAACTTCAAAATAGACGAAAGTGAGCTAAAAGAAAGAGGTTTTGGAAACCCTAGTGATGTGGATCATTTTGTGTTAATGGTTTTGATATTAAACAGTTGAATCATTAATATGTATTTTAATCGGTGCCAATATATATATATATATATATATAGTGAAAAGATAAAATAAAAACCACATCTCAATGAGAAAAACCACAAAAACCATGTAAAAACCAAGTAAAATTTTTTTTTTTTTAATTTTTTTACAGGTTTGTAACACTATTGGACACATTTTTATAAAAAATCAAAAAAGCGCCGACCAAGTATTTTTTTTAAAAAAAATATTTTATAAACCACGTAAAACCTACGTAACAAAACGTACATTTTTTTTACGTTTTGTTACGTAGGTTTTACGTGAGTTTATAAAATATTTTTTTTATAAAATTTTTGTTTGGCGCTTTTTTGATTTTTTTTTGTAAAAAGGTGCGCAATGGTGTTACAAACCTGTAAAAAAATTTCAAAAAAAATGTTATTTTTACGTGATTTTTGCATGGTTTTCTCATTGAGATGTGGTTTTCATTTTAACCATACCCTTATATACATATATAAAATTTTACTTAAATCAATTGTGTGAATGAGAGGAGCATAGATGATCATAATGCATTCAAAAACACCATGTCTTATCTCAAACAATCACGTGGGGCTTTCATAATGTTTGCTATTTTGTTAACCGTACGTATACTTATTATAAAAGTTTTAAGAATACAATAGATCGACGTATGGTCATTGTAATTAAAAAACCGCAGAACATAAACTAAACATAAAGTTTTCAAGATGCACTAGTTATACATAGCTACATTGGTTGGAATTCAAAAGTACATAAAGGCTTAATATAGCCGTTTACACTATATATGCGTAAATTAGAAAATAAATCTAGGAGCTATAAGAGGTAAATAACAAACATGAGATCGAGCTATGAAAAACTGCTTGCAATGTTGTTGATTATAGTAAAATTTATTCCGCCAACACCAACCCCGAGAAGCATGAACATCTTCCCTACGAATCAATACACCAATAATTATCTCTAAATTTAGGGGCAATTTCATATACCCTCTATAAATTTCATTTATTACATATATATATCTATTCCAAAATTTTAATTACATATATCTCCATATAAATTTTATTTATTACATATATATATACTCAATTCCAAAATTTTAATTACATATATCCCCATCTTTAATGCTAAAATTTCAAATATACCCATTTTAATTAAAATGAATTAAGAAATTACTATTTACTCTTACTTTAAAAAAATTTTATTATACCTATTTTACTCTTGCTTCAAATATACCCTTATTTTATGTTTTCCCTCTTTTTTAGTGTTTTTGCTTCTTTTTTGTTATAATTTTTCGTGTCTTTTTTTCATTTTTAATTGACGGAACTTCAGTCGTATGGAGGGAGGGCGATGAATGAATTTGATGTTTGCGTATGGAGTTTACGTATGTGTGTTTGGAATTCAAAGGTTAATAAAAGGGTATGTTTGTCACATTGTTTAAAAATAGTAAAGTTGGGTATATATGTAATAAAATTTTTTCATTTGGGTATATATGTAATTAAAATTTTCAGTTAGATATATATGTAATTAGACCTCAAAAGAGAGAGATATATGAATTATCTCTAAATTTAAAGTTTAATAATTAGAAAATATTTGATATTTTAGATTCAAGGAAAGTTGTTTGTCATACCTGATCAAATTAAACGGCTTATGGTTCAATGTCCCAATACGTAAGAAGATGAGAGCAGGAAAAATAAACGCCTAAACGTACAAAAAGAAAGGTTCTATCAATTTTGTGTCAAAGTTGTCGTACATGTTCTACTAAAAGTTAAGCTCCTAAAATTGTGCCTTACACCCTCAGCTCATTAAGACCAAATCAACTATGTAGTCTCCACATATTTAATAATTGTCTAGTAATTAACCGACAAAGAAAAAAAATATAGATGGAAAGATTGAAGAGTGCTACCCACAAAATGCACAAACATTTATTTTAATTGTAATACATGGAGTGATCACTTGCACATGCACACCCTACTTTTTTTCTCTCTTTTATTATATTAGCTAAGCGTATTTTACTATATATTCTCATAGTTTTTGTTTATTTATTTATTTTTTGTTTAAGAATGGTTCTAAGAAGTACTATTATTATTGATATTACTATAATAAAAATACTTAGATTGGTGAGAAGTGTGAGAATGATTTTAAGTCATTAAATCTATAGTTTAATGGTTGATATCAAAGTTGTATTAGAAAGTTAGTGGAAGAGTATTTTGTCATAAACACTTTTATTTACTTTTTGTCATATTCCCCCATAATTTTAAATGACCGTAACTTTTATACATGATATTATTTTTTTTAAAAATTACACCAAACAAACAAGCATTTTTTAATCTAATATAGCTGCCATATATTATGGAAAAATGATGATAAATAAGGGTAAGTATATATTGAGTATATCTTTCAGGTTGAATTTTTCAATTCTTTAATATCACAATGTTACACAAATCACCTTCATACAACTTTTATATTTAAAAAAAGATTGTATTAATTGAAATTGTATTAGATCTAATGCAACTTTTTTGTTATATAATACAATTTTCTTTTTACTAATACAACTTTTTTAAATGCAACTTTTTAAATGCAATTAGAGAAACTTGATCCTAATAAATATTATTAAAAAAAACTTTCATATCACAAAATTTAAAATTGAACTTTAAGAAATTTGATTATCGAATAATGACTTTGTTCTATATAATTATCTTTTAGGTTGAACTTTTCTTTTAATATCCAGTAAAAAAACAACACGTATAGTATATAATCACGCTTCTAACATCAACTTAAAAATAGACGAAAGTGAGCTAAAAGGAAAGGGTTTTGCAAACACTAGTGATCGATGTGGATCATTTTGTATTAATGTTTTTGACATCAAACAGTTGAATCATTAATATGTATTTTAATAGGTGCCAAAATATATATAATTTTACTTAAATCAATTGTGTGAATAAGAGGAGCATAGATGATCATAATGCATTCAAAAACACCATGTCTTATGTCAAACAATCACGTGGGGCTTTCATAATGTTTGCTATTTTGTTAACCGTATATATACTTATTATAAAAGTTTTAAGAATACAATAGATCGACGTATAGTATGCATGGTCATTGTAATTAAAAAACCGCAGAACATAAACTAAACATAAAGTTTTCAAGATGCACTATTCATTGGACACCAAGCACGTACACCATTAGTTGGAATTCAAAAGTTTTACAATATATCTGCGTAAATTATAAAATAAAGCCAAGAGCTATAAGAGGTAAATAACAAACATGAGATCGAACTATGAAAATCTGCTTTCGATGCTGTTGATTATAGTAAAAAGTATTCCGCAAAAACCAACCGCGAGAAGCATGAAAGCACAACTTCGCTACGAATCAATACACCAATAAATTTAAAGTTTAATAATTAGAAAATATTAGATATTTTAGAATTTAGATTCAAGGAAAGTTGTATGTCATACCTCAAACGGCTTATGGTTCAATGTCCCAATACGTAAGAAGATGAGAGCAGGAAAAATAAACGCCTACACAAAAAGAAAGGTTCTATCAATTTTGTACACGTTCAACTAAAACTTAAGCACTAAAAATTCAACGAAAATTGAAACCTACCAAAACTGATGCAACTGCTGTTGTAAAAATTATAAGCAGCTGAACTGAAAAAGAACGAACATGTATAATTATTCGATGACTATAAGTTTCACATTATATTAAAGGATCTAACTGTGTAGGTTTTTATTTTCTTTAATGTGACCCCAAACTAATCTTCATATTTTACATAATTAAAAAAAGAAGAAAATTACACCCATATATCATCACCTTTAACATGGGCCAAACTAAGAAAATTAGGTTATTCGGTTAATGTATTAAGGTAAAGTTGACAATGAACACTTTCCTATATGTGTGTGTATAAACCTTGATCTTAAAGAAAAAAAACACTTAAACTATATTTGGGTTATTGATTTGGAATATTGAAAATAAATATGTGTTCCATATTAAACCTGAATAAAAAATTGGAATTGAATAAATAAATGTGGACCACGTATTTATTTCCAAGATTCAAAATCAATGACCCGTACAAGATTTAAGGGTGTAGTAACCAATTTTAGAGTCACTAGGAACTCTTACTTAAGTACTTATTCTAGGAGCTAACCTAAATTAATACATATATATCTATGTGTGAGTATATATGTATGTGAAATTAATAAAAAATAATTACCATAGAAGTAGCCGACAAAATGATTACTGAAGACCCCGGGTATGAATGTCAATACCACCAACACCAATCGTATCATGCATCTATAAATGGGTTGTGATATAGGGCCTTCATCTCCTATATATCTACAAAGAAGTTGCTCGGAGTAATTTACGAGCGGCCCAATATTCAACACATACGTGAATTTAATTAAGGTATAACAAAATTTTAAATTGAATTAGTAAAAATTAAAAAAAAAAACCTTTCCCTATAAAAGGATATCTGATAGCATGATCAATTACCTGCAAAATAAAAGTAATAATAAACATTTGTGAAATAAAAGTTTTGTAAGTATTCAAACTAAAATTTATTCACAGAATTTAGTCACGTACCGTGCATCCTATTGCAACGTATGACCATACATTTTTTCTAGGAAGGTTGAGTGTAAAGGCCACCTTTACATCATTTCCAAACACACCATATCCGATAAGAGCCACCACCAAATAAAATGTGGTGCTTATTAAAATTCTGTTTCAATACATATCAATTACAAAAAGGTTAAAAGTTAACTAAAAGGGAAAATAGCTGTAATAACCTATCACCGGTCAACCATATTTTGCCATAAGTCATTTTCTGATTGATTAGTTATTTTAGAAATTTAAATTTTAATGGCTAAATTGTCCTTTGTCCGGTCAAAATGGTCGGCTATTTTCATAAAGTTCCCTAATTAAAAAGCCACAAAATAAAGTTATACAAATGTATTTAAAAATGACTTACATCTTTAACACAATTCTTCTATAGTGTCTTTTTTGATTCATCAAATTGTAAAAAGTCGGCATCATTCCTTGTCCATAAAAAGAGTATACACACCACCCAAAGGTTGTGTATACTCTTTTATTCCATAGTATGGTATCTTTGTGAAACCCCATGCTAAAAGTGAAAAATATCATGCATGTAATCACCATTAACATAAGAAGCACGCCCACACCTACCAAAACATAGTATGAGATTAGAATTTTATAAACTAGCAATGTATTAACATAAACTAATTTTAACTTACCAGAGATCAACGGATTCTCATCTCTCACATTGTATACACATAATGTAGCAAGGATGGTAATAAATATGATGACTGTCAACAATAAACCTAGGGTAAGAGGGTAGTTTCCAATGTGTAGCATGTATGGAAAGATATATTCCAAGTTATCTTTTACAAAAATAATTATGCCCACACACGTTTCCTGCATTTGTTTACAATGTAGCTAAGTTAGAAAAAAAATATGCGAACCATTATGAATTTTAGGCATGGATATTGAAAGAGATATTGTGTTTGTCTCTGAAGTAATGTTAGTAAGGTTTTGAAAAGCAGTTGTAGTCAATGTTAGCCTCATAATTATTTGACCGAGTTCGGTTAAAGTTAACGAGTCATATTATAATTAGTTTAAAGTTTGTTTTAAAGTCATGTATGTAAGTATGTAAATTAAAGGGTCTTGATTTCAAGAAGTAAAGTTGAAAACTGTAAATAGGGTTATATATACCTATTGTTTGATGTTTGTAAATATACACTTTCATACCGGTATATATGAATCAAAAAATTTACGTTCATTCTTGAGGTTTCTTAGAAGTTTGATTATAATTGTTTCAATCCAATTCTGGGCAACAACCAACACTTAAAACTATCAAGCAAATTGTCTAGCCACATATGAAGAAGTTGTAAGAATGTACGTATATAACATCACTTATTTTGTAATACTTTTTATTGTTTAGTGGAAATGAGACTTGATATCTTTATCATTTCATATATTCTATTATTCTCTAATATATAAACTTTTATAAACAAAATAGTATATTATATATATAGACGCCGGTGAACTTGACCGACATTAGATGAATTCTTAGCCGTTTAAATTCACTAAGATTAAATCTTGACCCTTTAAATTAGACGGTTATGTCAATTATGTGGTGGTTTACGATGGATTTTATTTAATAGATAGATATAAAGTTGAAGCCTGAAACAGAAGCAAGTCAGCAATAGTCCTCTTGGAAACTGAAATCTAACCGATATATAAAGTCCTCAATCGACTCAGTCATGTCACCAAAATCACACCCGACCCGATTGATAACATCGATTTGAAGGAAATAATATGGATTGGTAAAAATGGTTTTTCACGTATCCAATATAAATTAAAGAGATATGATATATACTCACATAGTCTTGTATGAATATAAACGTCTGAAAAAATAGGAAAAAAAAATAACACAATCAATTAATTTGTGCAAAAATTTATATATGTTGTTGAAAAATGAACTTAAGAACGTACGTACCACCATAATTTTGTATCCACCTCTAGGATAAGCAACATCCCCAACGTCCTCATAGTTTTCATACCCCTCATTTAAGCAAAATTCAAGAAGACAACAACTTACAAAGGCACATAAGGAAACGGACAGAAGTAGTAATATACTCATCCACCCACCATCCTTGATAGCAAATGGAGCGGCCATAAAGGGCGTCCCACATAAGGCATAGACACCTATAGTACGAGTAGGGGTGTCTTTTTTATTCATACCCAAATAACAAACCCAATTTATATACACCTGAACCCGAATAAGAGTACACCTGAATTAGTCAACCTGAAATAGCTCTAAACCCCAACTTGATACTATAAAATTGAATCGGAATATGAATCATATTATGTAGGATTCAAGTTACCCGAATAACCCTACTAATTTTGAAAACCTAATTTCTAGTTTTTCTAGTTTTTATATAATATTCATTATTGATCAATATAATTATATTTGATATTATTAATTTTAATCCTCTATTTAAAAAAGAATGACACCATATATACCCAGCATTTTTTAGTATAGAGGAAAGAGAGGAAGGTTGATAAATAGTACTATAGCTATAGGAGGAAAGTGGTCGATGAAGGTTATGTTTATAAGCATTAAATAATCATACCGGGAGGGAGGTGCACGTTGAAAAAAAGAAACTAGTTTGACATTGTTCCAATGATATTTTTTCCATTCTTGATAAGTTTAAAGATAATATATGTTTTAGAATTTGATATATATAAATAAATATAATCTAATGTTAAGAAATTTTACTTAAAATTTGCAGCATGCTAGATGGGGTCTGCTTTTGATAAAATTTGCTTGCCGTTAAAAAAACATACCTATAAGTATTATTTTCCATTCTGAAAGATAATTGTGTGAATGTGCTCTTGATGATGATCCACCTAAATCAACTTCAGGGGTAGAGTATGGCGTAATTGATATTAACTGATCTTCTTCAATAATTTCGTTTTGAGCAGAATCTGTCGGGGTTTGATCAGGAGAAGCATGGTGAGGTAAATCCAAATCTGAATAATATCTGCAGGTGAGGAGAGAAAAATTGTCATTATATTGTATACTAATATATTATATGTGAAGGTAAAATAAAGAATTATAAAATTACCTTGTTGGTGAAGTTTCTGCTTCTACTTCATCACCACTAGAAGCATTTTTTAGTATACTTAGATAAAAATTCCACACCATACCCAAAAAATGTGTTAGAAGCACGATCATCTTTGAGTATATTCAGTTCGATAGAAAAAACGAAAGGAAGAGAACTGTACTCTTGTCTGGCTGGAGGTTGTATCGTTTGGGAGAGGGAGAGGGAGAGGGAGAGGGAGATATATATATATATATATATATATATATATATATATATATATATATATATATATATATATATAGGGGAAATATCAAATAAAAAGTATATTTTGCCTAAGAAGGCTAAGAAGGATTTTTAAAATCTCTAAAACCGACCCACACGAACTCCGATTGAACTCATTTCGATGGCATTGGAACCGTCTCATCGAACCCTACAATATTAGATTTTAAGTTTTCGTTTTAACAACTAGATTTAGATTTTGGGTTTTAGGGCTTGGTTTTTAGCTTTTTAGTTGTATCTTTATGTTAAAGATTTGTTTTTAAAGTTTTGGTTTTAGTATTAGGGTTTATTGTTTACGATTTAAGGTTTGGGTTTTAGGGTTCGACAAGCCGGTTCCAATGATGTAAAAATTAATTCAATCGGGGTTTGTTTGAGTCGGTTTTCAAGTTTTTAAAATCCTTCTTAGCCTTCTTAGGCAAAATAGACTTTTTAGGGGAACCTTCCCCTATATATATATATATAGAGAGACAGATAGTGTACGTTGTGATGTTTATTTTATTTAACTAATGAAAATGATAAAAATGCATGTTTGATATTAACTTAACATCCCCATTTAAGATCGGATAGTGTTGTACGTGATGAAACTAATTACATTGTTACTAATTTTAAATATCAAATTCGTGATCTATTGAAAACTAATAACACATATAGAATATTAACAAAATATCTAATGACCATTCTTGTAGTTTAATCTATACTTTATAATAAAAATTAAATTGTCATTACCACATCAATTTTTCTCTTTAAAAATGACATTGAGTAATTACTGCATAAGTTTCTATTAAATTTTTTCACATGTCAATCTTATATTAAATCTATGTCAATTATTTAAAGATGACAAAGTATATTTTATAAAATAATAAATATTTAATCCTAAATTTTCATTAATTCAAACCGTCTTGCATTATCATTCAAGGTCTTACTAATTTATTTTAACTAAATTCATAAAGGATATTATAATTGCACCCTTGCACCATCACTCATATTAATTGCTACATGTCATCAATTATTACCTACTCCTTAAAACTAACCTAGTAATACATTAATTTATATATTATAATATTATTACATAAAAACTATTTATTTAAAATAAATAAATAACAACCACTGACATATTTGAAAAAAACCCTAATTTAACAGGTTTGTAATAATTAAAATTTTATAATTAATAAAAAAATAATTTATAAACTCATATTTTTGTTATCCCATCTTTATAAAGTTTTTGGGTTGATTTAAATAATAAAGTGACTACTTCATATTAAAAAAAACAAAGAAGATATAAATAAAAAAGTTAAAAAACGAGGTGGTTATCAAAACTCAAAAAATGCTAAAAACGGTTACTTAAACCTTTAAAATGTAGCTGTTGTAAAAAATAAAATAAATGAAAATTTTAATTACTATAATGACTTAAGTGCAATTAACAAAAAGTAAAAAAAGAAAATATATAATACACGTAAAACCTTAAAGTATAGATATATGCCAAACGTATACATAGTGTGATTTTTTAATTTTATTATTTTTTTAGTTTAAAAACAATTTTGCGTTCATAATATATTTGAATTTATTCTTTTAAATGTTTGCGTATTTAATTAATAAGACTCAACTATGACGAGTATTTAAACTAAATTTTCTTAGAAGGAAGATTTAAAAACTCAAATTTAATAAACTCTAATTGTGAAAAAAAAATCTTTTGAGCAATTCAACATGAAAATTATTAACACATGAACACGTGGTCATTTTGTTAAAAAAAAAAGAATCAGGGACCAAATATAAAATTTTGTAGGTCAAATAAGCTAGCTGGTGATTATCCCGAAAAAATTATAGTAATTAATGTTATAGGATGATGTAATTAGTGAACAGGGATGGTGCAATTAACCTAACCCCTTTTTTTTTTGAACGGCTTGGTACAGCGACACCCAAGACGGGATTTCAACCGTCCCCTCGGATTTGACGCTCTGGGGCGTATGCTCGAGCCCACCCCAGGAGGAACCCCACAACTAGGTAAACCCCCTGACCTTGATAAGAATATCTCCTTTAGTAATATTTTTTTTTTCTTAATTTGACTTTACTAAATAATTGTAATTCACCGGTTTTGTGACAGCAAATAGTAAAGATGAGATTGTGAGAACGTTTTAAATGAGGCCACAACCGTTTTAAATGAGGCAACAATTCGTTTTAAATGAGACTTTATTTACGACGGTTCATTTATCTTTACAACACACACATTTACAACGGTTATTGAACCGTTTAAAAAATGTAATTGACCGCTTTAATAAACTTTCTTTTCGTAGTAGTGCAATACGTAAGAATTGAAGATGAAAGCAGGAATAATAAATGCCTATGCAAAAAGAAAGCTGCATCAATTTTGCTTCAAAGTGGCGGTGCATGTGCTACTGTAAATGTTCAACTAAAACTTAATCACAGAAAATTGAATTTACCAACAATATTGAAACTGCTGTTGTAAAAGATGTAATAACCTGAACTGAAAAAGAAACAAAATATATGATAATACTAGCTCTTACTTAAGTAAGTACTTATTCTAGGAGCTAAACTAAATTAATATATGTATCTGTGTGTGAGTATATATGCATGTGAAATTAATAAACAAAAATTAACATAGACGTCACCGACAAAATGATTACTTAAGACGCCGGGTATGAATGCAAAGACCACCAACACGAAATGATTATTGAAGACGCCGGGTATGATTACATTGGTGTAAATACTCAAGAATATAACGGAATTAAAAAGAAAAATAAGACGAGTAAAATGGTGCAATTTTTATAATAAAATATTATAGGATAAAAAAGTTATGGATGCATAAAAAAAGAGGGGGTAAACTTTAAATAAAAAAGTAAATATATTATAATATATTAGAAGGTGACACATGACACCACCAAATTAATTCCAGCTTTTTAAAATGGTGCAAATGACTAAAATACCCTTGTTTACTTAAATAAGAAATACGACACATGTCACAATCCTATACACTCAACTTTTTGATTAGTCATTAGATTTGAGTTAATGGATTATTGCTCTATACATGGGTTATCATTTGAACACTTCACCTAATGCAACATGTTTGCAACCTTTTCCAACAAAAAAGGGTTGCATTAGGCTTATTTTGTAGTATACAAAATTTAAAATTTAACTTTAAGGAATTTGATTATCGAATAATGACTTTGTTCTATATAATAATAAGGGTAAGTATATATCTTTTAGGTTGAACTTTTCTTTTAATATCCAGTAAAAAAACAACACGTATATTATATAATCACGCTTCTAACATCAACTTCCAAATAGACGAAAGTGAGCTAAAAGAAAAGGGTTTTGCAAACCCTAGTGATCGATGTGGATCATTTTGTTTGAATGGTTTTGACATCAAACAGTTGAATCATTAATATGTATTTTAATCGGTGTCAATATATATATATATATATATATATATATATATATATATATATATATATATATATATATATATAGGGATTGAATCCTTTGAAAACCCAACCTTAGAGAGAAAACCCTTAAACCCTATGTGAACCACTAATTTGGAATCTTGAAAATAAATATGTGGTCCACATTAAACCTGAATAAAAAATTGGGTTTTCAATAAACAAATCATTTTTAATGTGCGTTAATGTGGACCACATATTTATTTTCAAGATTCCAAATTAGTGGCTCACATAGGGTTTAAGGGTTTTCTCTCTAAGGTTGGGTTTTCATTGGATTCAATTCCTACACACACACACACACACACACACACATATATATAGGGGAAGGTTCCATTGTTAACCCTTCCTTATAGCGTTAACCGTTAACCGCTTAACCCTAGCGTTTTTTGTGTTTTTGCTAATTCATCACCGTTTAGAAGTTATAGTAAGTGTAAGTTACTTACACTTACTTACATTTACTTACATCAGATAGGGATTGTAAGTAAGTGTAAGTAACTTACACTTACTATAACTTTTAAACGGTGATGAATTAGCAAAAACACAAAAAAGAAACCCCCTTATTTATGTATAATAAAAACCATGAAAAAAAAACTAAGATTCGGACAAAAAACGCTAGGGTTAAGCGGTTAACGCTATAAGGAAGGGTTAACATTTGATCCTTCCCCTATATATATATATATATATGTATGTATATAAATATAAAATTTTACTTAAATCAACTGTGTGAATGAGAGGAGTATAGATGACCATAATGCATTCAAAAACACCATGTCTTATCGCAAACAATATATCATGTGGGGCTTTCATAATGTTAGCTATTTTGTTAACCGTGTACTTATTATAAAAGTTTTTAAAATACAATAGATCGACATATGGTCATTGTAATTAAAAAACCTCAGAACATAAACTAAACATAAAGTTTTCAAGATGCACTAGTTACATAGCTACATTCGGTGGACACCAAGCACGTACACCATTATTAGTTGGAATTCAAAAGTACATAAAGGCTTAATATAGCCATTTACAGTATATCTGCGTAAATTAGAAAATAAAAAATAGAAAAAACACCGTATCCCGACGACACGTCATCGCGACAGGTTAATTTGAAAGCGGGAATATTTTGGCAGGGCGCGTGCTTCTGTGGAAAAAACCAGGGTCTACATTTGCCGACGACGTCGGGAAAAGTCAAAACTAAAAAAAATCACACAGCTTGTATCGACGACATGTCTTCGTGGGTAATTATCTGTGCCGACGAAATGATGTCGTCGAGAAAGCTCCAACGGGTCAGATTAAGTTTTTGTTGACTTTTTTTTTAGAACGGCATGCATAACAACAATAACAACCTTACCCAGTATATTCCCACTTTTCAGTAGGGTCTGGGGGAAAGGATAGATACAAACCTTACCCCTATACCAATTGGGATAGAGAGACTGCTCCGAAAGAGTCCCCGGCTCAAAGTTATCGTTTGAAGTTGATCATCTCAATGATTTTAACGTTATTTTCACAAAATAATTGAAATAACGTTAAAATTAGTTCATTTTTACTCTTGCCCCTTAAGGGCCCATGTCACACCCCCACCTCTCGTCACCTGAGATGATGTCACACGTCACACTGAAGAGGTTGCGGAAGTATAGTGGTGATGTCTCCGAGATAAGGGGTGACTTACTTGAACCGATATCCCAGCACACAGATTAACTTAGAATAAATAAATCATAAGGGTTTCGAAGTTATATCAACAGTACAGCTAAATTTATTACACAATCTGGTTTATTTAATTACAAATGTGTGAAGTGCATCCTCACACTGTCGTGACTGTTGTCCTGCAAAAATATTAAGTTTAAAACGTCAGCACAAAGCTGGTGAGTTCGACAAATCAGTTGAAACAATATGATATGATATGTAAATTCTCAAAAACTTCGGTTCTGGATAACCATGGGACTCATATCTAGTTCCTTTCGGACAATCTGTGTTTTGATAAAGACACTACCCGTCGGTAAGTATCTTGATGCCTCATTATCTTAATATATATCACTAATATTAAGAAGATATTACGAAAACAGGTACTAAACATTCACAAAAGGGGAGGAGCAACCCTCCCAGTGAATGGGTTGTCAGCCAATAGTACTATCAATGATTCCTGTTCGGCCCCACATGGGTTCACTAGATACAGTTCAAGAGATGAGGACTTTTGATACTGTGATAAAGATACTAACGGCAAAATCCCATGAAATCACACAAAAGTCACATGAAATCACACAGATAACGGTGATGCATATCATATGTTCAGAAAAGGATTTACAGGATTATCCCGATGTTTATAAAACATTAAAAAGAAAAAGGGTTGTACGAAACTCACTTGATATTTTACTGATAGCAGAATATCACACAAACTGGTAATAATATGATTCTGCATTAATTTTTAGGTTAAATTAGTTATTTATGTTTTAACTTACTGATTAGACCATTCTGAACGTCCAATGTCAAAGATATTGTCTTAACAGTCATCAAACTGATGTTAAATAATTAAGTAGTTAAATTAATGTTATATCATACAATGTATGATAATGTAGGAACCTATACCGATTTTGGTTCCTAATACACAGTTGATGACATGTTTAACTAATCCGAATAATCTCAGATTAATCAAATAGTTAATGTTATTGATTATGATGATGAAACAGTTCCTAGATAGGTTAATGGCTTAGGAATGATTAATCCTTGTTATTGATTACCCAAATATCATGAAATATCACAATGTAGTATTAGAATAGGTTTAATAACCATGTTTAACATACTAATCTGACTGTTATCATAAACATCAGATAATCATTCCAATGAGTATGTTAATGATTGTGATTAGTTTAAAACACTTGGATTTCACGTTGCATGTCAAAGATTAATCAAACTAATCACTTACATTGTCACAATCAAATGGTTTAAACCATTATAACCATTGTTATGATTCCATGCAAACCGGGCATTACAATGGATGAAAACAAGAATTTACCCGTTAACAGTTCGAGTTTATCATTTATAATCAATCCTAGCCATCATCTAGGCGATAATCAACAACCCTAACTATATCATTACGTTCAAAAACAAGATTTAATCAATCATTATCAAACTAGAAGGTTAAAACGAACTGTTACCTAGTCAGACGGAGTTCTGCGTGTAAAAAGACGATCCGGACTTGCAGAAACGTTTCCTGGTGCGATCTAAACACTGGGGAGCCTTCAAAATTGAGTTTTGATGGATTAAAAGGGTGGATTTTCGTGTATGATGGCTGAAACGTCGTGAGGAAGGAAGAAACTATGATTTCCAGATGAAATTTGACTTTTTAAGCCCCTTGCCGTCGAATCTGGCCCTAGGCGCATCGCCCCAGACCAAGCCTCGAGCTGGGGCGTACCGCGCGGATGGAGGGGTTCCCAGATATTTTGTTGCATCCCGCGCGTACCACCTAGGGTAGGCGTGTGGCTCGGGGCGTACCACCCCAGGCCATTTTCATCAACTTTTCGATTTTATCTTCGTTTCGCGATTCCAGACAATCCATAACTCCGTTTCGCGCACAGTTTTCGCTCACGCTCACTATTTCTCGCATACTATCAACCTGTAATAATTACAATCATTCAATCAACGTAGATTTTAAGAACGACCAAATGTGCTTACGTCATTGATTAAGTAATTTTCAACTGCAATTGTCACAGCCCACACATATATACATTATATGCGTGCACCACAACTGGAGCGTGAGAACGGCATGCATGCTACTCTATATTACGGAATTATTAAAAAACGATAAAAAGAGAGGAATGATGATATATAGATGAAAGCTAGAGCATGCATCATTGTTGATAAATAGGAGAAACTAGAAAAGGAACCCGCGCGTTGCAGCGGGTAATACGATTAAAATTATTGCTTTGTACCATGGTGTTATTATTAAAAGAAACATATAAAGTGATTATTGTTTCCACACCATACCCAAAAAATGTCGTATAAGCTCGATCATCTTAATTAGAAAAAGCCAATGTTTTGAAAACCGGACCGGACCGGCCTGTCGGACCGGGAACCGGTGGGTGAACCGGTCCGGTTAAGGGTTCTGGGCCGTTTTGAGTGATCCGGCCGGTCAAACCGACGAACCGGTGGTCGGACCGGTTTTTTAATTATTTTAATTATTTTTGATTTTATATAGATATATATTTATAAAATCATCTGTTTCTTAAATCCGATTCGACCGGTCGGAACTCTGACCAGCAAGGAGACCGATTCGACGTTTGGTCCGATTATGAAAACATCGGAAAAAATGAAACGAAGGGAACCGGCCGTGCGTAGAAAGACAGGAATGTTGATAAATAGGGTAAGAGAGGTAGGTTATTTTTAAGTATTAAATAATTATAGAGGGAGGAGATTGTTGAAAAAAAGATCCAACTATGAATTTTTTATTAGAACGGGATGTGACCTTAAGGAAATTGATTATGGAATAATGACCTTTTTCTATATAATAATAAGGGTAAGCATATATCTTTTAGGTTGAACTTTTCTTTCTATATCCGTTAAAAAACACAACACATCTATCTATTCTAATAAATCAAGGTTTTTAGGGACACATGTCACGTTCTGGTTAAATTTAAAAATGTTTTTCCCACCTCTCTCTCCTAATAAATACTATTAATTTTTAGTAATTAAATTAAATATTAATAAATATAATTTTTTTTATTCCAATAATGTACTAATTTATTAAAATTTAATAAACAAGAAGAATAATTCAATTATATCTTATCTCAAATACAATTTTGTAATTATTAAATATTTATTATTTAATTAACGAATTAATTTTTTATTATTCAACCCATGTAATATACGGGATTTTAGGCTAGGTAATAATTAACACACAAATCTTTGTAAAAAAATTGTTGTTTATAACATGTTAATTTATCAAACCTATTTGTACATGGGTTTCTAACCAAGTAATCATTTATATAAAAAAATCTTCTTTAAGCAACTAAGCGTGCACTAAAGTTTATGTCTGGTAAAATGGGCGGGTTGGGTCGGGTTGGGTAACGGGTCAGAACGGGTTCGGGTCAGGATGGGCGCGAGTCAGAACGGGTTTTAAGCAAAATGAGTTTGGGTCTAAATGGATTGTTCTTAAAAAACATCAATTTAATTTAACTTAAGATGTGTTATAAGTAAACAAATAGTTAATTTAGATAATTTTTAGTGATTTTCTCATCAAATATGTTATTAATCATTCTTAAATGTTTGAATCCATTGTATTTGCATGCTTTTTTGATTACCCGTCTTGACCCGCATTATGTCTAAGTGCTACCCATTCAATATTATGATGTTACCCATTTTAACCCATTATACTAAATTGTTTACCCAAAGCAACCCATTTCCTTTGACATGGTAAAAATTGACACCTCTACTAAAGTTGCATTATTCAAGCTAAGCCAAACGAGTATTGACCTTTATGCGTATGAAAAAGTCATCAATACGTATAATAAATACTATAAATGCTCCCTCACGCGTTGTGTAGGGCCAACCAAAACAAATTTCCGTACGAGAGAATAGTGTGCATTTTAGTTTATTGAATGCAAAGTGCAAGATGGCAACTAAATAAGTAGTAATGTTGCAATTAAAGGTACTCCACCTATTTTTAGGTAAAAGTAAGCATTAATATCATAAACATAAATGCATTCTTTTTTTTTGGTGTAGGTGATAAACTCTGAAAGTTTTTGTTGTAAAATTGTACAAAAAGAGAAATGATGATCAGATTGCTTTCATAGACAATCAGCTGAGATAAGCTTGATAATTCACAACAAAAGAACGTGTAAAATGTTAAGTTTCTGAGCAAAAAAGATTTAGACAAATGGGAAAATCAAGATTTTAAATATACTTCATGTTTTATTGTCATACGTTTTGCCCTCAAAATGTGTTAGTTTTGTCTACTTTGACAATTTAAATACTGTGGTGTTTCTGTCTGTCATTTGATAAATATATGTGTGTTCATTTGCATGAAACAATTGTGTCTGTTACTTGAGTAATTAGCTTGAAAAATGACTAGAGATATACTTGCAGTAAAAGGTTGGAAGGAAGGAATTGAGAGCTTAAATACTTTAAGCAACTGTTTCATCAATCAATTAAGAGTTAGTAGTTTAGAATTGTCATTTCTTGTATTTTTCTTTTTCAGTTGTTGTATAACTTATAAACAAAGTTAGTTGTGTTGTTTTTTGATATTGTTTTCATAAGTGACGTCACTCTTTAATCTACAATGATGGTTCATTAGTAAATTAGTATCGAATTGAGTTGACCATTTCAGGGTTCCAAATCAGGTGCAATTCAACACATCAATAAGAGATAAACGGGCCCATGAGCTTTTATGATCAAAAGTTTATGCAAAACAAACGTAATCATCCCAAAAGTCCAAAAGAAAACGCAGACTAGAATGCTGATAGACCAGCTAAAATGCTACTGTAGCCCATTAGCCTACACGTGTGCAATTATCGAGAACCCCATCTTATGATGATACCTGAGATTACATAGTTACATACAATAGTTACAAAACCAATTTTCAATGTCTGGGTACCAAATTTTCTGTTTTTCTTTCTCATATTGGGCATCCATTTGATCAACAAAGGAATACGGTTAGCTCAATTCAGCTGGCTCGTTAATTCTCCATTTTCATCTTCTACATCAAGTTCCTGTTCCACAGCTTTAACCTGCAAAACAAGCAAGGTCAATTAACACAGGTTGCTATTTCAATTCATGTATTTATGAATAGGTTGATATACCATCTATATCTATATCTATATCTATATCTATATCTATACTATATAATAAATAAAGGTTTTGGTGGGACACATGTCACCATTGTAAACAACCTAAAAATTAGTTTTCTCATTTCTCTCTCATATTAATCGTTTGCAAATCATCTTTTATTATATTTTGATTTTTCTTATTTCTCTTCTATTAAATAATAACTTTATTCAATTTAACAAATAAAATTATTACATCATAAGTCATATTATTATTTTTTTTTTTTGTAGAAAGTCTTTGAAAAATATGTAAGATGTTATTTAAAATAAATAATTTGACAATTTATTTGTTTAACCTGTGTATTACACAGGTATTTACCTAGTATAGTATATATTCACGCTTCTAACATCAACTTACGAAAGTGAGCTAAAAGAAAGGGGTTTTGGAAACCCTAGTGATGTTGATCATTTTGTATTGATGGTTTTGACATCAAACAGTTGAATCATTAATATGTATTTTAATCTGTGTCAATATATATATATATATATAGGGGCCGATTATTGTACAAAGGAAATTAACGTGAGAAGCGTAGAAAGCCACATGGTCGCGCCACGTGTAATCTGGGTAAGGGGTATAATGGTCCGTAATAAATAAAAAATGTTATGTTCGTGTCACACCTCCAAATTCCCACTCGTGGAGTCAGTCCACGTGGGTGTGACGTGGCCAGAATCATAGCTCAAGGTCATATAGAACACCTCTATATGAGTTCACAAATCCAATGTTTGACACATACACTCAACAAAAATAGTTTGCAGCGGAAAATAAAATTATCATAACGTTCAGCGGAAAGATAATTGTTTACACAGCGGAAAATTAAATTGTCAAACGCAACATTGTTTAAGCACAACACAAAAGTAATTGTTTTCGAAAGGTAGACAAAACAGAAATGCATGTATGTCCCTATGCTCGATCCCTTAAATGTGCATTCTTGGAGGTCCATCATCCTATCAGTTACCTGAGAATACAAGTTAGAAAAAGTGTCAACACGATGGTTGGTGAGTTCACAGGTTTTGATATACATATAGTAATAGAAAGTGTGTCATGCTGTTTATCAAATGTTAGTACCGAGCCCAAGGCTCCAAGTGTCAGTGCGTCACTACCGAACTAGACTTGTTTGTCCTTGCCTCCGCTATGTCTCGTACACATAGCGAGTTAGGTCAGAGTTTGCACGGGTTATGACATCCAGTCAACATGGTGCCCCATGGGGTTAGTCATTCCCTAATGGATCCATCCAAATCTACCACGTTGTTCGTACATTAACGGTAAGACTTTGTGAGGGCTTAATACGAGTTCAACACTTAATGTTTGTCAAATAAACCAGCATACACAATAAAAATGTTTGTCACAGTGTAAATGTTTGACTCGATGTAACTAGTATTCTCCCCCTATTTTAAAGCGTTTGAAAAAGAGTAGAGAGGGGCCGTAAACTCACCTTAGTGTGCAAGTACAATATGCGTAAGCTCCTGAAGCGTCAAGTAGTACGTCGGTCACCGGCAACCTATATCGTATACCGTACGTGAGTTTGTGTATGTGACCGTGCTAGTGTTTGTGTTAGTGCTCGTGTTTGTGTCCAACAACCCTTGGTTGTTCTTGTTTGTCCGTGTCGGTCCACAATGACCGTGTTTGCCCGTGTTGGTCCACATTGACCGTGTTTGACCAAAGTTGACCGTGTTTGACTAAAGTTGACCGTGTTTGACTAAAGTTGACCGTGTCAAGTCAACGACCCGTAGGTGAACCGTGTGACGGTTGTGAATCGTGTAGCAATCGTGTAAGTGTTCGTCGTGTGCAAAGCGCGCAAATCGTGCTATGGGCAACTTACTATTTATAGTAAGTTTCCATTAATGGAAAGTTCACAAAACATATCGGTTTTATAGTTCTAGCATGCTCATTTGTCCTACGTGATCATGTTAACACATAACACATCATCATACGGATTCACATAAGTCGTTTACATCATGTTTGCACATAAAAGTTTCCTAAAATGGAAAGTTTCCATTTATAGCATACGTGATATCAGAAACCATCTAACTTAGCATCTAATCATCATGTCACAACCTAATAAGTCATCTAGCATGCTCGAATCACCCAACATGTTTACAAATCGGTTTTTCTAAAAATAAAGTTACTATAAATAGTAACTTTGTTGTTTTTGCATAAAAATGACCATTATAATATTTCTAAACCATTTTCTCATCATAAATTATCTTAATAAATCATCTAGCATTGTTTAAACATACCATCATGGCCAACCTCATCATCTAGCAACATCTTGACTCAAAAAGTTACTAAAGATAGTAACTATGCCAAACATGACCATAAACATTATCAACATCACATTCTAAGCATTCTAATCATTATATTAACATCCTAAGAGCAATTCTATATACATGCATGTTCACCATTTCGTCCATAACATCATTTTGCCAATATAAAGTTTCTATTAATAGAAAGTTCATCCAAATCATGTTTTTACTCATCAAAATCACAATCTAATCTTTCAATAACACTTCTACATCATCAAGAATCATCCCCACATCAACAAAATCACCTAACATGCCTTAGATCATACATGCATGTATCAATATTATCACAAATCATCATTTTAAGTACAAAGGCTTATACCCATCATCTTAGATCATCATAAAACATCATTACAACATCATAGATCATCAAGAAACACATTTAAACTATCAAACCCAGAAGTAAAACTCGTGCATGTGTATGGTGGGTGCTTGCATGTGGGTTTCAAGCATTGCATGTGAGTGTGTGAGTGTCTAAAGAGTGTTTTAGCCATAGATACTACCTTAGGTGCTCCAAATCGTTGAGATGGCTGGTTCCACAGTTCCTGGAGCTCCTGGTTCGTTGGTTTCGACAAGAGCAAGGAGATGGTGTTGATGGTCAAGCCTCTAGGAATCACCAAGCTTCAATCCACAAGTTCCAAGCTTCAAAATTGGTCTCCAATGGCTTCCAAGGCTGTTGCAGGGGTGTAGAGGAAGAAGAAGGTCGGAAGGTTGAGTGTATAGCCGAAGAAATGATGAGAAAAAGGTTGATATAATAAGTTATGCAGCGGAAAATAACGTGTTTGACATATGCAGCGGAAATAAATAGTTGTCAGACATAACATTGTTTAATACATAAATCAAACGAAATAGTTTTCAAAAGATGAACAAAATGCATGCGGGGTCCTATGCTCAATCCCCTATGTGCATTCCTGTTCCAAGTGCTTGCCATGCTAATTACCTGAGAATATAAGTTAGAAAAGTGTCAACACAATGGTTGGTGAGTTCACAGGTTTTGATATACATATAGTAATAAAAGTGTGTCATGCTGTTTATCAAATGTTAGTACCAAGCCCTAGGCTCCAAGTGTCAGTGCGTCACTACCGAACTAGACTTGTTTGTCCTTGCCTCCACTGTGTCTCGTACACACAGTAAATTAGGTCTGAGTTTCACGGGTTATGACACTCAGTCAACATTGTGCCCCGTGGGGTTAGTCACACCCAAACGGATCCATTCAAATCAACCACATTGTTCGTACATTAACGGTAAGACTTTGTGAGGGCTTGTTACGAGTTCAACACTTAATGTTTGTCCAATAAACCAGCATACACAAAATGTTTGTACAATAATAGATGTTTGACTCGATGTAACCAGTATTCTCCCCCTATTTAAAAGCGTTTGAAAACGAGTAAAGAGGGGCCGTAAACTCACCTTAGTGATGTGAACGGAAGTATGCGTAAGCTCCTGATGTGATAAGCACTCGGTCACTGGCAACCTATATCGCATACCGTTCGTGAGTTCGTGTAAGTGACCGTGCTAGTGTTTGTGTTAGTGCTCGTGTTTGTGTCCAACAACGCTAGGTTGTTCATGTTTGTCCGTGTCGGTCCACAATGACCGTGTTTGCTCGTGTTGGTCCACACTGACCGTGTTTGACCATGTTTGACCGTGTTTGACCAAAGTTGACCGTGTCAAGTCAACGACCCGTTGGTGAACCGTGTGACGGTTGTGAATCGTGTAGCAATCGTGTAAGTGTTCGTCGTGTGCAAAACGCGCAAGTCGTGTATATGGACAACTTACTTTTTATAGTAAGTTTCCATTTATGGAAAGTTCACAAAGCATATCGATTTTATAGTTCTAGCATGCTCACTAGTCCTACGTGATCATGTTAACACATAGCACATCATCATACAAAGTCATATAAGTCGTTTTCATCATGTTGGTACACAAAAGTTTCCTAAAATGGAAAGTTTCCATTTATAGCATACGTGATATCAGAAACCATCTAACTTAGCATCTAATCATCATGTTATAACATAATAAGCCAGTTAGCATGCTCGAATCATTTAAAATATTCATATGTCAAGATTTATAAAATTAAAGTTACTATAAATAGTAACTTTGTGGTTTCGCATACAAATGACCATTCTATCATCTCCTAATCCATTTTCACATCATTAATCATCATAATAACCAATTTAACATCATTTAAACATGTCATCATAACCAAATTCATCATCTATCAACATTTCATTAATAAAAGTTACTAAACATAGTAACTATGTCAAAATGACCCTAAACATTATCAAAATTACCTTCTAACTACTCAATTCATCATATTATCATCCTAATAGAAATTCCACATACATGCATGTTATCAATATCAACTATTTCACCATTTTACAAATAAAAAGTTTCTAAAAATAGAAAGATTCATTAAAATCCTAGTTTTAACCATTCCAAGGACATTCAACCATGTAGATCATCACCAATAATATTTATAATCGTATATCATCCTTCAAGATCATCAAAAACGCATTAGATTGCACATGCATGTGACTATTTCACCAAGTTATGACCAAATCAAGCATTCTAATGACACACATCATCATGGATCGTCACAAAACTCAATCGAAACACCATAGATCATCAAGAAACTTATCTAAATCAACAAACCCAGAAATAAAATTCGTGCATGTGCACTATAGGTGCTTGCATGTGAGTTTTAACACATGCATGTGTGTGTAATGGTGATTTTAAGCTACAAGGGGTGTGTGGCTACCTTCTAAAGCTCCTTGAACACCAAGATGATGAATATGCAGCTCCTGAATCTCCAGAAGTTCGAATGCAGTAGCTCCAAGCGAGTGGTGGTGGTCTAGGGGATCTCCTTTGGCTCTCCAAGTCCACAATGTGGCTTCCAAGCTTCAATCTTGAGCTTCAATGGCTGTTAATGGAGGTTCCAGAGGTTGAAGATGAAGGTAGGGGGTGATAATGTCGATCAGAACTCGAAAAATGAAGTTGTAGGGTGGCTTGTGATGATGGTGTCTTGGTTTTATAAAGATTTGCCGTCTGACACCCGTCGCGTACCGCGGAGACAGGCCAGAAAGAAGCTTCGCGCTACGCGGAGGAATCCGGGAGTCAACTCTTCGCGATGTCTGTTGCGCACCGCGACGATGCTTCTTGTTGGGCCATCGCGTACCGCGATGGGCCCCTGAAGAGCCCAATAAGCCCTTTTTAATGGATTTGATCCGTTTGTCACCGTTTTCACGTCCACGAACTATCGTTTTGGCCTCGTTTGGACTTCCAAGTTCGGTGTGTGAGTGTTTCGTGAGGTTTCGAGTGTTGTGCTACACAATGTGCTTGACATTCACCAACGTTCATGTATTTTGACACGTGTGTGCTGTTTGCCGATAATTCCACGAATTATCTAGTTGTGTGTTAGTGTTCGTACTGTTGTGCCACGTGTCACACTAAATTAAACTAACTCTAGTGCCACGTGTACATAAAGCATTTAAATAATCATTTAAATAAATAATAAGCTGACCTGAAAATTACGGGGTGTCACATAGATGATTTATTTGAGTTATAATAATGATCTATTGAGAATATTGGAACCATTGTGGTGCTATTTGTGATTTTGGTTAGTGATAATGACTTTTGTTTACTTGCATGTATGATCCACCATGATCCATGAATATTTGAGTATGAATATATGTTTGTGATGATATTTGAGATGTGTTATATGGTTCATTATGATTTTGTTGATCAAAAATGGATTATTTGAGGTTATTACAATCTTTAGTAACTTTAAAGTTACAAGATCTTGTTAGATGATAACATTGATAGTAGAAACATGTTTAAATGATGATTTGAGATATATGATGATGATATTTGCACAAGAAATGGATTAGGAACTCCTTCAATTTGAAAGATAGCAGCTTGGTAGAAGCAATGCAGGAGGAACTCCTTCAATTTGAAAGACAAGGAGTTTGGAAGATATGCTCTTTGCCAAAAGGTAAGTATGCCATCGGAACCAAGTGGATGTTCAGAAACAAAAGGATGAAAAGGGTGTTGTCATGAAAAACAAAGCAACACTGGTTGTACAAGGGTACACACAAGGGGAAGGAATCAATTATGATGAAGTTTTTGCTCTAGTTGCAAAAATTGAGGATATCAGAATATTCTTAGCATTTGCCGCTGCTAAAAACTTCAAGGTTTTTCAAATGGATGTCAAAAGTGCCTTCCTTTATGGGAAAATTGATGAGGAAGTATATGTTTGTCAACCACCTGGTTTTGAGGATCCAAAGGTTCCTGATCACGTCTGTAAACTCGATAAAGCTTTATATGGGTTGCATCAAGCTCCTAAAAATGGTATAAAACTTTATCCTTATTTCTGCTAACAAGCAACTTCAAAAGAGTGACTATTGACAAAACACTTTTTTTCAAGAAATCCAATCAACATATTATGCTTGTAAAGATTTATGTTGATGACATTATCTTTGGTTCCATCAATGAAACTCTCTGCAAGGACTTTGAAGCACTGATGAAGTCCAAATTTGAAATGAGCTCAATGGGAGAGCTTACTTTCTTTCTTGGAATACAGGTGAAGCTAACTCCTACAGGTATATTCATTAATCAATCAAAATATGCCAAGGATATTCTTGAAAGGTTCAACTTTACTGACTGCAAAGCTCTAGGCACTCCTATGTCCAAAACAACATTCTTAGGACCTGACCTTGGGGGAGGATGTTGATCAACACCAATACAGAGCTATGATTGGTTCTTTGATGTATCTCACAACCAGTAGGCCTGATATCATGTTTGCAACTTGTTTATGTGCAAGATTTCAGGCTAATCATAAGAGTTTTCCCATGTTTGCTGTGAAAAGGATCTTTATATACCTCAAAGGAGCACTAAGTCTAGGATTGTGGTCTCCTAGGAATGCTGATTTTTAGTTTATGGCTTACACTGACAGTGATTATGGAGGTTGCCATATCATCAAGAAGTCTACATCAGGAGGATGTTAGTTTCTTGGATCCAGAATAGTTTCTTGGCAATGCAAGAAGCAGTCATGTGTCTCTACTTCTACTGCAGAAGCTGAATACATTGCTGCCTCTAGCTGCTGTGCTCAAGTAATTTGGATTCAGAATCAAATTAAAGATTACGGAGTAGAACTTTTCAACACTCCCATACAGATTGACAACTCCAGTGCAATCTCTATCACCAATAATCCTGTCAAACATTCCAAGACCAAGCATATTGACATCAGATATCACTTCATCAGAGATTGTGCAGAAAAGAAGTTAATTCATTTAGTCAAAGTTGATACCGAACACAATATGGCTGATCTCTTCACAAAGGTATTTGATGAAGGAAGATTCGGGTATTTAATAACAGCTATTGGTATGATCAATTTTGAATAAATAAATTTGTAATAAGGTTTTAATAAACCTTCAGTAGATAAAATTGTTCTGATAAGTATTCACTCATCAGAAAATTTTAAGTCTTCGGAAGCTTTATTTAAACCAATGTCGGAAGCAATCTCACTTCAGAAGAGATTAATTCTTCTCAGAAGTACCTATCTTCCGATACATATCTTTCGAAAGCTTAATCTTCTGATGAATTTAAATTGCTTATCTAAGCAATATAGTATCATCAGAAGAAAATGTCTTCCGAAGTATAAAATTCTCTAATAGAAACTTCCAAACCTTCAAAATAAAGTATTTCTGATGAAATATTTAAAGTTCCACATAGAGACTTTAAATACGAATCAGAAGAACATTCCTTCTAAAGAACATTTTTAGTCCTGAATAATTCTCCTTCCGATAGAAATATCTTTGGAAGCTGGTAAGTCCTTCCGAAGAATGTGAGTATTCCAGTGCACCACAGCTGTCTCAGAAGACCTTTTCTCTGACACTTCGGATCTCAAAATTAAATGTGTCTCTATATTAAATGCTGTCATTCTAAAGTATAAGAGGTCTCCCGCTCATTCCATTTTTATCTTTCCACCTTCAACTCATCAGTTTCTCGATCAAACCTTAAACCACACCAAATTCAAATGGCACTCCTTGCTTTCCGACCTGTTCACAATCTTGTAGTGGAGCTATCAGCTGAGCATGATGCTGATTTTGCACCAATCATTTCCTTTTTACGAAGGAGCAGGTATTTTTTTGCCATTTCTGTCAACCCAGTAGTATATGAATCCCACCACCAACAGTTCTGGTGTTCATGTTCTATTGTTTCCTCTTCCAAGGGTAGAACTCTCTTGGCTACCATTGATGCGCATTCCATTTCAATTTCTATAGAGACCATCTGTCGGCATCTCGAACTCAATGATGCTGGTGGAAGGGTCTCATTCACAAGGGATGAGATAGCAGCGACCTTTCGGTCCATGGGATACGAAGGTCCTCTCCCTTAAACTACCTATTTGAAGGGTAGAGTGTCCTATAATTACAAGTATCTCATACATGTTTTTCTTCACTGTCTTTCAAATAAAACTGGTGGATGGGATCAAATCCCCTCTGATTTAGCGTCGGCTATTCATGGCTTGATCTCCAATCAACCTTTTAACTTTTCTATGTTTATTTTCAATAATTTAGTGGACAATATTTCGTCCCCAAAGAAATTTTGTATCTATCCAAGATTTTTGCAACATTTTTTTAACAGTGAGTTAAGCTTTTCCCTCTCACTATCTGGGCATGCATATCCTGTTCCCTTGGTCACTACCAAGGTTTTTGTTCAGTTAAAGAAGAAGAGTGCACAGTTCTATGGAACTTTCACTCATCTTCTTCCTTCCATGGAGCTTCCTGCTCATGAAGGTGACAGCTCTGTAGAACCAACAAATGTTGAACCCACACCTTCCCCTTCTGTCCCACACCCCATTAAAGTTACATACAAACGCAAACAAACCCCTGAACAGCTCTCTAAAGCAATTCAGGTTCCTTCTTTTGAACCCAGAAAGAAAAAGGCAAATAGAACTGGTAGGGGCCTAGTTCTGCCTAAGGTGCAAACCACACCTACTATTTCACCAATGGATCTTCCTCTAAATCCAGTGGTTGCCCCTTTCCAACCTGACAGCCCTCAGTGTATGTCACCATACATACCTGAGAATACCCAAAGGGACACCACAACAATGGAGTTTGCTTCTTTTGAAGCAACTCCCCTAGTACAAGGACTGTCTCCCAAGTCCATAGGATAGTCAACCCCATCACAGCTCCTCACACATCCCCTTACCCAGGCTCAAGGAACCTCTACTGTTGCTCTGGATGACTCACTCTCTCCCACTTCCCAAACCTTACTTAGAGTGGTGACAGAGTTGCAAGAAAGGTTTCCCGACCCATAGCTTACAATGTCAGAGGTTGACCCCAGAAGTATGGAAGTGGTCCATACAATGGAGGCTGCCACTAGTACAGGCAATAGGACCTCCTCTGTGGTAACTCACCTTGCTGATGACTTCTTTGAGGTCATCTTCAATGAGAGGAATCCAGGGTGCCAAGACACCACATCTGGTGGTGGAGGTGCAGGAGCAAGGCTCAGGACTCCATCGCCCAATGACTCCACTCTGGTGGATAAGGGCACCACCATTCAGGAATTGACTACCACCATCTCCATCTTCCAAGCCAGGGTAGCCAATCCGGAAGCTGAGGTCGCTTCCCTAAGGCTGCAGGTGCAAGAAAAAGATTATACCATCTTGGACCTTCAGCGTCGACCATCGATCATCTTTACCCCATTTCACCCTGACCCTATCCAGGTGTCCTTTCTTTCCCCTGATGCTTCCAGAAATGGGGAGAAGACACAACCTATAGGGTTAGGATCTCCAGCTGAAGGAGAAGAGGAGAAATCTCAAGAACCCACTCCATTCATCTCTAACTTGGATAATGAATGGGATGAGTTCATGGGAACTTACTTTCATTGTTCCAGCTCTTCTTCCTCCTCATCTTCTGAAGCTGCAGAGGCATCCATGGAGATGACACAACAGCAAACATCTCCTATCTCCATGGAGCCTAGGTCCCCTACCGGGACCCATGAGTCCCCGTATGGGACTATGTCCCCTGATGGGATTGAAGCTGCTGTTGCTGCTACTGAAGACCTCTCCTCCAATACTGAGTTCACTTAGACTACTAAGTAACCTTCCAAGTTGGTTGGTCTACTGGAGGAGGTAGTGAATTCTAAGGTTAACTCCGAAGCTGCAACTGCTTCCGAAAGCCCAGTCACACTTGAGGTTTCTTCCCCAGATGAACTATTGGTCGATTAACCAACTGGTGAGGCCACAAAATACATCTCCTCCGGGTTAAACACAATGAACAATGGAAAAAAAGAAACTAACCCCAGAGGAGGAAGTTGCTCAAGAGGAGAGGAGACCACCAAAGAAGAAGGACCGACCAGACACTTCCTTGGATGATGAAATTCTAAGACTATCTGGTCTTCTCCAGGAGAAGAAATTCGACATAGATGAGGTACTGCTCTGGTCAGTGCCTAATATGGTTGCTGAACAAGCAGCTTGAACAGGCTGCTGCTGCACCCAAAGCTGTGGCAGTTCTTTCCAAGAAACAAAAGGAGACTGCATACCGAGAGAATATGAAAAAGTTCTTGGTGAACTATGGATTCTCTCAGCAACAGCTTGATCCAATGAAAAACTCTACCATGGATATGCACATGAGCGATATTAAAAATAAGATATCCAAGGGAGAGCTGCCTTCACTGGACCATATCCAGGCTCAAAGGGAGGCTCTAAATCTAGGCTTTAAGGGAAGAACAATTTTTGACACACCCCTCTCTAGTACAGCAATCAGAAAAGGAGAGGAAGTGATATGTGAAGCTGCTACAAATGCTTTCTTCCCAAAGCAGGAGCCTCTTTCTCCTCCATCCAGTACCTCTTATGACAACATGCCTATATCCTCAGTGATCAAAATAAACAAAGGTGCTACACAGAAAACAACTACAACTCCTGATTATGAGATTTCTACTAGGGAGGATGAGAGGAGAACAGAAGAAATATCTGCTGCTGAGGATGCAGCAGCTGAGGAAGCAACCAGGGAAGAGTGAGCAGGGGAAGCACAAGAGGCCATAGGTCAGAAAAGCCTAACTGTGCTTACATTCCAAACAAGGTTTAAGAGAAAAAAAACAATGGCTAAAAGAACAAAAAGGACTGTAAGTTCCTCTAACTCTGAGTCTGACTCTGAGCCAAAACGAGCACCAGAACCCATCAGAGCATATATTCCAATCACTGAGTGGAGCTTCCATGCCAAGCATAAGATGGTCACACTCAAGAAGAAAAATGGAGGCATAATGGTGCTAGACATCAATCAGCTCATAATTCTTGCTGACCCTTTTGTATTTGATCTTGAAAGGCTCCCTCTCAACAACCTTGATAATGGTGTTGATGGCAGAATTGCCATCAAGTAGGCCAAGGGAAGGGCAAAGGTTCTCGGAGGAGAAAAATAGAGTTTTGGAAACATCAGCCTAGGGAGAGACTGTAAAATCATAAAGGCTGATGCTCTCCAAAATACTCTAAATCCTTGGCTCCACTCCCATAAGTCCAAAACAGGTGTCGGAAGAACAAAGTTATCTTCCGAAGGTAAGTAGTCTTCGGAAGATAACCTTGTTCTTCAAGAACCCTCCAAGGAAGATAAAGTCTTCCGTATACATCAGCAGCTTCCGAACAAATGCTCAGTAGCTTCCGAATACAAAGACTTCCGAAGACTTTTCTCTTACAAAATTCAAGACACTTAAAGAAATAATCAGAGTTGCTTTCTGTCATCAAAACCAACACATAAGACATTCCAATGATGGTCAGCAACAAGGAAGATTTGTGAGACCTATAGAGATACCTTAAATTTAATATGACTTTTCTCTTACAAAAGTCAATGAACTCTTTTGTATTAATTGTAATTAATATGACTTGGTCTGTCAAAGTCATAACAGTAGTTTTAGCATTAGTTTGTTTTCTAGTATTTTGTCAAGCCTTGTATTCCTACGAGGATACAGCTGTAGGCTTTAGTATAAATACATTCATCTGTAACTTAGCAAAGTGTGCTTGTGCTTGAGCTAAGAGTTGTTTATTTCTTACAGTTGCATGCAATATATTTTAACCTTGATTTTAAACTCCTCTTGTGTATTTATTTCAATCTGTTCTGTAAATCAAGTTGATAGAATTTCCTCATCTATCAACTTAGTAGAAGATACCTTGTGAAAATGTTGTATATATTACATAACTAGATCGAACATTATTGTTATTGTTATTGTTATTGTTATTGTTATTGTTATTGTTTTATTTTTATTTTTATTATTATTATTTTTATTATTATTATTATTATTATTATTATTTATTTATTTATTTTATTATTATTATTATTATTATTATTATTATTATTATTATTATTATTTATTATTATTTATTTTTTTAAGCTATCAAAACAATCACAGTGATATTCTAACCAGTGCCAGAGCTTGACCGAAACTTCAGGGGGGCGAAATAAATTCTTTTTTTCTAAGGGGGCGAAATAAAGGTTTTTAAAAAATTTTACACTATGTATCGAGAAATATACACTACTATAGGGGTGTTCATCGGGTCGGATAACGAGTTATTCGAATCGGGTATTTCGGGTTGGAAATTTTTTTGGTCTATCCGAAACCCAACCCAATTTTTTTGGTCTATCCGAAACCCGACCCGACTCGAAATTCTAAATATATTATCCGACCCGAAAAACCCGAATTCGTTCACCCGAATAACCCTGTTTTTTCGGATATCCGACCCGAAAAAAACAGTTTTTGCATATCCGAAACCAACCCGATCCGAATCTAAAATCATATTATCCGACCCGAAAAACCCGAAATAGATTTCGGATACGGTTTTTTTTGGTTTCGGATACGATTCGGATTTCGATTTTTTTCGAGTTTCGGATATTTTGAACACCCTTACACTCCTACGTGAAAAAACAAGGGAGCAGCGACCCCTGCCTTGCTAAGATGCGCCATTGATTATAAGACAACTTTGCTTTTTAATGATTAACTTTGCGCATACCCGCTTTGCTCTCTCTCTATATATACACCAAACCAGAGAACTCCAAACATAATCTAGCTTCCTCTCTCGTTTCACACACTTTTCCTCTCGATCTTTTCTTCACGCGTTAATACAAAAGGCATATACCCAAAGATGATGGAGCTTATACAACATTTTTTGGGTATGGTGTGGAAACTTTTCCTAAGTATACTAAAAAATGCTGGAGTAGAAACCACATGGCTTAGGAATGCTTCTAGTGGTGATGAAGGAGAAGCAGAAACTTCACCAACAAGGTAATTTTATAATTCTTTATTTTACCTTCACATATAATTATAATTATTATACAATATATATAATGGCAATTTTGTCCTCACCTGCAGGTGTTATTCAGATTTGGATTTACCTTATCATGCTTCTCCTGATCCAACCCCAACAGATTCTGCTCATAACGAAATTATTGAAGAAGATCAGTTAATGTCATTTACACCATACTTTACCCCTGAAGTTGATTTAGGTGGATCATCATCAAGAGCAAATCCACACAATTATATTTCAGAAAGGAAAATAATACTTATAGGTATGTTACTATGTTCCGATTAAGATACATATTAATGATTCAACTGTTTGATGTCAAAAGGATCAACACAAAATGATCCACATCACTAGCTAGGGTTTCCAAAACCCCTTTCTTTTAGCTCACTTTCGTCTATCTTGAAGTTGATGTTAGAAGCAATCATTATATACTACATGTATCTCTCTCTATCTCTCTCTCTACATGTCTCTCTCTCGCTACATCTCTCTCTCTCTATCTCTCTCTACATGCTGGGTATGATGTCATTCTTTTTATAATAGAGGATTAAAATTAGTAATATCATATAATCATATATTGAACAATATATATAAAAAAATAGAAAAACCAGAAATTAGGTTTTCAAAATTAGTAGGGTTATTCGGGTAACTCGAATTCTACATAATATGATTCATATTCCGATTCAATTTTATATTATCAGGTTGGGGTTTAGAGCTAGTTCGGGTTGACTAATTCAGGTGTACTCTTATTCGGGTTCGGGTGTATATAAATTGGGTTTCTTATTTGGGTATGAATAAAAATGACACCCCTACTCGTACTATAGGTGTCTATGCCTTATGTGGGACGCCCTTTATGGCCGCTCCATTTGCTATCAAGGATGGTGGGTGGATGAGTATTTTACTACTTCTGTCCGTTTCCTTATGTGCCTTTGTAAGTTGTTGTCTTCTTGAATTTTGCTTAAATGAGGGGTATGAAAACTATGAGGACGTTGGGGATGTTGCTTCTCCTAGAGTTGGATACAAAATTATGGTGGTACGTACGTTCGTAAGTTGATTTTTCAACAACATATATAAATTAATTATTGCACAAATTAACTGATTATGTTATTTTTTTCCTATTTTTCCAGGCGTTTATTGTCATACAATGCTATGTGAGTATATCTCATATCTTTTTAATTTATATTGGATACGTGAAAAACCATTTTTACCAATCCATATTATTTCCTTCAATCGATGTTATCAATTGGGTCGGGTGTGATTTTGGTGACATGACTGAGTCGATCGAGGACTTTATATACCGGTTAGATTTCAGTTTCCAAGTGGCCGGACTATTGCTGACTTGCTTCTGTTTCAGGCTTCAACTTTATATCCATCTATTAAATTAAATTCGTCGTAAACTACCATATAATCAACATAACTGTCTAATTTAAAGGGTCAAGATTTAATCTTAGTGAATTTAAATGGCTGAGAATTCATCAAATGTCGGTTAAGTTCACCGACGTCTATATATATAATATACTATTTTGTTTATAAAAGTTTATATATTAGAGAACTAGCCAAGAAAACCCGTGTATTACACGGTTGAATAATAAAAAATATATTTTATTTATATTAAATAATAATAAATATTTAATAATTATAAAATTATATTTAGGATAAGATATAATCGAATAATTCTTATTGTTTATTTAATTTTAATAAATTAGTAATTATTGAAATAAGAAAAATTATATTTTTAAATATTTAATTATATAATGTGATTACTAAAAATTAATATTATTTAATAGGAGAGAGAGGCGGAAAAAACATTTTCAGATTTAACCAGGACGCGTCATGTGTCTTCTAGAAATACTCATTTATTAGAGTAGATAGATAATAGAATATATGAAATGATAAAGATTTCAAATCTCATTTCCACTAAACAATAAAAAGTATTACAAAATAAGTGATCCGTTATATACGTACATTCTTACAACTTCTTCATATGTGGCTGGACAATTTGCTTGATAGTTTCAAGTGTTGACTGTTGCCTAGAATGGGATTGAAACAATTATAATCAAACTTCTAAGAAACTTCAAGAATGAACGTAAACTTTTTGATTCATATGTACGGATATGAAAGTGTATAAATACATACATTAAACAATAGGTATATATAACCCTATTTACAGTTTTCAACTTTACTTCTTGACATCAAGACCCTTTAATTTACATATTTACATATTGCACTTTAATACAAACTTTAAACAAATTATAATATGACCCGTTAACTTTAACTGAACTCGGTCAAATAATTATGAGGCTAACATTTACTACAACTGCTTTTCAAAACCTTACTAACATTACTTCAGAGACAAACACAATATCTCTTTCGTTATCCATGCCTAAAATTCATAATGGTTTGCATATTTTTTCTAACTTAGCTACATTGTAAACAAATGCAGGAAACGTGTGTGGGCACAATTATTCTTGAAAAAGATAACTTGGAATATATCTTTCCAAACATGCTACACATTGGAAACTACCCTGTTACCCTAGGTTTATTGTTGACAGTCATCATGTTTATTATCATCCTTGTTACATTATGTGTATACAGGGTGAGAGATGAGAATTCGTTGATCCCTGGTTAGTTAAAATTAGTTTATGTTAATACATTGCTAGTTTATAAAATTCTAATATCATACTATGTTTTGGTAGGTGTGGGCGTGCTTCTTATGTTTATGGTGATTACATGCATGATATTTTTTACTTTTAGCATGGGGTTTCACAAAGATACCATGCTATTGAATGCAAAACGTATACATACAACCTTTGGGTGGTGTGTATACTTTTTTTGTGGACAAGGAATGATGCCGATTTTTTACAATTTGATGAATCAAAAAAGACACTAAAGAAGAATAGTGTTAAAGATGTAAGTCATTTTTAAATACATTTGTATAACTTTATTTTGTGGCTTTTTAATTAGGGAACCTTATGAAAATAGCCGACCATTTTGACCGGTCAAAGTAAAAATTTGGCCATTAAAATTTAAATTTCTAAAATAACTAATCAATCAGAAAATGACATATGGCAAAATATGGTTGACCGGTGATAGGTTATTACAGTTATTTTCCCTTTTAGTTAACTTTTAACCTTTTTGTAATTGATATGTATTGAAATAGAATTTTAATAAGCACCGCATTTTATTTGGTGGTGGCTCTTATCGGATATGGTGTGTTTGGGAATGATGTAAAGGTGACCTTTACACTCAACCTTCCTAGAAACAATGTATGATCATACGCTGCAATAGGGTGCACGGTACGTGACTAAATTCTGTCAATAAATTTTAGTTTGAATACTTACAAAATTTTTATTTCACAAATATTTATTATTACTTTTATTTTACAGGTAATTGATCATGCTATCAGATATCCTTTTATAGGGAAAAGTTTTTTTTTTAATTTTTACTAATTCAATTTAAAATTTTGTTATACCTTAATTAAATTTACGTATGTGTTGAATATTGGGCTGCTCGTGAATTACTCCAAGCAACTTCTTTCTAGATATATAGGAGAAGAAGGTTGTATACCACAACCCATTTATAGATGCATGATACGATTCGTGTTGGTGGTATTGACATTCATACCCGGCGTCTTCAGTAATCATTTTGTCGATGGCTTCTATGGTAATTTTTTTTTATTAATTTCGCATACGTATATACTCACACATAGATATATATGTATTAATTTAGGTTAGCTCCTAGAATAAGTACTTAAGTAAGAGTTCCTAGTGGCTCTAAATTAGTTCCTTTAATTAGTTCTTTCATATTTAATAGTTTTTAATGGAATAAGTCCATATATTCATACCCACACCTCTTTAAATCTTATATGGGTCATTGATTTGGAATCTTGGAAATAAATACGTGGTCGACATTTGTTTATTCATACCCAATTTCTTATTCAGGTTAATGTGAAACACATATTTATTTTCAAGATTCCAAATCAATGGCCCAAATATAGTTAAGTGTTTTCTCTTTAAATCGGGTTTTGTATACACACATATAGGAAAGAGTTCATTGTTAACTTTACCTTAATACGTTAACCGAATAACCTAATTTTATTAGTTTGGCCCACGTTAAAGTTGATATAAGGGTGTAATTTTCTTCTTTTTTAATTATGTAAAATATGAATATTAGTTTGGGGCTCACATGAAAGAAAATAAAAACCTGCACAGTTAGATCCTTTATTATAATGTGAAACTTATAGTCATCGAATTATTATACATGTTCGTTCTTTTTCAGTTCAGCTACTTACAATTTTTACAACAGTTGCATCAATTTTGGTAGGTTTCAATTTTTGGTGAATTTTCAGTGCTTAAGTTTTAGTTGAACATGTACAATTATGCTAGAACCTTTCTTTTTGTGTAGGCGTTTATTTTTCCTGCTCTCATCTTCTTACGTATTGGGACATTGAACCATAAGTCGTTTGAGGTATGACATACAACTTTCCTTGAATCTAAATTCTAAAAAATCTAATATTTTCTAATTAATAAACTTTAAATTTATTGGTGTATTGATTCGTAGCGAAGTTGTGCTTTCATGCTTCTCGCGGTTGGTGTTTGCGGAATACTTTTTACTATAATCAACAGCATCGAAAGCAGATTTTCATAGTTCGATCTCATGTTTGTTATTTGCCTCTTATAGCTCCTGGATTTATTTTCTAATTTACGCAGATATATTGTAAATGGCTGTATTAAGCCTAGCTTTATGTACTTTTGAATTCCACCGAATGTAGCTATGCAACTAGTGCATCTTGAAAACTTTATGTTTATTTTATGCTATGCGGTTTTTTTGTTACAATGACCACACGTCGATCTATTGTATTCTAAAAACTTTTATAATAAGTATACGTACGGTTAACAAAATAGCTAACATTATGAAAGCCCCACATGATTGTTTGAGATAAGACATGGTGTTTTTGAATGCATTATGATCATCTATGCTCCTCTCATTCACACAATTGATTTAAGTAAAATTTTATATATATATATATATATATATATATATATATATATATATATATATATATATATATATATATATATATATATATGAGCCGGATCAAATACATGTGAAACTTAACGTAATAAACGTATGATGAATTGTGGACCCTTTGATCAAATAATCAATGGACAAGATCTAGTGGTCCCCACTTTATACAAATTTCTCCACAAAATAAGGGTAAAATATAACTGGAATGACAAAATAAAAACAACCACATTTTCTATGTTACAACAAGTTCCATTCGGTTTTTAAAAATTAAATAATTTTTACATACTTTATTATTTTTAAAAAAAAATTACACCATAAAATTGAGAATTTTATTATCTTTAATTTGAGTATAGTATTGTTACAGTTTTTTTTACATGGTCCGTGATTTTTATGCTTGGTACATAATTATACAGTTGATCATTTGATCATGCATGTTAAATAACAGTCCGTGATTTTCATATAGCGTGGTCCGTAATTATTGGTTCGTAATTATACATTGTCATTGATTATGTCCGTAATTATATGGACGATAATGTCCTTTGCCCAGATGACACATGTCGTGTTCCTGTGGCTTCCTACGTTTAGCACGTTAATACTAATATGTACTTTAACCGTCCCCTATATATATATATATACACATATATATTGGAGGGGGATCAAATACAATGGGGAATTAACGTAAAAAGGGTAGGATAAATTATGAGTCATTGATCAAATCAATCAATTGCTAAGATCTAGTGGTTCCACTCATCCAATTATTTCATAAAACATGTGTTGATTTGTAACTGAAAGGGTAAAAGAGGAAATAACCCTTTTTTTAAATTTAAAGAAACTTCCACCAGTTTTTTATAAATTTAATAACTTTTAAACGCTTTATTATTTTTTTAAAAAAATACACAATAAAATAGAGAATTTCATAATCTTTAATTTAAGTATCATATTGATATGGTTTTTTCTCATTTTTTTTACCACGATCCGTAATTTTTTAACTTGGTACGTGATTTAGGTATCAGATATGTCAGAACGTATTTTTTTGCCTATGGAACGTATTTTTTTGCCTATAGAACGTATCATTTTGTATCAACTGTTTGGCCTCTAAATAATTAAACTGTAAAGACTGGTACGTATTTTTTTGCCTATGGTCCGTATTTTGAATGCTCAAGTCCGTAATTCTTGGCCTATAGTTCGTATTTTATTCAGTTATATATGCAAACTGTGACACCCCTTAATTTCCAGGTCAGCAATTATTTATTTAAATGTTTATTTAAATACTTTATGTACACGTGGCACTATAATTAGATTAATTTAGTGCGACACGTGGAACGACAGTACAAATACTGACACATGATCAGATAATTTGAGGAATTATCAACAAACAGCACACACGTGTCGAAACACACGAACGTTGGTGAACATCTAGCACATTGTGTAACACAACACTCGAAACCTCACGAAACACTCACACATTGAACTTGGAAGTTCAAACAAGGCCAAACGATAGTTCCTAAACGTGAAAACGGCGACGAACGGATCAAACCCATTAAAATAGGCTTATTGGGCTCTCCAGGGGCCCATCGCGGTACGCGATGGCCCAACAAGAGGCAATGTCACGATACGCGACAGACATCGCGGGGAGTTGACTCCCGAAATCCGCCGCGGTACGCGGAGAGGATTTGGACACCCCATCGCGGTACGCGACACCGCCCAGTCGACAAAATCTTATAAATCCAAGAACCATGATGCCTATACTACTTTTTCTCATCATTTCTTCGGCTATACACTCAACCTTCTGACCTTCTTCTTCCTCTACACCCTTGCAACAGCCTTGGAAGCCATTGGAGACCAATTTTGAAGCTTGGAACTTGTGGATTGAAGCTTGGTGATTCCTAGAGGCTTGACCATCAACACCATCTCCTTGCTCTTGTCGAAACCAACGAACCAGGAGCTCCAGGAACTGTGGAACCAGCCATCTCAACGATTTGGAGCACCTAAGGTAGTATCTATGGCTAAAACACTCTTTAGACACTCACACAGTCACATGCAATGCTTGAAACCCACATGCAAGCACCCATCATACACATGCACGAGTTTTACTTCTGGGTTTGATAGTTTAAATGTGTTTCTTGATGATCTATGATGTTGTAATGGTGTTTTATGATGATCTAAGATGATGGGTATAAGCCTTTGTACTTAAAATGATAAATTGTGATAATATTGATACATGCATGTAAGATCTAAGGCATGTTAGGTGATTTTGTTGATGTGGGGATGATTCTTGATGATGTAGAAGTGTTATTGAAAGATTAGATTGTGATTTTGATGAGTAAAAACATGATTTGGATGAACTTTCTATTAATAGAAACTTTATATTGGCAAAATGATGTTATGGATGAAATGGTGAACATGCATGTATATAGAATTGCTCTTAGGATGTTAATATAATGATTAGAATGTGATGCTGAAATGTTTATGGTCATGTTTGGCATTGTTACTATCTTTAGTAACTTTTTGGGTCAAGATGTTGCTAGATGATGAGGTTGGCCATGATGGTATGTTTAAACAATGCTAGATGATTTATTAAGATAATTTATGATGAGAAAATGGTTTAGAAATATTATAATGGTCATTTTTATGCAAAAACAACAAAGTTACTATTTATAGTAACTTTATTTTTAGAAAAACCGATTTGTAAACATGTTGGGTGATTCGAGCATGCTAGATGACTTATTAGGTTGTGACATGATGATTAGATGCTAAGTTAGATGGTTTCTGATATCACGTATGCTATAAATGGAAACTTTCCATTTTAGGAATCTTTTATGTGCAAACATGATGTAAACGACTTATGTGAATCCGTATGATGATGTGTTATGTGTTAACATGATCACGTAGGACAAATGAGCATGCTAGAACTATAAAACCGATATGCTTTGTGAACTTTCCATAAATGGAAACTTACTATAAATAGTAAGTTGCCCATAGACGCGATTTGCGCGCTTTGCACACGACGAACACTTACACGATTGCTACACGATTCACAACCGTCACACGGTTCACCAACGGGTCGTTGACTTGACACGGTCAACTTTAGTCAAACACGGTCAACTTTAGTCAAACACGGTCAACTTTGGTCAAACACGGTCAATGTGGACCAACACGGGCAAACACTGTCATTGTGGACCGACACGGACAAACAAGAACAACCAAGGGTTGTTGGACACAAATACGAGCACTAACACAAACACTAGCACGGTCACATACACAAACTCACGTACGGTATACGATATAGGTTGTCGGTGACCAACGTACTACTTGACGCTTCAGGAGCTTACGCATATTTTACTTGCACACTAAGGTGAGTTTACGGCCCCTCTCTACTCTTTTTCAAACGCTTTAAAATAGGGGGAGAATATTAGTTACATCGAGTCAAACATTTACACTGTGACAAACATTTTTATTGTGTATGCTGGTTTATTGGACAAACATTAAGTGTTGAACTCGTATTAAGCCCTCACAAAGTCTTGTCGTTAATGTACGAACAACGTGGTAGATTTGGATGGATCCATTAGGGAATGACTAACCCCACGGGGCACCATGTTGACTGGATGTCATAACCCGTGCAAACTCTGACCTAACTCGCTATGTGTACGAGACATAGCGGAGGCAAGGACAAACAAGTCTAGTTCGGTAGTGACGCACTGACACTTGGAGCCTTGGGCTCGGTACTAACATTTGATAAACAGCATGACACACTTTCTATTACTATATGTATATCAAAACCTGTGAACTCACCAACCATCGTGTTGACACTTTTTCTAACTTGTATTCTCAGGTAACTAATAGGATGATGGACCTCCAGGAATGCACATTTAAGGGATCGAGCATAGGGACATACATGCATTTATGTTTTGTCTACCTTTCGAAAACAATTACTTTTGTGTTGTGCTTAAACAATGTTGCGTTTGACAATTTAATTTTCCGCTGTGTAAACAATTATCTTTCCGCTGAACGTTATGATAATTTTATTTTCCGCTGTAAACTATTTTTGTTGAGTGTATGTGTCAAACATTGGATTTGTGAACTCATATAGAGGTGTTCTATATGACCTTGAGCTGTGATTCTGGCCACGTCACACCCACGTGGACTGACTCGAGTGGGAATTTGGGGGTATGACAGACTGGTATCAGAGCCTTGGTTATAGGGAACTAGGTTTGCATATAGTAAACTTAGACTATAGCCATTGCTCAACTTTAGACACTACACGTAGAACTTGCACATTGATGATATTATTGCTCATATTGAACTATTACTTACTAATATGAAACTTACAGGATGGCCAACAATGATGACACCAGCAGGAACCCGGGCAGACGCTCGGCAACAGACGATCTGACGACAGAGAGCCGCCGACGAGTCCATGACATAGTGGCGCAGGTGGACGCTGAGATGGACAGGCGGGCTAGGGATGCAGCACGAGCCCGACATTGGGGATGGCTCCCCACGATGATACATGAGTGGATCATTGGAGAGAGAGTACCTCCATACCGTTTCCCTGGCGATACCACTCCAGGACATCGACAACCGCCACTCGGAGTACCATTGGAGCAGGCCTTCGCGGCCCATGTTGCCTGCACTCGACGCGAGATCTGGAGGAATGGTGAGCTGTCAGACGAGGTTCGCGTTCTTCGCGAGAAGAACGATCGCCTCGAGAGGCGAAACGACAGACTAAAGGAGCAGATAGAGGCCCTATGCCTCCAGGTGTCCCAGCTGATGAGTCAGCATGGACAGATGGTTGACATCATGCAGGAGCATGATGGACGTATTACTGAGAACCGAGTAGCCAACGAGGAGACTCAGGCGATGGTTCAGGCTAGCGACGCCATGCTCAATGCATGGGCGGCGCAATTCATTGAGGAGCCGCCAGCCGATGACGGCGAACCTCAGTTCGAGGTCAATGACCTCGAGGAGGGAGATTTCGACGAGGATCCTAATGAGGATCCTTTGCCTAGACGAGCGGGATGTGCTCTAAGAACTCGTATTGTATTTCCTTTTGAAATTATTGTACTTCAAAATCTGGTATTAATGAGAATTATGCTTTGTTTTATTTATTGTATCATTATGGATGTTGCTAACATAACCTCCGACATGACATCTGATCTGACTTCTGACACAACATCTGACTAACATTCTGACTTACTAACATTCTATCCCTTCCGTATAGAAAATATCTATGGCGGGAAGAGGACCACATGCACGCCCTCCTAGACGAACACTGGACACAGCCGTCATTAAGATGATGGTTGACAGACGGGTTAACAAGGTACTGGCGGAGTACGAGGCAAACCACCTTGCTAGCGAGACCAGTGGTTCTAACAATGGTACTAACACTCGCCTAACATGACTAACATAGCGTAACTAACACGATACTAACCCACAACATTGGTTTCTGACGAGCAGGATCGCAAGGCAACAACAACAAAGGATGTTCTTTTAAATCCTTCCTGAACTGCCACCCACACAAATTCAAGGGAACTGAAGGGGCTGTCGGAATGCTCCGCTGGGTGGAGAAGGTGGAATCTGTATTCGCCATGTGCGAATGTGCTGATGAGAACCGGGTCAAGTATGCAACCGGTACACTGGAGGGACCGGCCCTCACATGGTGGAACACCCATGTTCAAACACGGGGTTTGGACGGTGCCAACTCCATGCCATGGGCTGAATTCACCCGACTGCTGCAAGAAGAATACTGTCCTCGTGATGAGATTAGGAAGCTAGAGGCCGAATTTTGGGTTCTCAAGATGGTGGGCTCTGAGATCGAGCAATACTGCACTCGATTCCATGAGCTGTGTAAGCTATGTCCGGCTATGGTGACGCCGGAGTACAAAAAGATCGAGCAGTTCATCAGTGGGCTGCCCGAACAGATTCAAAGCATGGTGACTGCGTCTGACCTCACCACCATCCAACCATTGATCAGACTGGCTCACAAACTGACTGACCAAGCGGTAGCACAAGGCAAGCTACCCAAACGAGGCGAGCATGTAAAGCCTCAAGAGAGCCAGAAGAGGAAGTGGGAACCCAGTCAGCACCAATCTCATCAATCTCAACAACAACAGCGATCTGCACCTGCAAGAGCCTTTACTGCCACTCAACCCGACGACAAGAGGAAGGGTGTGTACCAAGGGAAATATCCCTTATGCAACCGTTGTTCTTACCATCATCTTGGGCAATGCGAGCGATATTGTTGCCTGAAATGTGGACGGCATGGCCACATGGCCAAGGATTGTAGATCAAAGTTTCCTGTCAACAACAACAACCCCAACCACAACCAGAACAACAACAACCAAAACACTCTCAGAGGGTGTTATGAATGTGGGAAGCCAGGCCACATGAAGAGGGATTGCCCTCAACTGAAGAAAGCCGGAGGAGGAACGGCAAAGGGCCGAGCATTTGTGATTGGCTCGGGGGAAGCCAAGGATGACCCGAACATCGTAACCGGTACGTTTCTTTTAAATAATGTCTACGCTAGCATATTATTTGATACCGGTGCCGATAGGAGCTTTATATCTAGTGAGTTTAGTAAATTGCTAGACATTACCCCAACACCGTAGAGTTATTTTATAAATACACTGTAGAGTTAGCCGACGGCAAGCTAATTGAAACACAACACATCTTTCGAGGATGCGTCATGGTGTTGGCAGATCACGAACTCGAAATCGACTTAATGCCGGTAACTCTCGGAAGCTTCGACGTAGTCGTTGGAATGGACTGGTTATCCGCTAACCAAGCAGAGATCGTATGCAATGAAAAGATCGTACGGGTGACGTTGCAGAACGGGGAACAGATCTCGATTCAGGGAGAACGACGGGGAGTACCTCTGAACGTCATGTCGTGCATGAAAGCAAACAAGTACCTCCAGAGAGGATACACGGCGATACTAGCCCTTATCACCGAGCAACCCAAGAAAGAGAGGAAGATTGAGGACATCGCCGTAGTCCGCGACTTTGCCGAAGATTGAGGACATCACTAACATCCTTGACTCATAAAGACAAGAAGTTTGACTACGGAGACAAACAGGAAACCGCCTTCAACTTATTGAAGCAGAAACTATGTACTGCACCTATTCTATCCTTACCGGAAGGAAGCGATGATTTCGTGGTGTATTGCGACGCCTCGAAACAGGGACTCGGTTGCGTGCTAATGCAACGCAAAAAAGTGATAGCATACGCTTCACGGCAACTGAAGGTGCATGAGAAGAACTACACGACTCATGACCTTGAGTTGGGAGCCGTAGTATTTGCCTTGAAGATCTGGCGACACTACTTGTATGGCACAAAATGCACTATCTTTACCGATCATAAGAGCCTAAAACACATCTTCGACCAGAAGGAGTTAAACATGAGGCAACGAAGATGGGTTGAGCTCATCGGCGATTATGATTGCACTATCAAATACCATCTTGGTAAAGCAAATGTAGTGGCCGACGTGTTGAGTCGAAAGGAAACAACAAAACGCGTGCGTGCCCTACAACTCACAATTCATTCTGAACTACCAAATCAGATCCGACTCGCACAGCAAGTAGCTCTCAAAACAGAGAACGTCGCTCTTGAAGCCATGCGCGGCATGGATAAGCAAATGAAAGAAAAAGACGACGGAGCTTACTATCTGATGGATCGAATTTGGATTCCACGCTACGGGAGATTGAGAGAAGTAGTGATGGACGAAGCCCACAAGAGCTGGTACTCCGTACATCCGGGCTCTGATAAGATGTATCACGATCTGAAGACAACCTATTGGTGGCCGAACATGAAAGATGAAATAGCAACTTACGTAAGTAAGTGTTTAACGTGCTCAAAAGTCAAAGTTGAGTACCATAAGCCATCAGGGTTACTTCAACAACCAGAACTACCAATGTGGAAATGGGAGCAGATTTCCATGGACTTCATAACTAAACTGCCTAAGACGGCAAGTGGTTGCGATACCATCTGGGTCATCGTAGACCGACTGACAAAGTCTGCACATTTCCTACCCATCAACGAGACTGACAAACTAGACAAACTCACTCGGATTTATATGAAGGAAGTGGTCACTAGACATGGAGTGCCAATCTCGATTATATCTGACTGCGACAGTCGATTTACGTCGCATTTTTGGAAATCTCTACATAAGGCTTTGGGCACGAGATTGGACATGAGTACCGCTTACCACCTGCAGACGGATGGACAGAGTGAACGCACCATACAGACACCGGAGGACATGCTCCGGGCATGTGTTATTGACTTTGGAAGTAGCTGGGAGACTCATTTACCATTAGTTGAGTTTTCGTACAACAACAGCTACCACACTAGCATCCAAGCTGCACCATTCGAGGCACTTTACGGACGTAAGTGTCGATCACCCATCTGCTGGGCGGAAGTTGGAGACAGCCAACTAACCGGACCCGAACTAGTGCATGAAAAAACTGAGAAGATCGTGCAAATACGCAAACGAATGGCAGCAGCTCGAGACAGACAGAAAAGCTACGCCGACAAACGACGCAAACCGTTAGAGTTCCAGGTGGGAGATAGAGTGTTACTCAAGGTCTCGCCCTGGAAGGGAGTCATACGGTTTGGCAAACGAGGCAAATTGAACCCTCGTTACATTGGACCTTTCGAGATTACTAAGCGAATAGGCCTTGTGGCCTACGAGCTAAACCTGCCAGACGAGCTGAGCAGTGTGCACAATGTATTTCACATCTCGAACCTCAAAAAGTGCCTATCTGATGAGACACTAGTTATTCCTCTTGAGGAGATACAAATCGACGAACAACTGAACTTCGTTGAGGAACCGGTGGAAATTATGGACCAGGAAACCAAGAAGCTCAAACTCAGCAAAATACTGACAGTGAAAGTGCGATGGAATTCACGACGAGGACCAGAATTCATGTGGGAACGTGAAGACCAGATGAAACAGAAATACCCACACCTGTTCGCAGAACAGACAAACACAGGCAACGCGAGTTGAATTTCGGGACGAAATTCTTTCTAACAAGGGGAGGATGTGACACCCCGTAATTTCCAGGTCAGCTTATTATTTATTTAAATGATTATTTAAATGCTTTATGTACACATGGCCCTAGAGTTAGTTTAATTTAGTGTGACACGTGGCACAACAGTACGAACACTGACACACAACTAGATAATTCGTGGAATTATCGGCAAACAGCACACACGTGTCAAAATACACTAACGTTGGTGAATGTCAAGCACATTGAGTAGCACAACACTCGAAACCTCACGAAACACTCACACACCGAACTTGGAAGTTCAAACGAGGCCAAAACGATAGTTCGTGGACGTGAAAACGGTGACGAACGGATCGAATCCATTAAAAAGGGCTTATTGGGCTCTTCAGGGGCCCATCGCGGTACGCGATGGCCCAACAAGAAGCATCGTCGCGGTCTGGAGAGCCATCATCACAAGCCACCCTACAACTTCATTTTTCGAGTTCTGATCGACATTATCACCCCCTACCTTCATCTTCAACCTCTGGAACCTCCATTAACAGCCATTAAAGCTCAAGATTGAAGCTTGGAAGCCACATTGTGGACTTGGAGAGCCAAAGGAGATCCCCTAGACCACCACCACTCGCTTGGAGCTACTGCATTCGAACTTCTGGAGATTCAGGAGCTGCATATTCATCATCTTGGTGTTCAAGGAGCTTTAGAAGGTAGCCACACACCCCTAGTAGCTTAAAATCACCATTACACACACATGCATGTGTTAAAACTCACATGCGAGCACCTATAGTGCACGTGCACGAATTTTATTTCTGGGTTTGTTGATTTAGATAAGTTTCTTGATGATCTATGGTGTTTCGATTGAGTTTTGTGACGATCCATGATTATGTGTGTAATTAGAATGCTTGATTTGGTCATAACTTGGTGAAATAGTCACATGCATGTGCAATCTATTGCGTTTTTGATGATCTTGAAGGATGATATATGATTATAAATGTTATTGGTGATGATCTACATGGTTGAATGTCATTGGAATGGTTAAAACTAGGATTTTAATGAATCTTTCTATTTTTAGAAACTTTTTATTTGTAAAATGGTGAAATAGTTGATATTGATAACATGCATGTATGTGGAATTTCTATTAGGATGATAATATGATGAATTGAGTTGTTAGAAGGTAATTTTGATAATGTTTAGGGTCATTTTGACATAGTTACTATGTTTAGTAACTTTTATTAATGAAATGTTGATAGATGATGAATTTGGTTATGATGACATGTTTAAATGATGTTAAATTGGTTATTATGATGATTAATGATATGAAAATGGATTAGGAGATGATATAATGGTCATTTGTATGCGAAACCACAAAGTTACTATTTATAATAACTTTAATTTTATAAATCTTGATATATGAATATTTTAAATGATTCGAGCATGCTAACTAGCTTATTATGTTATAACATGATGATTAGATGCTAAGTTAGATGGTTTTCGATATCACGTATGCTATAAATTGAAACTTTCCATTTTAGGAAACTTTTGTGTACCAACATGATGAAAACGACTTATATGAATTTGTATGATGATGTGCTATGTGTTAACATGATCACGTAGGACTAATGAGCATGCTAGAACTATAAAATCGATATGCTTTGTGAATTTTCCATAAATGGAAACTTACTATAAAAAGTAAGTTGTCCATATACACGACTTGCGCGTTTTGCACACGACTAACACTGATACGATTGCTACACGATTCACAACCGTCACACGGTTCACCAACGGGTCGTTGACTTGACACGGTCAACTTTGGTCAAACACGGTCAAACATGGTCAAACACGGTCAGTGTGGACCAACACGGGCAAACACGGTCATTGTGGACCGACACGGACAAACATGAACAACCTAGCGTTGTTGGACACAAACACGAGCACTAACACAAACACTAGCACGGTCACTTACACGAACTCACGAACGGTATGCGATATAGGTTGCCGGTGACCGAGTGCTTATCACATCAGGAGCTTACGCATACTTCCGTTCACATCACTAAGGTGAGTTTACGGCCCCTCTTTACTCGTTTTCAAACGCTTTTAAATAGGGGGAGAATACTAGTTACATCGAGTCAAACATCTATTATTGTACAAACATTTTGTGTATGCTGGTTTATTGGACAAACATTAAGTGTTGAACTCGTAACAAGCCCTCACAAAGTCTTACCGTTAATGTACGAACAATGTGGTTGATTTGAATGGATCCGTTTGGGTGTGACTAACCCCACGGGGCACAATGTTGACTGAGTGTCATAACCCGTGAAACTCAGACCTAATTTACTATGTGTACGAGACACAGTGGAGGCAAGGACAAACAAGTCTAGTTCAGTAGTGACGCACTGACACTTGGAGCCTAGGGCTCGGTACTAACATTTGATAAACAGCATGACACACTTTTATTTCTATATGTATATCAAAACCTGTGAACTCACCAACCATTGTGTTGACACTTTTCTAACTTATATTCTCAGGTAATTAGCATGGCAAGCACTTGGAACAGGAATGCACATAGGGGATTGAGCATAGGACCCCGCATGCATTTTGTTCATCTTTTGAAAACTATTTCGTTTGATTTATGTATTAAACAATGTTATGTCTGACAACTATTTATTTCCGCTGCATATGTCAAACACGTTATTTTCCGCTGCATAACTTATTATATCAATTTCCGCTGCAAACTGTTTTATTACTTGTGTGTCAAACATTGTATTTGTGAACGCATATAGAGGTGTTCTATATGACCTTAAGCTGTGATTCTGGACACGTCACACCCACGTGGACGGACACCACGAGTGGGAATTTGGGGGTGTGACAGACTGGTATCAGAGCCTTGGTTATAGAGAACTAGGTTTGCATGTAGTAACTTAGACTATAGCCATTGCTCAACTTTAGACACTACACATAGAACTTGCACGTTGATGATATTATTGCTTATGTTAAACTGCTGTTTACTAACTTGAGACTTACAGGAATGGCCAACAACGAAGACACCAGCAGGAACCCGGGCAGACGCTCGGTAACTGATGACTTGACTGCGAAGAGTCGAAGACGAGTCGACGATATCGTAGCACAGGTCGACGCGGAGATGGACAGACGAGCTCAACACGCAGCACGAGCTCGACACTGGGGTTGGTACCCTACCACCATTCAGGAGTGGATTATGGGGGAGAGAGTACCACCATACCGTTATACTGGCGATACCTCTGCAGGACCACGACTGCCGCCACACAGAGTCTTAGTGTCGACACTGATTAACAAAAGCATAAATTAAGCGAACAATTTAAATAAAAGATAGATGATTATAAACAAAAGTCATCGATAATTGTTAACATTAGTTCAACATCTTATTTATAAAACATTAGTTTCAACAATTCGACAACCGGTCCCAATAATAATTATCCCAGATACGCTCGCTTGCAAGAACCGGTTTTCCTTTCTTTCCCCCAAATGACTTGCTACTTACCTGAGAAACATACCAAATTTAAAACAAAGTGTCAACCAAACAGGTGGGTGAGTTCACAGGTTTTCATAATAAAACATTTAATCAATAATCATGGAAAAGAATGTAATGCCACATTGTTGTACTAGTGAACTCATCGTAGACTAGCTAGGTCCTACGATACGATAGACACCATGAGCTCATAATCAAACCAAAACCAAGGTGCGAACACCCCTCAACATATATTGCTCCCGTTACTCACGGACCATGACACCTGGTCGGGGAGTGGGCTGTCAAACCCGATAGATCTACCAATATATCCTACAGCCCCTCGCAAGACTAATGATTACGACTGCGGGCACACAATTTATCAATGCGCAAAACCACTCGGGAACAATCCACGAGAACAAGGCCCAACTGCACTTACTCAAGAGCTATCAACCATCACATACCACACAAGCATAAATATTACAAATATTCTTTTCCCAAACATAGGTATGTTTCTTCCCCGATTTATAAAAACAAAACAGTTAAAAAGGGGTCATGAAACTCACCTCAATGTGTTCCTGCTACCAACAGAGATTCCAAATAACCCGACTGTTCTTACTAGCGCCATAAAACCCAAGGGACACATTAACAGTCTAAATAAAAGTCCATCATGTAAGTTGTTCACCCAACTTAACTTGACTTAAACACATTCCACTAAGGAACCAGATTTCACACAAACGACCCGTTGGTGACTCGAATTTAGTTATTATAAATCATAAGTTAACGTTTTTAAGTCATATAATATTCAAATAATTAAGTTATCTTTGTTAAAAAAATCTATTTTAACTCCAGACTTAATTATTTATAATAACTTGTCAAAAATGACAATTTTATCGTATTTTAGCGACAAAACCAACAATGTAACATACAAGCACATCAACATGCATTATGACCTAATTGACTTCTAATACTTCAAAATAAGTATTTTATACTTATTTTTACTTAAAATTTGCTGTTTAAAATCAGTCACAAATTTATGTCGAAATTGTGCGTTAAAACGACGTTTTTACGCCATTTTCAGACATAGTTTTCAAGTATTTCATTTTATATTTTTCTTACAACACTTATATATTAAAATTTACATATTTTTATCATAAAAACTTATAAATTTTCTGATGAAAACCAGATTCACAAAATGATTCTTTTTATATGTTAAAAATTGTCGAAAACGCGTATTTTCGGTCCTCAATAACCGTTATGTCATTACAATTCTAAAACCACTTGATTTTATACTTTAAATATGTTATAAAATTTATTTTTATAGTTACATAACCTGTGCCAAATTATTTTTATAGAAAACTCTATTTTTATAGTTTTTATCTTATCAAAACATCCATTTTAAAGTAATAAAAATTATGGTTAAGTTATATAACCATTCTTTATTCATTTACCACAAAAATATTTATATTTTTAAGCATATTACAACCTTTAGATCAGATCTAAAACATTTCATAAAATAACAATTATTATTATTGTTTTTAAAATTCAATAGTTATATAAAAAGTTACATACATACCCATGCATGCATACATATACAACCATCATGCATGTCATGTTTTCTACCTTATATATACTTATGTATATATACATTATCCTCATGCATATGTATACTTGAAATAATCATACATACATACCTATACATACATTCGTATGTATACATACACATGCATGCATGTATAATCAAATCATGTATACATCCATGCATGTATGTAAAATCAACATTATACATACATACATACATACATACATACATACATACATACATACATACATACATACATACATACATACATACATACATACATACATACATACATACATACATACATACATACATACATACATACATACATACATACATACATACATACATACATACATACATACATACATACATGCATATACATGCATATACATGCATGTCAACAAAACCCACTTATACATACATATGAGTTCATGCATGTAACCATCTCACCTATAAATACATATGTATATATATACGAACACATACATATACATATATGTTCATGCATGAAACTTATTTCACATCCACATACATATATATGCATGTATATGTACATGCATGTGATTAAAATCATCATCCAAGCAACTCATCCATGTATGCATGTATGTATATTTTGAAAGAACATAAACCCCCATATGTATACACACATTACGATACATACATATATGTGTATGTATTTACGTTTCACACACACACACACGTTTCACACACACACATTATCATCTTTCACAACAAAACCCACTTGATTTAAACACATTCTTTTGGGTGAACAACTTTAATAAAAACCCACATAATGTGTAAAGATTTACCTTAATTTGCTTGAAAATGGGTAGTTTCTTTGATCAAAACTCTTACAATATTCCAAAATCATCAAAAACTCTAAGATATGATGAAGATAAAGCTTGAATATGGCAAAAATGGAGGTGTAGAGAGAGATAGAGGGAGGAGACGTTGAGAGAGATGAGATAGAAAGAGAAATGTGGTGGAGTGTAAGAATGAATGAGATGATGTCTAGATTTGTAGGATCTTGTAAGATATTTAAATATCTTGTTTTATTTCCCCATAGGACATGTGTACACACACTTTTCATATTCCCACTTAATCCAGATAAAAACAGATATAATCTGAGTCCCACGATGTATAAACTTTGTACCGAAAATTTAATAAAAATACGATTTTTATTCTAAAATTAATAGAATATTTAATCATACTAAAACGATCAAATTTTTGTCAAAAATAATGACCTTAAATATTATTTGAATAATTAATTCCATTTTGCCCGGCTAAATCGCAGATAAAGCCGGTTGTCAGTAAAATCAACAGTTAACACCAACATTCACGGTTTTCATCGTTAACTTAATTTATCCATCTATGATTTATCATTTTATGCTAAACCAAGCATATCTACAAAATTCTTAATCGAGTCGTTACTAACGCTCGTTAAAACACCGCCAAACGGTCCAAAAAACTCAAAAATTCACCAAATGCAAATTCATGCATTTAAACATCACTTTGTGCTAGACTTTTTAATCAACATTAATTTAATAATAAATATTAAATTTTTAACGCATTAAATAAATCAATTTTAGTACACTAACCATTACAGATTATCGTTCGTAAAAATACCAGATGTCACAGTAAGCGTCTCGTCAGACAGGCACTTCTTGAAGTTAGATATGTGAAACATGTTGTGTACACTGCTTAGCTCGTGTGGCAAGTTCAGTTCATAGGCCACAGGGCCTATTCGTTTGGTGATCTCGAAGGGTCCGATGTAACGAGGATTTAACATCGTTTCCCAAATTGAATGACTCCCTTCCAGGGTGAGACCTTGAGTAACACTCTGTCTGCCACCTGGAACTCCAAAGGTTTGCGTCTTTTGTCAGCGTAAATTTTCTGTCTGTTTCGATCTATTGCCATTCGATTGCGTATCTGTACGATCTTCTCAGTTGTCTCGTGCACGAGTTCGGGACTAGTCAGTTGGCTTTCACCAACTTCTGCCCAACAAATAGGTGATCGGCACTTACGTCCGTAAAGCGCCTTGAATGGTGCAGCTTGAATGCTCGTGTGATAGCTGTTGTTATTCGAGAACTCAACTAACAGTAGGTGAGTCTCCTAGCTGCTGCCAAAGTCGATAACACATGACCCGAGCATGTCCTTCTACGTATGTATTGTTTGTTCGCTCTGCCCATCAGTCTGTGGGTGATAAGCAGTAATCTTGTCCAATCCCGTGCCCAATTTCTTGTGCAAGGACTTCCAGAAATGCGACGTGAATCGACTGTCGCGGTCAAAAATGATTGAGATTGGTAATCCATGCCGAGTAACCACTTCCTTCAGATAAATAAGAGTCAGTTTATCTAACTTGTCAGTCTCCTAGATGGGAGGAAGTGCGCAGACTTCGCTAGTCGGTCTACGATTACCCATATGGTATCGCAACCACTTGCCGTCTTGGGCAGCTTAGTTATGAAGTCCATGGAAATCTGCTCCCATTTCCACATCAGGATCTCGGGTTGCTGAAGAGACCTTATGGCTTCTGGTACTCTACCTTGACTTTTGAGCACGTTAAACACTTACTTACGCAAGTTGCGATTTCTACTTTCATGTTTGGCCACCAATAGGTCGTCTTCAGATCGTGGTACATTTTGTCAGAGCCTGGATGTACTGAATACTGGATCTTGTGAGCTTCATCCATCACTACGCCACTCAATCCTTCGTAGTGTGGAATCCAGATCCGATCCATGAAATAATATGCTCCGTCGGTCTTCACCTCTAATTGTTTATCCATGCCACACAGGGATTCGTGAGTGAGGTTCACGACTTTCAGAGCTTCCTGTTGAGCATTCCGGATCTGTTGTGGCAGCTCAGAATGGATCGTGAGTTGTAGTGCACGCATGCGTCTGGTTTTTTCTTTTCTTCTTAACGCGTCGGCCACTACGTTTGCCTTGCCAGGATGATACTTGATGGCGCAATCATAATCGCCAATGAGTTCAACCAAGCTTCGTTGCCTCATGTTTAACTCCTTCTGGTCAAAGATGTGTTGGAGGCTCTTATGATCGGTAAAGATGGTATATTTCGTGCCTATAAGTAGTGTCGCCAAATCTTCAAGGCCAACACCTTAAATTGTCATGATGCGTATGCTACGACTTTCTTGTGTTGCATCAGCACACAACCGAATCCTTGTTTTGAAGCGTCACAGTATACCACGAAGTCAACACATCCTTCCGGTAAGGACAAGATCGGTGCGCTGCATAATTTCTGCTTCAGCAAATTGAAGGCAGACTTCTGTTTTTCTCCCCAATCGAACTTCTTGTCTTTGTGTGTCACGGATGTTAGTGATTGAGCGATTTTTTTAAAATCCCTCGATAAATCGTTGGCAGTACCCTACCAAACCTAGGAATTGTCGCACCTAGGTCGGAGTCTTTGGTGCTTCCCAGTTCTTGATGGCTTAGATCTTGGCTGGGTCTACGTGTATTCCCTTTTCATTAACCACATGTCCAAGAAATTGGACTTCGTGAATCCAAAAATCACATTTGGAAAATTTCGCGTTGCTCGTTCTTCAATAATTCCAAGACAAGCCTTAGGTGTTCAGCATGTTCCTCCTGATTCTTGGAGGACATCAGGATGTCGTCGATGAACACTATTACGAATTTATCAAGAGAAGGTTTGCACACGCGATTCATGAGATCCATGAATATGGCCGGTGCATTGGTCAGTTCGAAGGGCATGACCAAAATTTCGTAGTGTCTGTATCGGGTCCTAAAGGACGTCTTAGGAATGTCGTCTTCCTGTATCCTTAGTTGATGATAGCCCGATCTCAAATTGATATTCGAATAGTAGCTTGACCCTTGCAATTGGTCAAACAATTAGTCTATTCGCGGCAACGGATATCGATTCTTGATCGTCACCTTATTCATATCCCTGTAGTCGATACACATACGGAATGATTTGTCCTTCTTCTTCACAAATAAGACTGGTGCTCCCCAAAGGGAGAAGCTCGGTCTGATGAACCCTTTGTCTAACAGCTCCTGCATTTTCGTAAGTGCTAGTTTGTATAGAGCTTTAGCAATCGGTGCTGCTTTGAGTAAGGCCTATCTGGAACTCGATTTGTCGTTTTGGTGGCAGTCCAGGTAGATCCTCGTGAAAGACTTCTGGAAAGTCGCGGATTACAGCGATGTCCTCAATCTTCCTCTCTTTATTTGGTTGTTCAGTAATGAGGGCTAGTATTACGGTGTATCCTTTCTATAGGTACTTGTTCGCCTTCACGCAGGACATAATGTTTAGTGGTATTCCCCGCCTTTCCCCCTGAATCGAGATCTGTTCTCCGCTCGGCAATGTGACTCGTATGATCTTCTCGTTGCACATGATCTCAGCTTGATTTGCGGATAGCCAGTCCATTCCAACGACCACACCAAACTCCCAAGAGTTACCGGCATCAGACCAATTTTGATTCTGTGATCCGCCAAAACCATGACGTATCCTCAAAAGATGCGTTCTGTCCCTATCAGCTTGTCGTCGGCTAACTCTACGGTATACTTATAGTCTAGTAGTGTTGGGACAATATCAAGCAGTTTGCTAAATTCACTAGATATAAAACTCCCATCAGCACTGGTATCAAATAATATGCTTGCATAGACATTATTTAAAAGGAATGTACCAGTAACGATGTTTGGATCGTCCTTAGCCTCCCCTGAGCCAATCACAAATGCACGACCCTTTGTCGCGCCTCCTCCAGCTTTCTTCAATTACGGGCAATCCCTCCGCATGTGCCCCGACTTTCCGCATTCATAACACCCCTTGAGAGTGTTATGGTTGTTGTGGTTCTGGTTGGGGTTGTTGTTGTTGTTGCTCTGCTTAGTTTTGCAATCCTTGGCCATGTGGCCATGTCGTCCTCATTTCAAACAGCGGTATCTCTCACATTGTCCAAAGTGATGATATGAGCATCGATTGCACTGTGGGTATTTCCCCTCATATACGCCCTTCCCTTTGCTGTCGGGTTAGGTTGCGGTAAAGGCTATGGCAGGTTCTGATCTTTGATGTGACAGGGTTGAATGTGAGGGATGAGATTGAAGGTGGCTGGGCTCCCACTTGCGTTTGTTGTCTTGGGGTTTTAGATGTTCACCCCCCTTGGGAAGCTTCCCCTATGGTACCGCTTGATCCATAAGCTAATGAGCTAGCTGGATGGTGGGTTGAATCAGAGTTGGGTTAGATGATGTGACCATGCTTTGGATTTGCTCGGGCACTCCACTAATAAACTGCTAGATCTTCTAGTATTCGGAGGTCACCATCCTCGGACACAGTCGGCACAGTTCGTGAAATCAGGTCACGTACATCTCTATTTCGGATCCCACCATTTTGTGGATCCAAAACTCCCCCTCCAGCTTCTTGATTTTGTTTCTCAGACAATACTCCTCTTGGAGCATCCAGGTGAATTCTTCCCAGGTGGTAGAGTTTGCAGACTCCAGTCCGAGTGTCTGGACATGGGAATTCCACCAGGTGAGGGCTGGTCCCTCCAGTGTCCCGGTTGCATACTTCACTCTGTTCTATTCTGAGCAGTCGCTCATGGAGAAGACAGATTCGGTCTTCTCGATCCAGCGGAGCAGTCCCACCACTCCCTCAGTGCCCTTGAATGTGTGCGGGTGGCAGCCTAGAAATGTTTTGAACGAACATCCCTTATTACCACTGCCATGGGATCCTGTTCGTCAGCAGTCAACGTCATGTGTTAGTTTTCACGTTTACTACGCTAAGTTAGTCGAATTTAAGTCATTGGTAGTACCGTTGTTTGTGCCAGTCGTCTTACTCTGTAATCGGTTGGCCTCGTATTTCGCTATGGCCTTACTAACCCTCCGCTCCACCATCGCTCGGATGGCTGCTGATCCGATTGGTCGTTTGTGTGAGCAAACAAATGTTCCTCTCCCAGCCATGGTTAGTTCTATATAAAATAAATAGTGTGTTAGCCATAAGTTGTGTTAGATGTTGAGTTAGTATGCAACATAAGTAAAATACACAGGTGTTAGATCCAATGTATCGTTTCATTAATAATAATCTTTTGAGTACAATTATGAGTTCAGAAGCATTCTACTAATCAAAATAGTTCATATGAGCACAACCCGCTCATCTAGGTGTACAACTACTGTAACACCAGTACCGGAATAGTAACCGAAACAGTAACTTGCACAGTAACTCATACACAAACTACGTGAACTACTTATATGCTATTAACATTGTGATGCTTGACACTAAACTATTATGGAATCGTTTCTGAAATCTGAACAAATCTTACGGTTTAACAGTCAGAAATGCATCAGACAAACTGAATTGACACACATATGCTTGTAATATGCTATTTTGTAAAAACGTATGCGAGGTTGAACAAAACAAAGCAATAACGGACGTCGTTACAGGAATGCTGAATGGACGGATTATTCGTATAGGTGACGATCTGTACGAATACATCTGAAAGTTTAACGTTCTAAATGATGTCCAATAATTATAAAACCATATTGAAAAGTGTAGTTATCGTCGTATTTGTACGGGTGACGATTCGAACAAATACGCGCGACAACTGTAGTTTCGATTGAAACAGTAATTTAAACGTTTCGGAAAATTTAAAATAAACGAAAGATATTTAGTTAATTTACTAGGAATAACCACCTAAATTAAATTTATAAATGTTACTTTAAAACCGTAACCTTACGTTTCGAGAACGAAACGAAACCGACGTTTTACGCGAAACCGAGCAACCGAAACGAACCCGAACTCACCCGGGTATAAATACCCCAAATGAATCATCTTCTTCATTTGAACCTCTTCATTCTCTCTCTAAACCCATTTTTCTGGAACTTTCTCTCTCTAGAAGTTTCAAACTTCAAATCCAAAGATCTCACTCAATACTTGATGAAATCTTGCAATCTTGGTGCCAAATTGAAGCTATAAACATCCTCTACACGAACGTACAACCGATCTGGAGTTGAAACCACTGGAAATCAAGGTATTGAAGATACTTAAGCTATAATCAACGAGCGCGTATTATCTGTTGTGATTTCTTGCTTAGTAACACAGGTGAGTTCATTTGTCCCTTTTCAAACTATTTTGATTTTACTTCGGGACTGAGAAGCATGTTATACATTTTAAACAAACGTTTAAATGATTCGTAAATGCTTTTAATACTTATTCATATTGATAATACTAATGCTAATACTATATGCAAATGTTACATACTAATTCTAAACACTAATGCCATATGCCAATGCTAAACATCAATGCTACATGCCAAAGCTAAACACTAATGCTACATGCCAATGCTAAACACTAATGCTACATGCTAATGCTAAGTGCTAATGCTACAATGCTAATACTATATGCTTACTATGCTTGAATGCTCGAAATGCTCAGAATGCTATAAACTTTGTATACTTATTATGCTTGCCATGCTAAAACAACGGTTTGGCCTATCAGTGCTTGCCCTACCGGTTGTGAAGCTTGTACTTGTGCACAAGATACGTAAATGTTGTGCTATATGAATGCTATAAACTTGTATGCTAAATCTATCGACTATGGTAGAACATACTGATTTGGCCTCTCAGTGCTTGCCATAGGGTGTTCTCCATAGTCGGGACTTGGAGGAACATACTGTTGGCCTCTCAGTGCTTGCCATACACTGATTCCTCATTGTCCACTCATGTGGTAAACTTTAAACAGAATGCTAAAGCTATTGGCTATTATAGAACGGACCAACTGGCCTCTCAGTGCTTGCCATAGGGTGTTCTTTGTAGCTAGGACTATTGTGGAACGAACCGATTGGCCTCTCAGTGCTTGCCAAAGGGTGTTCTTCATAGTCAGGACCTTGTGGAGTAGACTGTTGGCCTCTCAGTGCTTGCCATACAGTGATTCCTCACTGTCCACTCATGTCGTAAACTTAAACATAATGCTAAAGCTAAGATGGAAATGGATGGTAGGTAAGAAGCTTAATTATCATTAGCATCAATGTCCTATGTGACTTAGTATGTGGTGGGATGGCGTCTGGGCGGTTTGTAGGCTCGACCCTTTCGTATGCCCTATATATAAGCATACCGAGTTGGATGATACATGTGATGTTAATGAGGTTAAGGTTGTTACCGAAAGGGTTGGTAAATGCTATTATGTGTGTGACTTAAACTCTTAAATTGAATGCTAAAGCTATGACGGGGTTGGATGGAAGGTAAAACGCTTAATTATCAGTAACAACAGTGTCATTTGTGGGTTAGTATGTGGTGGGATGGCGTCTGGGCGGGTTGTAGACTCGCCCCTTTCTTATGCCCTATATATAAGCATACCGATCTGGATATCACATGTGATGTTAATGAGGTTAAGTTTTTTACCTGAAAGGTTTGCAAAAAGTATTTTTCAAATACTAAACTATATGAACTCACCAACCACTGTGTTGACCTTGTTTTCTTACATGTTTTTCTCAGGTGAGGTACATGATTAAGCCAAGGTTTCAGGAATGCATACTAGGATGCCCAGTTAAAGGACCTAGTAGATTTTGGAAAAGCACATCTTTTGATGCAAACTATGAATCTATTTTGATATCTTGTACAGTTACAAGATAGTAAACATTTGATTCTTTTGATAGGTTACTTAGTTAAATTATCCAACATTGACATTTGTAATTTAAATTTGTAATCCTAGTTAAATGCTATATTGTGCTTTAGTTATTCTCAATGTTGATGCTATATAAATAATCTGATCATCATGATTATCACTCACGATATCGCGCCCCGAGAACCTTCCGCCCGACGGGAAAGTCGATCCAATCCCGCCGGCTCGGGGTGTGACAACTACTAACAAAATATAAAGCAAAATAAACTGAAATAACTACTACTTGGAGGCGATCGTGGAGTGCAAGTCCCCACTAGCAGCTGGTCCATCATCCTGCTCCTCGAAGGGCTCCTCCTCCGGGTCCTCATCTTCCTTTAACACCTGCTCCTCTTTAGGCTCGAGCTCCTTAATGAACTGCACCGCCCACGCGTTCATCATTGCATTGCTTGCCTAAATCTGAGCAGTGTTTTCCTCAGATACGATATCGACCGCTCCAAGTCGAGCTTCGTGCTCCTGGATCACCGTGGTGACGGCATCTCTATGCTCCTCCAGGTGTCCCGTCCTGGCACGTAACTAGGCTATCTCAGTCTCCATCTCCTCCTGCCTTCGGATGGCGTGCTGGGCCATCCCGACCAAGCTGTCATGTATCCGATCAGTGTATGCTAACTCCTTTTGCAGGTACTCAACCTGCTCACAGAGGTATCGTCGATCATAACAGAGAGCTTTGACCTCTCCGATAAGCTCATAAAATTATCGGGCCTCTCCGTCCAATCTTGAAACATGGGCCGCAAAAGCTTGCTCCAATGGTACACCTAGTGCCGGTAAACAGTGATCACTAGGTGTGTCACTCATTAGTCTAGGAGGTGGCACCCACTCTTCCTCAATCCAGTGCCTGATGGTCATGGGATACCAGTCCCATGCCCGGGTACTGCTCGTCGGTCGAGCTCGCAGAAACTCCTCGGAGTATGCGTCAGGTAGCATGCGGCGCATCCTGCCTTGCTCCTCCTCGGTAAGGTCATCCTCCGCAGGTCGCTTACCTGGGTTCCTTCCATTGTTGTTGTCCAACTTGTAATCTTGGTTAAATGAGTAACAGATAAATATAATAGAAATTATCATTGTGCAAAGTCTAAGTGTAGTGTCTAGTGTAGAGGAATGGCTATAGTCTAAGTTCACTACATGGAAACCTAGTTCTCTATAACCAAGGCTGTAATATCAGTCTGTCACACAACCAAATGTCCATATGCGGTGTCATACCGCATGGGTGTGATATAGCCAGAATCACAGCTCTCAGTCATATAGAACGACTCTTTATGCTTTTGAAATATACGTTTGAAACAACATCATTAATCAAACTGATTTATTACACGTGCAGTGGAATATCATAATAGTCTAAAACATTTAAATAAGTGTCTAAGCAGCGGAAATAATAAGTTGTTAAAATGCAGCGGGAATGAAAAGATAGACACTACATTGTTTGATAAACATAACTAGATAGACAATGTTTGTGCAAAAGACTCGGTATGATGCATGCGACTCATGTGCTTGATCCCTTAAGTGCATCCTGAATCCGAATGCAAGCTAGTTACCTGAGAATACATGTTAAGAAAAAGTGTCAACACATAGGTTGGTGAGTTCACAGGTTTTCATATAGACACATAAATAATAAAAGAATGTTTGTTACGTGTCATTTTGTTTCCCGAGCCCTAGGCTCCAAGTTGTGTCTATATCGAACTAGTCTTGTTAGCTCTTTCCTCCGCCATGTCTATCGTAAAAACAATGGCACGATGGGTTGATATTACACGCGCCCCGACCTTCAATCAGTTTTGGCGTCGTGTGGGGTTCGTCACACCCAATAGTACTGTCTAAACTCACCTCTTTGTTTGGACATTAACGGTAAGACTGTGCGAGGACTTTGTTACGATACAACACTTAATGTTTGTCTAATAAACCAACATACACAAATGTTTGTACAAATAGTAATGTTTGACTCAACAAGTATTCTCCCCCTATTTTGAAACCTTGTAAAGTGTTTAAAGAGTGACCGTAAACTCACCTTAGTGATTGTCAGCTAAAGCGTAAGCTCCTGTTTCTTCGGCGCGTCTGTCACCGGTTACCTATATTGTATGGCTTATGTGAGTTCGTGTTTCTGATTGTGTTTCGTGTTCGTGTTCGTGTATTTTCTCAACAACCCTCGGTTGTTATGTTTGTCCATGTCGGTCATGTTTGACGTGTTTGACTGTGTCAAAGTCAACGACCTGTTGGTGAGCCGTGCATTGGGTATAATTTGTATAATATTCGTTATCGTGCACATAGTGTGTAAAGCACATAGATCACGTTAATGGACAAGTTACTATTTATAGTAAGTTTCCATTTTTAGTAAGTTCACAACAATTACATTTTAACGGTTCTAGCATGCTCATTACTCCTAAATGATCATGTCAACACTTAGCACTTTGCCACATACGATCAAATAAACACATAAGTCCATTTTTAGAAATTAAAGTTTCCTAAATTAGAAAGTTTCTATGTTTGGCATTTTTAGTAGCAATAGTCACACTACTTTTCATATAATAACCATATTGCATCCATCTAAGTCATTCACCATCAATAAATCAAGACTTACGATCCTATTTAATGAAATTCGTAAATAAAGTTACTAAAAATAGCAAAGTTTCATTTAAAGTGTCCTTTTAACCAAACTAATCCATGACATTTGCTAATAATCTCATTATTAACTATATTTCATCATTTTAACCCATCTATTTCACCATATTCATTATTTAACATGATTTTTGCATAATAAAGTTACTAAAAATAGTAACTATGCCCAAATATCCATCAAATGACCAAAATAATATTCCTAATCCATTTCTTGTGCAAATATCATCATCATATATCTCAAATCATCATTTAAACATGTTTCTATTATCAATTCCATCATCTAACAAGATCTTGTAACTTTAAAGTTACTAAAGATAGTAATAACCTCAAATAATCCATTTTTGATCAACAAAATCATAATGAACCATATAACACATCTCAAATATCATCACAAGCATATATTCATACTCAAATATTCATGGATCATCGTGGATCACACATGCATGCAAACAAAAGTCATTATCACTAACCAAAATCAAAAATAGCACCACAATGGTTCCAATATTCTCAATAGATCATTATTATAACTCAAATAAATCATCTAGATGGTAAAATGCATGTTTGTATAAGCAAGAATTCGTGCATGTGGTGATTGAGAGCTTGCATGTGGGTTTTAGTGAATACATGTGTGTATGGGTGATGAATGTGTGTATAAACTCATAAAACTACCTCTCAAGGTCTTGTAACACCAACATGGTAACTTGACAGCTCCTGGAACTCCTTAAAATGGCCTTCTAGAAGTTGAGGGTGTTGATGGTGGTGGTGACAAGCCTTTAAACCTTCCTTCAAGCTTCCAAAGCTTCAACTTCTTCAACAATGGCTTCCAATGGGGTGTTCTTAAGGTTCCAGAGCTGTAGAGGGTGGCTTAGGGTGGTTTTTCTGAGTGGATTGAGTAGAATTTGGTTATTTATAACAACAAAACCGGGTTTTAGGATGATGCATTCATGCTCAGTGAACAACATGTTATGTTTCTGGTCACACACCTGTGAGACACTTAGCAAATTGTCACCTTGGACCATTGTTAATGTTATCAACTTCATTTATAATTTCCTTAATCAAATTCAGGTAATTTATATCCAACTGATTTCACAAAACATTTGTCTAAGTGTTAAGTAAGTTTTGAAAATTGTTTTAGTTTGAAAACCTTATTTTTGAGAGAGTACAAAACTGCTTATCGTGCTAGAAACCCCTAATGTGCCACTTGAGACTAACCCATGTTCAATCCCATCCCCTAAACCCAATTCTTCATGCCTTAGGTTGGTTACAAGTTCAAATCACTTGGAAAATGGTCAGGTGTTAGTATCGACAGCCCCTAACCCAATATCGTATTAAGCATCAAATGATAATAGCATACATGCAATACACATAGCCCGTACCTGATCTACTGTACACATTACAGTTCCGACTACGATTTGGACACTGATGTTACAGTTTCCCCTTTTTAGAGAAAGTTCGTCCCGAAATTTAAGAATCGTTATCGGGTACTGCTTCCTCTGCAAACAGATGGGATACTTGGACTTCATGTAATCCTCGCGTTCCAAGTAAACTCAGGTCTGCGCTTTGAATTCCATCGAACCTTAATGATTGGAATACGGATTCGCTTCAGTTGCTTAACTTTGCGATCCATAATCTCCAAAGGTTCTTCAATGAAGTGTAATTGTTCGTTCACTTGAATATCCTCAACCGATACGACGCGGTCTCCAACTTGGAATTCCAACGGCTTGCGCCGTTGATCGGCGTAGCTCTTTTGTCTGCTTCAGGCTGCTTGTAACTTTTGTTGTTTCTAGGCGATCTTATTAGTGGTTTCTTGAATAAGCTTAGGCCCAGGTATTCGGTTATCTCCTACTTCGGTTCAACAGATCGGTGACCTACATTTTCGACCATAAAGAGCCTCGAATGATGCGCATCCTATGCTACTATGGTAACTGTTATTATAGGGGAATTAGATCAGTGGCAAATGGGAGTCCCAATTTCCACCGAAATCTAAACCACATGTTCGCAACATGTCCTCTAGGGTCTGTATAGTACGTTCTCTTTGACCGTCTGTTTGTGGATGGTAAGTGGTACTCAAATTTAAGTGTGTCCCTAGAGGTTTCTACAACGACTGCCAAAATCTTGATGTGAATCTGCTATCTCGATCTGAGATGATAGACAATGGTACACTGTGACGTAACACTATCTCGTTGATGTACAATCTCGCCAGTTTGTCCATCGTGAATGTTTCACGCATTGGCAAGAAATGAGCAGATTTTGTTAAACGATCAATGATGACCCAAATGGTATCATGACCACTGGAAGTGCAGGGTATCTTGGTAATGAAATCCATTGCGATTTGTTCCCACTTCCAGAGAGGAATTTTAGGATGTTCTAGTAAACCAGACGGTTTCTGGTGTTTCGCCTTAACCTTCGCACATATCAGACAGCGGCTGACGTACTCGGATATGTCCTTCTTCATTCCCGGCCACCAATAAAATCCCTGTAAGTCTTGGTACATTTTATCTGCGCCCGGGTGTACCGAGTACCTGGTCTTGTGCGCTTCATCAAAAATAAGTTTCCTCAGTTCATCTACCTCAAGGATCCACACGTGATCCTGGTAGTAGATAACTCCATTTGGTTTCGTCTCAAACTATTGTTCTGCTCCACAATCAAGTTCCTTCAGATTACCCCATTTCACCGATTCCTGATGAGCTTGTATAATCTTGTCACATAGACTTGTCTGCACAGTCATTCTCATTGCCCTTACGCCCAGGGGTTTGACCCGTTCCTTCCTGCTTAAAGCATCTGCTACAACATTTACCTTACCCGGATGGTACTTGATCACACAGTTGTAATCCTTCAGAAGTTCAACCCACCGTCGCTGTCGCATGCTGAGTTCCTTCTGATCAAAGTTGTACTGTAGACTTTCGTGATCAGTGAAGATGGTACACTTGGTGCCATACAAGTAATGCCTCCAAATCTTCAGTACGAAAACTACTGCTCCCAGTTCTAGATCATGTGTCGTGTAGTTCTTCTCGTGTATCTTCAACTGTCTTGAGAGATAAGATTGGAGCATCACATAAATTCTGTTTCAATGTCTAGAAAGCATAGTTTCTGCTCCCAAACAAACGGCTCATTTTTCTGAGTTAACTTGGTGAGAGGCAAGGCTATAATAGAAAATTTGAAATAAACCTTCTATAATAACCCGCTAGTCCTAGAAAAGACCGTATCTCCGTCGATGTCGTCGGAATGTCCCAGTTCTTAATAGCTTCGATCTTGGCAAGGTCGACATGAATGCCTTCACTGTTAATCACATGACCCAAGAAATGAACTTCCCTTAACCAAAATTCACATTTTGAAAATTTAGCATAGAGTTGCTCATTCTTTAACAGTTCCAAGATCTTCCTGAGATGTTGCTCGTGATTCGCTTCATTCTTTGAATAGATCAGGATATCGTCAATGAAGACAATAACAAACTGATCTAAGTACGGCTTACACACATGGTTCATGAGGTCCATGAAAACCGCTGATACGTTCGTCAATCCGAAAGGCATCACCATGAATTTGTAATGCCCGTATCTTTTTCGGAATGCCGTCTTTGGTATGTCTTCGTCTTGTACCCATAACTGATAGTATCCTGAGTGCAAATCGATCATCAAAAAGTATTGTGCTCCTTGCAACTGATCAAACAAATCATCGAACCTCGGCAATGGATACCAATTCTTGATGGTTTGTTTATTCAGTTCTCCATAGTCTATACACATTCGAAAGGATCCATCCTTCTTTTTCACGAACAAAAACGGAGCTCCCCATGGCGAGTAGCTCGGTCGGATGAAACCTTTATCCAATAGCTCCTGCAATTGATTTGACAATTCCTGCATCTCAGAAGGTGCTAACCTATAGGGAAATTTAGCAACGGGAGTTGCTCCAGGAACTAAGTAAATACGAAATTCTACCGGTCGAACCGATGGTAATCCTGATAGGTCGTCGGGAAACACTTCTGGGTATTCCTTCACTACCGGCACATCTTGAATCTTGATCTTGTCTTTCTCCTTTTCCACTACATGAGCCAGGAAAGCTACACACTGCTTCCACAAGCACTTACCCGCCTATATGCAAGAAATGATTTTGACACTCTGTTTTGCTTGATCCCCTCGAACTTCCAACACGTGGTCGTTCGTCATCGGTATTCGAAATAGATTTTTGGAATAGAAAATCTCATCATGATTAAGGGATAACCAGTCCATTCCTATGATGATGTCGAAACTACTCAATTCCATAGGTATCAAATCGATGGTAAAAGATTGATCATTCAATACTAATGGGCAATTCCTAAGAATTGAGTGCACTGTTACTTGTTTACCGTCTACTACTTCTATAGTATAAGGTGAATCTAAAAGTTCTTCACTATGATTAATTTTGCATGCAAAATTGAACGAGATAAAACTCTGGTCCGCACAAGTGTCAAATTAAAGAGAAGCATAAAAGTCATGTAAGAAAAACATACCGGTGACCACATTCGGGTCTTGACGAGAAACTGGAGCTCCTAAAGCAAAAGTTCTTCCACACGGTGCTTGAACTGCCAGTTGCATCCTCTTTGGACAGTTCCTTGAATAGTGGCCAGCTTCGCCACATTTATAGCATCCACCGTTGTTCTGGTTTTGATAATTGAGTGGAGGGAGAGCTAAAGAAGCATTGTTCACTGCTTGAGTAGGTGCCATTCTGCATTGTTAGACCCAATGGCCCTTTCTTCCACATCTCGTGCAGTATTTGCAGGGAGTTGTAGCAGCATGATGGTACTGGCAGTTGGCACACAGAGGATATGTGCCAGTGTATGGTTTCTTGTGAAGGTTTTGTGGTGCAACAACTAGTTGGTTTAGTGGGGCTGCCATCGTATAGTTCTTGATGACCTTGTGCTTTTTCTTGGGGTGATGATTTGGTTTCCTTGATGGTTCTTCCTTTGCCTTTCCAGTATCAGCTTCTTTCTTCAAAGTTGTAGAAGCTACCATCACGTCAGTAAGTTTCCCTGACTGGCTGATAGCTGACTCTAAAGTGACAAGGTTTGCTGCAATAACCAAACTTTGTATGCAGGCTGGTAATCCACCTACATACCTTTCAATCCTTTTTTCCAGAGTTGGAACCATGTTTGGCACCAATGCTACCAATTCATGATAACCAGTAGTATAACCCATGTGATCCGCTCCTTTCATCACATGATTGGATAGCTCAGTTTCCATCCTCTCTAGCTCGTTCTTGGGACAGAACTCATTCCTCAGTAGAGTCTTGAAGTCTTCCCATGGCATTGCCATTGCCTCTTCTCTTCCTCCGGCCTTGATCTGTGAGTTCCACCTAGTTAAGGCTCGTTTGATAAATGACCCTGTAGAGTAGCGAACCTTGTGGTTCTCTGGACAACTGCTAGTGTCCAAGTCGTTTCTATTTTCTCAATCCATTGGATTAAACCAACGGGTCCCTCAGTACCGCTAAAGCTAGGCGGCTTACAACCTACAAATGACTTGTAGGAGTAGTTAGATGCACTGCCAGTATTTCCACTGGCCTCTCCTTATGAATGTTCGGTATTGATGTTGTTGTTCTGAATCCGATTGATCATTTCTGGAATCACCTCTTTCAGCCGGTTAGCCAGCTGACTGCTCAGTAGGGTTGCCAAGGCAACAATAGTAGGATCCAGCTCTGGATTCGGGTTCTGATGAGGTGGAGTGTGTGGGGGAGGAGGAGGTGGAGGTGGTGGTGGAGGCAATAGAGGAGGTGTTCTTCTGGGCGGCATTCTGATCATAACCGAAAAGACATCGGTTAGTGCAATGATCGAATGCAGAAGACACAAATGCAAGTAAATTCCTAAGTCATTTGTTCTCTACATGAAGGGTCCCTAGGTTATAGTCTAGGCCAAACCGTTTAAATAAATGACCTATGTTTCTCTATAACCATGGCTCTGATACCAACCTGTCACACCCCGAGCTGGCGGGCCAGATTGAGTGTCCCATCAGGCGTAAGGGTCTCGAGGTGCGATATAGGGTGATAATCAAGGTGATCATATTGTTTACATTGCACATGATAATAAATGAGAAAGCACTAAATAATATAGATTTACAAAGTTAAATTACATCAGTATCGTTCATATTGTTTACTGGACCTACCAGAGGAGCTGAACGGGATTCATCCTACCTTCCACGTGTCACACCTTAGGAAGTGTCTGGCAGACGAGCAGGCACATGTTCCTTTGAATGACATTGAGTAGATGACCGACTGAACTACATTGAAGAGCCAGTCGCGATTGTGGATACGAAGGAAAAGCAACTACGGAATAAAATGGTCGTCAAGAAAAAGTTCGGTGGAAGCATCGAAAGGGTTCAGACAGTACGTGGGAAATAGAAGAAGAAATGAGGAGGTTGTATCCTCATTTGTTCGATATGTAACGAGGCAGGTTTCGGGACGAAACCTATATTAAGGAGGGGAGACTTGTAACATTCCAAATTTTCTAAATACAAGTTATTTGAACTTACGAATGGGCAACGAATAATTAACTTATCAGAAAATAAACAAAGTAAAGTACACGACTTGGTGTACTCGAAATAGATTTCAAGAACTCTAGTTCTCGAAAATTTGTACTCAAAAATGACCCAATTTCGAGTACTAGGTTCGTGAACACTGCCTATATATATGAGTGCCTTGGGAAATGTGCTAACCTTTGGCTGGAAACACGCTCTCTCTCAAGTACACGAAGAGGATTTTGAGAACTTAAAAAAACGAGCTTTTGATCAACCAAACGAAGGAGGAAACCCACGGGAATCCACAGAAGTAATCATCTAACAACAAGTAAGTGATTTATGCGTAAAAGTTATGATTTTTATACAAAAATGAACTCATGCATAAGGCTCACACCTTTATGCATAAAGTATGAAACTTGGTGGTTCTAGCATGTTGGTACCCACATAAGAAACCTATAACTAGCTCCCCATGGTCTTAGATGAATTTCTGATACGGTTTATGGTGAAAAGATGAGTACTCAAAAATATGTCTTAGGGAATACTTGAAATCATAGACCCTTTCGAGTATACCATTTCGAGCATGTGGATTCGAGTACAAGATTATTTCGAGTACTAGTGATGGTTCGAGTATCCTGGTCTTCGAGTACTTACGCAATTCGGGAACAGAATGGTTTTCGAAACTGGGGACTGGTTTTGAGATTATGAGGAGTTAGAATATATTATAAGTCTAAGGATAGTATGTAATGATACGATGTACTGATGTAGGTTTTTAAATCTTGGCTAAGGAGTTCAGCTAAGAAATCAAGAAGTTATAATTAGGTGAGTTCTAGATGCCCCCTTTAATATGTTATGTGTAACTATGATTTGGGCTGGCATACATGATGTTGATATGTTTATGATGCATTATGATGTTATGTGACTATGCGTGGACGATAAACACATGTTAATGAGTTAAAATGATCTATGTACGAAGGTATGTTAAGTATGATGAATGCATGTTAGTGAGTGATGATGATGAACTGTATGATAACATGCTATGATGATAGTTATAAATGTTATGCTATGATGAGATCCTGGGCTGCTAGGACAAAAGTATGATGTATGAAATGACGAAGGTTAGCATGACATGTTTATGTGGTCATGACGTATGATATAATGAATAGATGCTGGCATGACATGCATATGATGCCATGATGTTACGATGTGATGATATGATGAAATGATACTAGCATAATGTGTTATGATTAGTCATATGCAATTAGGATAACGATATGATGAAATGATGCTAGTATGATATGTTTATGATGCCATGATGACTATGATGAATGATGTTATGATACTAGCACGAGATGTTATGATCATTATGATGAATGATGATATGATGCTAGTATATCATGTATGATGATTGGATGATGTCCCCATACTTGTCATGGAGTATGCGAGAATGATGCTCCAATACCTGTACTGGGTAAGCATGAAAGTCAACCAAGACTATAACCGGGTATGATAGTCAACCAGGACTATAACTGGGTATGATAGTCAACCAGGACTATAACTGGGTATGATAGTCAACCAGGACTATAACTGGGTATGATAGTCAACCAAGACTATAACTGGGTATGAGAGTCAACCAAGACTATAAGTGGGTATGATAGTCAACCTGACTATAACAGGGTACGGAGCCTTGTGCCAGCATAAGCCCATTGTTCATGTTGATGACAATGGGTATATGATGATGATGTTTATGTTGTTATGTGATGAGGTTATGGTTTATGTGAACATAAGGATGTTTTATGTACATAATGTTTTAACTTGCCAAAATGTTTATGATGTTTTATGAAAAACTAGAACTCACCAGCGTAAGCTGAAATTTTAGCATGTATGTCAGGTTAAAGCTAAGGTAAGAGGAAGCATAGAGCTCGGGTATCAAGATAGAGAATCTGATGGTGTTGGCAATCCTAAATGTTTTGATACAATCTATTTCAGTATATTTTGTGTTTGACAATGTTTTAAATTCCGCTGCATAATTATGAAAGTTTTTAGTTTAAGAGCTATGTGTTATGATGAAAACCAACCTCTGTGAGGTCACCCGGGATCGGGGTCTCACATTATGGCTTTGACAGACCAAGTCATATTAATTACAATTAATACAAAAGACCAAGTTGCCTTTTGAGTCTTGCTGTCCCTGCACGTATGAGAATTTAATCAGTTTCTGATGGGAACCCAAGCCCATTTGGTTTTGGGTTTGCCAATTGCATCATTGTAGGTGAATTTCTTTGAAATCATCTTAGGTGGTACAGATGATGAATTTGCTGGTGGGACTGAAGGTTGAGAGGAGTCTTTTCTCTTCCAGACCTTTGGAGTTGATTGATGAATGTTCTTTTCTTTATTCTGTCAGTCATTAGAAGCAGTTCTTGCTTGGCCTTCCAATGGTTTGGATTTAGACTTGAAATGTTGCCTTCCTTCTGCTTGTCTTCTTCCAAAGTAAGAGGGTTTCTTGTTTTTGTCGGAAGCAGATCTGACTTTTGCTTCCGATGGACTCTTTACTTCGGAAGACTTCCTGTTCTTCCTATTCATGTTATCAGAAGTAGACACTTCCGAAAGTTTCTTCTTCTGATGCTTGCCTGATCTCTTTCTTTCGGAACCAGATTGTTGACCTTCCGAAGAATGAGATGATTTTCTCCAACTTCCCTTGTCATTTTCCTTCTAACATGATTTTAAATTTCTTCTGCTTCTTGGATTGAAGAAACAATCAACAGCATAATGATCAGTGTCTCCACACACTAAACACATTGGTTGATTCTTTGATGGCTTCTGAAGGATTTTTCTTGGTGATGATTCTGAGTTGTGATTTTCTGAACTGGACTTTCTTGACTTTGAATTGAATACGCCAACATGACCTTTGATTGCGTAGTTTGCCTGAACCTTTGCTATACTAGCATTACTGTTTCCTAATTTTGCCCTATGTGACTTGTCAAATGGACAAGTCACGTAGTCACTTGAGGATGTACTGCCCGTTTGTACATAATTGGCCTTAACAAAAGATGGTTTGGTTTTCTAATATCTTTTCTTCTATTTTTTAACTGATTTTAGTTTTTCAAAAGAAACAGATGTACCATCCTCAGATGAACAGATTGATTGAATAGGGCAAACATCATATTAGTCATTTTCTTGAGCAATCTTATGTATGTCCAAAACTTCATCATACACAAGACTTGCTTCAGGTTTTCAGTGAACTTCCAACATTGGAGTATAAGCAAATGGAGGTTCAGTTTGATTGTACCCCACCCTGCACCCTTCTTCTTAATTTACCAACTTAGGTATCTCAGTCATTTTGAGAAATTTCTCAAACTTCTCACCCTGACTGAGAAATCTGTCTCTGTAAGACTTAGCCAATACAAGTTTTGTTTTAGCAGTTGTTGGTCTTTCTAAAAGATTGTTTATTTGACACTGTTTGTTAGTGTCTTCGTGTTTTAAACTGGAGATTGTCTTTTCCTACTCCTCAATCTTCTCCTTATAATTTCTTTCACCTTCAAAGAAATTTGCTTTAACAACTTGTATTGACTCAAGCTCATCACAGACTTGAGCATTGAACCGTTTATAAGCATTTAATTTTTCAAGGCATTCAGGAGTACACATATCATCTATTACCTTGAATGTGGAAGTGGGGTCGTTTTCCATCAGTGCATTATTTGAGGTAGATGTTTCCTTAGCTTGAAAGCTCCAGTCAGAAAAGTCATGTTGCTCTGCAATGTTTGCATTGTTGGACTGGCTTGATGTTTTAGATGCTTGGTAGTTTGGCTGAGCTGAGGTTGATGGCTGAGAACTTGGAGACTTGCATTCTCTAGCGAAATGACCCAGTTCCTAACGGTTATAACATTTTAGCTTGAATTTATCCACCACCAATCCCAGTCTTCATGTTGTGCTTCTTGAACTGCCTTTCGGTTCTTTGGTAAAACTTCTTTGCTTGGTAGGAGATCATGGCCATCTGGTAATTGATGTCCATTTCTTCTAGATCATCCGCAGGGATACCATCTAGATCTTCTTGATACAAATGAAAATAGTTTATTTCTTCAGCCATGAATGCTCCCTGACCAGATGTGAGCAGTGGGGTTGTACTTGTAAAAGGATTTTCGTGTGATGAAGTTGGAGTTGGTGTTTTGGGGAAGGTGATGATGGGTGTGGAGTTTGAGTGATATATTGGCTGAAAATTCTGAATTGAAGGATTGTGAATGTGGGCATACAAATCAGCTGAACCTAAAGGGATCGAGGTCGTTTGTTTAGGTTCCTGAGCATCAATCTCCATTTGGTATGCACTCAGTATACCAAAGAGTTCTCCCAGCTTCAATGTTCTAAGATTTTTCGTTCTCCTGATAATAACAAAATAGATGTTCTGCGCGTTGGAAGAGATCTTAGAAACTTCCTTATCACATCCTGGTTCTCCATCTTTACACCTGCAGATGTCAGTTCACAAACAAGTTGAACATACCTTAGGTATTGAGAAGCCATCTTCTCGTTGTTCTCTTGACAGAAGTTCTCAAACTTATGCTTTAGCATGTCTTTCTTGTTTTCCTTCACATCATCAGAACCTTCATACATCTATTGTAAAGAGTTCCACAACTCTTTGGCAGATTTGCATTTGTTGAATGCATGTATGATTGAGTTAGGAATGGACATTTGGATTAGCCACAGTGCCTTTAAGTTGACTTCCATCTTCTTGTAGTCTTCGTCTGAGTATAGAGATGGATCTTTTGGCACAACTGCTCCACCAGCTCTAGCAGTAGCAACTGTTGGAATGAAAGGTCCTTCAAGAACTGACTTCCAAAGTTTGAAGTCCTGATTCTTGATGAAACCTTCCATTCTAACCTTCCATGTATCATAGTCATCTAGAGTGGACATGGGAGGTTTGTTAAGAGTGTCATTCTCAGTATCATGCTTGCTAATGGTAGTCATTTTGACAAGGGAAAATTTTGAGCATGTAGTAGTAAAAGATGAACAACTGGTAACTCAAGAATGGTTAGTTACTTGAGTTAAAGAGCCAAGGCTCTAATACCACTTGTTGGATCGGGTTATGTAATCTACACAACACTTTCACAATGTATCTTTTACTAAGTTGATAGATGCGGAAATTCTATCAACTTGATTTACAAAACAGATTGAAATAAATACACAGAAGTCTTTGTATTCGGAAGCTGCTGAGCATTTGTTCGGAAGCAATTGTATTCGGAAGACTTTGTCTTCCTTGGAAGGTTCTTGAAGAACAAGGTTATCTTTTGAAGGTGCTTAGTCTTCTAAGGAACTTAAGTTCCTTCCAAGGACTACTTACTTCCGGAAGATAACTTTGTTCTTCCGGCACCTATTTTGGACTTCTGTGAGTGGACCCAAAGGCTTAAAGTATTTTGAAGAGCATCATCCTTTATGATCTTACAAATAATAATAATAATAATAACAACAACAACAACAATAATATTAATAATAATAATAATAATAATAATAATAATAATAATAATTGTAATTGTAATTTAAGTTACACTAAACTAATATTTCAAAAATCTTAGTTTCTTATTAATATGTTTTTGACAAAAGACAGCTTTCAAGTCACTGGATTACTTTAAATGTTTTATTAAATAAGACCCCACTCACTTATACATGATATATCATGTATGTAGGTGCATATCTAGCATCCCACATAGCATCACACATTGCATCCCACATCTTCCACTCCACTCATCTTCCTCTCCTCTCTCTCTCTACCGTGATAGATGGTATAAGTTTTCAATTATCCTTGTACCACATTTTCAACCTTGCCTATATGGATCATTATGCTAGATATGCACCTACATACATGATAGTATAAGTCAGTGGGGTCTTATTTAATAAAACATTTAAAGTAGATATCTAGTGAATTGAAAGTTGTCTTTTGTGAAAACTGAAAACTATATTAATAAGAAACTAAGATTTTTGAAACATTAGTTTAGTGTAACTTTAATTACAATTATTATTTATAACTTTTGTCTTGTTTTATAATAATTATTTTTTGAGTTTTATATCTAGTTTTTAACTTTATATTTACGTAAAATAATTATCTCTAACTTTTGAAATTAAGAATGTGGATTTTTCTTTTTCAAAAAATATATGTTCATTCACGTTCAAGAATGATTTCGATTACTTGATGAACGAACACGAACAAGAATTTTTGTCCAGTTACTTTTGTGAACCGTTCATTAACAAAATAAAAGGTCAAAACGAACGAACACGAACAAGGTCTCGTTTGTGTAAGTTTGGTTCGTTTTATTACAACCCTAGTTCTATTTGTAAAGATCAACTCGATAACTAAACGACGCATATTTCAACGCTCAAGTTACATTAAATGACTTGAGTCCGTTCGGGTTGAGTTTGGCTTGAGCTTTAAAATTAACAAGCCAATCGAGTTGGTTTGACTTGAATTTTTTCTCCATCTGTTAAATCAAACTTACGTTCAGCTCGAAAAAATTTCAAGCCTTGAGCCGGCTTGTTTTATTGTTTTTTTTTCCTTTTCTAGTTTGCATCCTTACATTTATACATGAGAAAACACCTTTAGCACATGCATACTACATAATTTGTAATCTAAATAAACTATAATTTAATAACATCTTACTAAGTTGTTTAGCTGTAAAAAAAAAATCTAAATTTAAATTTCAATATTAAACAGTTAATAAAACATATATAAACAAAACGAATGTTTATATACTAAAAGAAGCGCATGATCATTAGTTATTTTTCTTCAGTTGAATATGATATTCTAATATATTTGTAGTGCTTAAATTACACGTAGCTAGGCTACTGTTATAATAATTAGTATACCAAATTTTTGTTGGATCCTTTGCATACATCTAAAAAAACTTCTACATCTAGATATCTAGATGTATATGCAGCATCAGTGAGATGTTATATACATATAAAACAATATTTTAAGTTAAGATTCTTATAATTATAATAATAATAAAAAAAATAACAATAGACATATAGTTTATAATAATCTTTCACTTTTTTTCCGTCTGTTTTCTTTTAAATAATATGTTGAATAATAATTAATTCGTTTTATGCTTATTAAATAATAATTATATTAAAAAATATAGTTTTAGAAATTAATTAATAATTTATCATTTTTTTGTTAATTAATATGCAATATATGAATGCTTTAGTTATATATATTCAATTATTTTAATTATTTTCTACTTGTACTAATGCTTAATATTATATTAATCTAATCCAGTATAATACATGAATTTTCAATATAGTTCTTAAAAACAAGTAGCAGTGATGAATAAGATCGATTGATTTTAAAATAGAATATATTGTTTATAAATAATGTATTTTTGTTAATATCTTTAACGATTTATAAAGTTTTATGCACGTTTAATAATTGATCAATTTTATGCACCAGATTCATTTTAATATTGACTAAAAAAAATAAACGAAAGCTTAAAATCTCTTGAATTTAGTGACCTTTAAATTTTAAGGCTTAAATTTGCTTAATTTCCAAGAGAGCAAATAATTGTAAACCTGAAAATTAGTTTAAATTTTTTTTTTATTTTCTACTAAAACTTAATCCAACTTCATATAGTGGTATGTTTTTAAGAATTCAAATGAACTGCAAAAAATGTTTTCATATTTGTAAGCGTTTGGATCCTAACCAAAGCATTTTTTTAATTCCCTGTTACTATATATTGGTTAACCTATTAGTGATAGAACATAGCCCGGATCAATGTTGGTTAACCATGAGCCCAGATCACAAGTTTAAGTCACTAAGACCATCCACTATGGTGAACCAAATCATAAACGGTTGACATTTTACAAAAAAAAAAACAAAACATAATTTTATATTTAAAAATAAAATATCGTCAGACAAAAAATTTTGATTGATGTTAAATTCTTTTTATATAGAAAACTTAATTAAAAATTATTATTTTTAGTTTTTAATATAATACACAATATTTATAAATCACATTTATTTAATAAAATATTGGTTTAGGTTGGGTTGGATTGGGTTGTGAATGGGTGTGAAAAGTTGAATTAGGTTGGGTTGTATAGGTGGAAAAGTGATAAATTAGTTTTTAAATGAAAGATTGGGTTGAGTTGGGTTGTGACAGTGGATAGTCTAACCGCATAGAACACGCTAAAGAGCTCAGCACCCGAGTGAATGAACCAGGCATTGATATCTCTTTTCATAAACGCGGCTAAAACTAGAAACTGTAGGACACCAAAAAAGCATTGGTACTATGTGAAAGAAAGCCGAGCCGGGTACTTCTTTACAACCAGAGCTTGTAGCACGAGCCACCGGGACCATGACAAACAACGGCCTATTAAATATATGCCAGATAATAAATATGAATTAAATAAATCATAATTAAAAAAAAAAACTCACACCTGAAATTATAATATGAATGTTTCAAATATAACTCAAACGTTCTAATTAATCGGTTTATGTTGGGTCATAGTCGGGATTATAAATTAACATTAAGCTCAGACATAGCCTAATATGTTATTTTGTTTATTTTATCAGAAAATTCTAAGCTCGGATAATAACGTGTCAAACAATTTAAAGAAAATGGTTAATGAATGCTAATCATTCAAAACGTGACAAACGAACCAAAAAAAAAAAATTGTATATAAAACAAAGCTCTAGTTTTTTTTCGTGAATTACTAATTGCCATGTATAACATATTATTTTGTGAAATTGTGTGGCAATTATTAAAGGGAAAAAAAAACTATGAAGCAAAGAAGTCAAATGGAAACCACTGGCAAATTAAAAATGAACTTCAATGCAATCTCATCGGTTCCTATTAAACGACATTTTCTTTAATTCAAAACTAAATTATAATTAAACCTTTATCAATGCCAAACGATAATATATGTTCCTTCACTTATTCAAACATCAATTTTTACTTTCCGCATTTCCTTATTTTGAATGACAATATATACAATTTTCTTTTTCTTGTCATGTGGCTGTACGAGAAGAACAATATCAAACAACAAGCTTCTAAGTTCAATTTTTTTGACACTAGTTTCCTTTGCACTATCTTGAACCAGTTCTCGCATGTTACGATCGACGCCACCAGGTATGAGTAACAAAATGTTTATTCATACATATATTTTGTGATTTGTTTTTTTAGGGATAATACAATCATACTAAAAGGAAATAAATTTGAACTCATTGTTTTTTAATACTTATTTAATCAAGTGTAGAAGATGATATCAAATTTTTTAGAAAAAAAAAAAACGCTCTACCAACGCAAAGCTGATAAAGGATTTAAAGGCAGGGGCGTAGCATAGTTAAGACTAGGGGGCAACCGCCCCCCCTGTTTTTTCGTGTAGTAGTGTATATTTCCCGATACGTAGTGTAAAATTTTTTAGAAACCTTTATTTCGCCCCCTCTTGAAAAACAAGTTTTATTTCCCCCCTTAAGGTTTTAATCAAGTTTCGCCACTGTTTAAAGGTAATGAACATTAACAATTAAATGGAGGTGACAACTTACTATTATTACTATTTATGTGTTTAAGATTCATTCTTCTAAACACTGCCAAATAAATATTACAGATGCATACTAATTAATATGCTACGTATCAGAATGATTTTTAATTTAAGATGTAAGTATATATAGCTTAACTAAAATATGAAGAAGATAAACATCACTTTAATCTAGTGCCAAAGAAGATACGTGAAAACACTAATTATAAAATAATAATAACAATGATATTAATAACACTAAAAATAATAATTCCGATCATTACTTCTGTTAGCCATAAATATAGTTTTAAAACGATATACAACGAGTTAATTTGATAACTGACTGTTTGATAAATTAAGTCTATTAATTTACCCTATAAATTTCATAGATATTACTAAATTATTTATTCGTTCATCAATATTTATACAACGTAAAGTATTGGAGGATATGATGGGAGTATATACCAAAGAGGCATTGCCTCAATGGTACCCTAAGATTCTTTTAAATGAAAGGTCTTAGGTTCAAATCCCTCCCGCAGCGAAAAAGGGGTCTGTGGGGGGTCAGGAGGTTTTCCCAGTGGGGTTTCCTCCTGGGGTGGTTGTGGTGGCTCATGGGAAGTCCAGGTAACTAGACCTTGGTGACATGACCTGGAAACAGTGGGTTCACACGATTGAGACCTTAGCCGTTCAAAAAAAAATATGATGGGATTATATATCTTATTTTGGGAACTTGTGTATGAAGTTCTATGGCATCAAGCACGTAAAAAAAATAATAAATTACATGGAATTATGGTTTGAGTAACTCAAACGTGTACAGTTATGTACCTTGTTTCTTTGAGCCTAAGGTTTTGTATAATTAAATCTTATTGTGAATCTATCTTATAAAATAAATAAAGGTTTGTCTTTGTCACTTGTCATGCTATTAGACATGTTTCACTCTATTTTCCCGCCTTAACTTTAAAGTATTAATTCATTTATTAATGGCCTCTTACTAATGGTAATCTTATTTAACTAATAAATAAAGGTTTTCTAGGGACACTTGGCATATTTCTATATCACATTGATGTTCTTTTTCCCGCTTCTCTCTCCTAATAAATATTTCCTATATTAAATATTAAATATACTTTTAACACATTTTAATATTAAAAAAACAAACTTTTTTTAAAAACCAAATTATTATAAAATATAGTATTTTTAAAAATAGTTTCACAAAACGAAATATTTAAAAAAAACAAACTTTGAAAAAATTAGTATTTAAAAAAATAATATAATTGTTTTATTATTTAATCTAAGAAATTATATTTAATCATATTTTATATCAAAAAATCATCTTATATAGTTTAAATTTTTATTGGTAACTATTAATTAATAATATTTTTTTTATTAATCACGTGTAATACACGTGATACTAACCTAGTAATTAATAAATTTGACCAATTATTATATTAATTAATTTTCTTAAAAAATCTAAGTTTTAATTATTAAATTTTCATATATTTTAATATTAATTGTAATTCAATTTAATTTAACTGTGATAAAAAAAATTTAAAAGAAATTTATATTTTAATAAAGTTAATACTTATCAATTCCATATAAATGTTACTACACAATTAAAATATATATAATATAAAAATTAACTTAACAAAATTTATAATTATCATAGTTTTAATAATATATTTTATCAACCGTAAGTGTTAACAAATTATTTTTTATTTTATTTTATTCAATTAGTGCAATACACATGTTTTTATAGACTATACTTTTTTATTATAAAATATATAACATGTAATTTATTCAAACCGTGTAACACACGGAATTTAACCTAGTGCTTAATAAACCCAAACAAGGGGTTTACCAGCCCATGCGTTGCTGCAGAACTCTATATTAAATAAAACAAAAATACGATATTTATAGAATTAAAATTCTGTTAAAAAGTATTAAGTCATACCATTCTACTGGTATGTGTATTAATTTGATCAGGACTCGGTGACACCATCATAAAAAATACGTTCCAAAGAGCAGCTATAACGACTGTTAATCCACTCTAAAACAATAAATAGAATTGTCGCAAAAGCAAGCATTACTCGCAAGAACTACGAACCCCAATATAATTAAAATAACAAAAAAAAAGATGTTCACAATTGTAAAATATAGTATCAAAAAATGTGAACCTAAAATAAACAAATATTTAATTATTATCATTATTTAGTTATATCCATAATTAATGTATTTTATTATTACAAATTCAATCTATCTATCTATTCTGATAAATAAAGATTTTGTATGCACACATGCCATTTTCTTAGAGCACATTCACTTTAATTTCCGTTTCTCTCTCTCCTGTTAAATACATTTTATATTAAATAATAATATTAAATATTAAATATACTTTTTGCATATTTTATTATTAAAAAAAAGTTTTTATTATACTAAAAATATATTAATATTAAAAAAATTTTAAAAATCAAATTATTATAAAATATATAGTTTAAAAAATATTTTTTTTAAATAAAATGTTTAAAAAACAAACTTTAAATGTATAAATTTTAATCACATGTTATATTTAAATATCATCTTATTGTGTTTAATTTTTAATTGATTACTATTTATAATATTTTTTTTTATTCAAACTCGTGTAAGACACGGGTCACTAACCTAGTTTTAATATAAAGCCGAGTTTTTTAATTAATAATTATAAGAAGAGAGAAAAAAGGTCAGCCACGTATAGAATGGAATAAAAGCGGACATTCACGCTCTTGAGTCTTGACAGGTGGACACATGCTTTCACGCGTTTGTCCTATCAACAATCCATCATTCGTGACTAGCATTTATTTCCTTTAAATATATTTTTTAACATTAAACTAATCATCTGTCGGATACTTTGTACACAGCTTCCAATTACTAAAAGATGTCTAAGTTGGCCACTAGTCCAGACGGACGGAACCTCTAGCCTACAAGCCACCAAATTCCGTGAAAAACACGACCCAAAAACTCGCCTAAAAGTACGACGGTGAAAGGTTTGTAAAACTGGGTGTGATCAAGGTTTGAACTCAAGACCTGGGTCTTCTATTACTTCACTTATATCTTCATCTTATCATTAAGAAAAAACATCATTGGTTATTTGCTTTATATATTATTTTCTTTTTTCTATTAACGCTTATTTTTAATTCTGAGTTGAATTCAATAAAAAAAATTTGTGTAAAAAGAATATTTATCAAAAAAATATTTGCATATGCATGCTAAAAACATAAAAAACAAAATCCAGTGCAACTAAAATCCAGTATAAAAAATTAAAATTCAATATAAAAGTCAAAAATCCAACATAAAAAAATAAAAAACCAGTATAAGAAATAAATAACAAGTACATAAAAACAAAGATACAAAAATTAAAAAAACTAGTGCAAATAAAATACAAAAATCCAGTTTAAAAAATAAAAATATAGTACAAAAAGTAAGATGTTATACTTAAATTATCATCCATTTCTTTTTTAAGATGTCGCATGCCAAATTTCTATTGGTTCTTATTTTTTTAGTCAAACATCTCTTCTTATTTGATGTTTTTCATATAATTATAACTACTAATTTGACATGTCGTGAGCTATGGATGTATCAAAACGTATAATTATTCATATATATGTAGTCGAATTAAAATTTTATGTGATCCTAAAAAATATAATGTAACCTAAAAATTTATGAGTGCGAATCTTAAAAAACTTGACATTAAATATAGACAAAAAATGTAAATGAAAAAAAACCTGAATAAAGTCAAAGTAACATTTTAATAAAGTTTTTGGTTGAAATGTAAAAATTCAAGAGCAAAACATATGTGTTTTACAAAGTTAAGGGATGAAACATAAAGTTCAGGAGTAACACATAAAAGTTTGATCTTCATTGTAAGGATAAATGTTATCATTTGAAAATCTAATAGGTCAAGACCATATTTTACCTGATTTAGGAGAGTACAATAAATATAAAAATTTTGATGTCACGTATAACAATAAAATTTAAATTGTAAAATATGAAAAAACTAAATATAGAAGTTTACCAAATTTGTGATCTAAACCTTTAAATAGAGGTGTTCATTTTTCGAATTGGATTTGAAAAACTTGAAATTCGATTCGATATTAAATCAAAAAACACCAATTCGAAATTCGGTTCGAAGAAATCATCGTATTGATAAATTTGAAGCAACGATTCGAGGTAAGTTATACGGTATTCGACTCGCACTCTTTCTGAACAAAAGCCCTAAAAAATCCGTTCAAAATTCGAAAAAAAATTAACACCGTTAAAAATAATTTGACGGCGGTCCGCCAGAGGTTAATAGGTCGAAAGTATGCACCGTTGTTGGAGATTTTAATAGTTAGAACCGACAGCGGGCAATTGATCAAAGTTTGGATTATTAAAAGTCAAAATGTCAGTAAAGAAATATAAATGGCGTACAAAAGTGTAATAAAAAATTTAAAAGAAGATAAAATAAAAAAAATGAAAATAAAAGTTGAATTAATTACGTAAGTCTATACTAATAAAACTTATTATAAAAGAAAGTTAATACAAAAGCAATGTGACAAACCAACTTACTTTTTAATAATGCATACAATTACATCAATTAGTATAAGTTATCTCTATCACTATAGTTTTTCACTTACTTCAGGCGAGAGTATTCATCAAACAAGTTTCATTTTAATTTTCTAATAATATGAGTCCTGGTACAAATGAGAAATTAACGATTTACTTTTAATATCTATCGACATAGTAAAACATGACAAGGTTGAAGAACGATAACTCAAATTTATTATCTACTAAGTTAGATCCCGTGTGTTACACGGGCTGAATAAATAAAATGTTATATGATTTACAATAAAAAAGTTATGTCTTCAGAAAACATATGTATTAGAATAATTAAATAAACATGTGTATTGCATAGTTGTTTTAGTGGTAGAAAACTTGTCTTACAATGTGGAGGTCAAGGGTTCTACCTAGGGGTGTCGTTCGGGTTGGTTCCTCGGGTTTCGGGTTGCTCGGGTCGGGTTATTCGGGTTTTTGTAATATGAAATTGGAACCGAGAACCGAACCATTTAACTTCGGTTTAATTGGTTCTCGGGTTTCGGTTCTCGGGTTTAATCGGGTTGGGTTAAACGGTTCTCGGGTAATACTTGAAAAACTAATATAATATTTTTCAAACAAATAAAATTAAAACATGTTTAACCAAAACAAACATTTCCTTAAAAATTTCATATGTTTAACCATAAAATAACAAAAACGTGTTTAACCAAAACATACATTTCTTAAATAATGTCAAAACATATAAAAGATTTGAAAATCAAAAAATGTTATCACCCCTTAGAATCCTAGTTCGGGTTTACCTGAACAAATCTCGTGGGTACCCAAGGACCGAACCATTCTAAGTTTTCGGGTTCGGGTAATAGGCTTTTTCAGGTTGGGTATTTTCGGGTTCGGGTTTTTCGGGTTCGGGTAGGAGTTTTTCAGCTTGGTTCTTCGGGTTCGGGTAAAAATGTCGCACCCCGAGAAATCCCGTCCCTTCCGGGGCGCGAGCAACAGCAGATTGTCAGGATCGCAGTCTCCGGTCACACAACTTGCGAGACCTACATGTCTGGTTATATACGTACATCCAATTACATGGATAAATCGATTTGCAAAATCAGAGTTGCGGAAGTTATACAATCTCAAAACAAATACAGTTCGTAAGTTGCGGAAGCGTTATTTTAAAACAGTTTTCAGAACATCATAAATTTAAAGTTTGCGGAAGCGATTGAAAGTTGTTTATCAATACAAGACATAACCAAGTAAAAATGTTAAATGTTATCGATGATCTAAGACACTAAAGCTGATGCATGGGACTCCATCCTAGCATCCTATCCTTGTGCGCGTGCCTTAGCTACCTGAGAAAACATGCGAGTAAAAGGGTCAACACAAAGGTTGGTGAGAGCACAGGTTTTTCATAAGCAGTAAACATCAAAATGTTTAAAGTAAGAGTTTTGCAGATTTACATATCATTACAATGCAGTATCGATTGATAACTAGTCAATACAGTTATATTATATTGTGGATGGTACCGAAGCTGACAGATTGTGCCTCCCGCCATGTTATCACGAGACAATGGCAAAGTGTTGGTCAATATTGCACTGTTCCGACCTCCAGTCGGGTGTAGTGGGGCTTGTCAGGCCCAAATAGTACTATTCAAGATTACCACGCTAGGCGTTATGCTATTAACGGTCCGAGGAGTATCGCGAGGACTTTTAGTTGTGATAGGGGCCCACACATATACATATAATGATAAAGCATGTCCATAAAATGAGTTGTTGTTCTAGAAACAGTTGTAGTGCAGTGTTTTCTCCCCCAAAGGTTAGAAAAGTAAAAAGGGGCCGTGAACTCACCTGATAGAGCAGTTCCGGTTTATGTGGTGTTCGCGTCTGCGAAAGCTAGCACCTGCTAGTAAGCACCTATGATCATATAGGTGTAAGTATGTGTTTTGTGATGCGTTGTATTCCATACAACTCCAAGTGTCGGTGTGCTCAACCGAGTGTGTGTGTGTTGACTTGTGTTGACTCGACGAATCGTTGGTGACATGATTGTTGTGTTCATGTGCCTTAACGCACATAAGACACTAAAATGCATCCTATGACTCTAGTCACATAAGTTACCATTTTTAGAAAGTTTCCAATTTAGGAAAGTGTGGTTATGAAATTCCATTTCATAAAACTAATAACTCTAGTATGTTTGTAAAAACACGTTTATACACTTAAAACACATCGTTTGTGCATAAACCACCATTTATGCCGTTTTGCCCGAATAAAGTTTCCTAAAATAGTAAGTACTTGTTTAAAAGCTCGTTTTCACAATTCAAGGTTTCCAAATATGTTAGAAATCATTTCTAATCATGTTTCGACAATCAAAGTTCATCAAAACTCTTTTAAACATCAAAAGCCCTCTTTTGATTTATAAAAGTTTCCATTTTTAGTAAGTTTCTATAAAACCAAGTTTTAGACAAAATCAAATATCCCAATGTGTTTCTAAACACTTCATTACACATTTAACAATATCTAGACATGTCTAACATGTCTAGATCATCACAAATCGAAGACTTGCAACATAAAAGTTTCCTTTTATGGCAAGTGCACCAAAACATTACCAAATCGAATCTAGCTTAACCAAAACTCAATCCTAACATTTCTAAGCATTAAAATCAGTAAATCTACAACAAGTATCCATCGAATCACCAACAATTTCAAGTACAATAACTACATGGAGTTGCATGTGGGTTATAACCCGTTGCATGTACGATCTAGCTACTAAAAATCATATTAAAACTACCTTAAAGCTTCTTGATGATTAGGTTCAGTAGTAACAGCCTCTTATGATGAAGTTCCAACCGTTGATGATGGTTTCTTGCTCCCTAGCTCCTTCTCCAAGCTTTAAGGACTTCAAGAACACCTCAAGTTGTAAGGAATGGCTTCAATGATTATTCCAGAGGGTTTGAAGGCTTGATTTAGGAGGTTTGGGTCGAGAGCTGGTGAAGAAAGTCGGAGAAAGGGAAAAGAAATCGACTGAAATGAATTGGGGTTGATTATAAAGAAAATTCTGATCTGCATGGCCTTCGCGTACCGCGGAGGCCGATCAAAAGTTTTCATCGCGTACCGCGATGTAATTCGGGAGTCTTGACTCCCGGTTTTCTTCGCGTACCGCGAAGATTTTCGCCGAAGGGGGTATCGCGTACCGCGATGGTCCTTCTTCATTGTTTTTCGATTTCGTTGATACGATTTCGCTCGTACTCGATTCCTAACGTTTATCCTAAGCATCTAATGCACGTTTAAGCACATAATACAAATAGTACACAAGTTTGATTGATCACCAACGTTCGTGAGTCTCGTGTGTGTGTTTCGATAATTCCTTGAATTATCTTCGATAGTTTGTGTTCGTGTTCTACGAAGTGTTTGCACGCTTGATTAATCCTAATCAACGTGTAATGCACAATAATAGTCCAAGCTATTGTTTTGTGTTTGTGTTTAGCTCATCTAATTATACATAATTAAATGAAATACAACAAGTATGAATGTGAAATACGTAGAGTTTAAGAGTTGCAATTTACCTGAAATTGCCGGGTGTCACATCATCCCCTTGTTGAAAGAAATTTCGTCCCGAAATTTGGTTGTTGTTGATAGTGTTTGAGAAGCAAGAGTGGTTGAGAAACAAAAATTTTCTGGTTGTCACATCATCCCCTTGTTGAAAGGAATTTCGTCCCGAAATTTATTCGTTGTTGTCGGTGTTCGACGTTGTTTGTTTGGAGAGATGGGGATATTTGCGCATCATCTGATCTTCACGTTTCCACGTGAATTCAGGTCCGCGTTTCGAGTTCCATCGGACTTCGACAATCGGAATCCGACTTTGCTTTAGTTGTTTGACCTTTCGGTCCAGGATCGCTACCGGCTCTTCTACGAACCGTAGTTGTTCATCCACCTGGATTTCATCTGGTGGAATTACGAGTGTCTCATCAGATAAACACTTCTTTAAGTTTGAGGCATGAAATATGTTGTGAACTCCGTTGAGTTCCGCTGGAAGGTTGAGTTGGTATGCTACCGGACCAATCCTCTTCAGGATCTCGAATGGTCCAATATACCGTGGGTTCAGTTTGCCTCGTTTACCGAAATGAATGACGCTCTTCCAAGGTGAAACTTTCAGAAGGACTTTGTCTCATACCTGAAATTCCGGTGGCTTTCGGCGTTTGTCGGCATAGTTCTTCAAATGGTCCCGAGCTGCTGCCATGCGATTTCTGAATTGCATCATTTTCTTCGTTGTTTCGTGTACGAGTTCCGGGCCTGTGAGCTGACTGTCGCCCACTTTCGCCCAACAGATAGGTGATCGGCATTTCCTGCCATAGAGGGCCTCAAAAGGCGCCGCCTTGATACTTGTGTGGTAGCTGTTATTGTAGGAGAACTCTACCAACTGTAGGTGAGCTTCCCCTCTATTGTCGAAGTCTACTACGCACGCTCGTAGCATGTCTTCAGGAGTTTGTATGGTGCGTTCGCTCTAGCCATCAGTTTGTGGGTGGTATGCTGTACTCATGTCCAATCGAGTGTCAAGCGACTTTGGCAGTGAATCCCAGAAATTAGAAGTGAATCTAGCGTCTCGATCCGAAATGATGGGGATCGGCACTCCGTGTCGCGAGGTCACTTCCTTGACATAGATTCTGGCTAACTCTTCCAATCTTGTCGTTTTCCTTAATCGCAAGGAAGTTTGCTGACTTAGTTAGTCGTTCCACGATTATTCAGATAGTGTCACCTCCACAAGGAGTACGAGGTAATTCGGTAATGACGTCCATCGAGATTTGTTCCCACTTCCACATGGGGGCAGAGGAGTGTTGCTCCATTCACCGTTGATGTCTAAGGTTTCTCCACTAGGGAGAGGTATGCGCACAACCTTGTCGTGGCAAACGATTTTAGCTTAGTTTTTAGACAATCATTCCATGTCCACTATTATCTCAAAAATGCCTAATGTAATTGGCATGAGGTCGTTCTTAAGATTTAGGGTTTGCTATCTTTAAAGTGCATTCTCTTTGAATGTGCTCAGTTACAATCAGTTTAGCATCAGCAAATTCCACGGTGTATTTAGCCTTTAAGGATATTGGGGTTATGACAAGTATTTACTAAGGTACTTAAATATAAGACTTTCCTCAGTTTCAGTATCAAACAATACAAAAGTGTAATGACCGTTTAAGAGATACGTACCCGTTTCAAGGTTAAGATCATTTCTGGATTCCGTAGCCCCAATCACGAGGGCTCGTCCCACCGGACCATTGTTGTTCTCGTTATGGTTGTTGTTCTTCAGATGCGGGCAGTCCTTTTTGATGTGACTTGGATTTCCACATTCGAAGCAACTCTTCGGTACTTCGTCACCACTGTTTTTCACATGGGGGCAGTCCCTCTTAAAGTGCCCTGGCTTCCCACATCCGAAGCAACCTTTTGGTGCTTTGTATTGTTGCGGTTGAGGCTGTGGAGTTTTGGTCACCAGTTCACCCCTGCAGTTTTTAGTTGTGTGGCCTTGCTTTCCGCACCATTGGCATCTGTATCTTTCACACGGTCCCTGTTTATGATGATAATCACAGTTGTTGCACCTTGGGTTTTTGCCAGCATAGGCACCCTTACGTCGTCTTGGTGGTTGTAGAGTGGGGGTTTCGTTTTGAGTGTTATCCCATTTGCGTTTGTTGTCGGTGGTTTTGATTATTGAGCCACGTGGAGGTAATAATCCTTGAATAATCGTGGTATCGGTCAGTTCATGAGCTAAGTATACGGCTTTTCGTAAGGTGGTGGGGTCAGCGGATAGTACCATATCCCGAACCTGCGGTGTCAATCCCTCAAGGTATCTTTCAAGATGTTTGTAGGCTGGGGTCACCATTTCTGGGCACATGCGTGCCAACTCATAAGATCGGGAAGTGTATGCCTCGATCTCAGAGCCGATCATCCGGTGGTTCCGGAATTCCATTTCTAATTCCTGAACTTTGTCGTGAGGGGAATATTCGTGGTTCATCATTCTTTTAAACTCTTCCCAGGGTAGAGCATTACATGTTTCCCATCCTATGGTTTGAACATTCGTGTACCACCAAGTGAGGGCTGCTCCCTCTAAGGTTCCTGTTGCGTACCTCACACGATCATTAACCCTACAGTTGCTCAGGATGAAAGCTGATTCCAATTTCTCAATCCATCGGAGGAGACCGGCAGCACCCTCCGTTCCATTGAAAGGATGTGGTTTGCAGTCTAAGAATGTTCTGAATGTGCAGTGGGGTGGTTTAGGATTTGCTCCTTGGTTCGGTGGGTTTTGGTTACGATTATTCTCTCGTGCCGCTAGTGCTTCATCAACTCGCTCGTTGATGAGTGCATTCAATTCTGTTGCAGTGAGGTTAATGTTTCCTCGTCCTACTGCGTTCCTGCGTCCTTCGTGTCTTCCAGCCATGACCTTCATAGCGAGACTGAGTGTTAGTATAGATCTGATGACTAATGTAGCGTGTGATTGATACGGTAGGAAAACATGTATTGATTGGCATAGACAGAATTTTCAATAACAGCTATTAGTCTTGATATATAATAAGTCGTACTGGTTACAATTCATTTAATACCCAAGACACTAGTATTCCAAAGTTTCGAGTAAAGAGACGCAACTCCAAACTCGTCTCTACCAGGCCTATGCTAAGTTAATCGGAGGCATTATCGATAGTGGAATCAGAATCAGCATCCGACACTGGTTCCTCTTCCTTAATGTCAGGTTCTTCTGGGACGGGACCGACGACCTTGTTTTCCAGCTCTTCGATCCTAGCTTTAGCGATGGCAGCCCAGTCTTCGACTGCCTGGAATATTGAAATCAACTGGGTTATATCCCGCCCCAGCTTGTTGACTACGCTACAAGGTCCTGCTTATTGGGCATTCGTATATCTCAGTTCCTTTGCAAGACACTCGATTCGGTTGTTTGCCCAGGTCAGGTCACGAGTCAATCCAACTCAAGACACTGCCTCTCAGGCTCAAGTGAGTCTGGTATGAGAAATGTATTGTCGGGTGGCTCTTCCAAGGAGTCCTCCTCAGGATCCTTGTCATGGTCCTTATCAAAAATTTGATACATTACTTCATGTGAAGTGTAAAGTCGCAGCATGTTTTTGTGGATATATGGTGATCCGAACTATGGCTGGGAATTTGATGAATGTTATGTTGAAATCTTGATTCGTTGTTTGGATTCGGTTGCAACCATCAGAGTGAGGGATAAGCGAATATCAATGTATGTGTTTTCGGAAATAGACTCATAATAGAATTTGCCAGAATTCATGCGTACCTGTAAATTCACGATTATGTTGCGCACCATGATCGTCAATTTACCTTACGTAGGAATTCTAGTTCCTCCTTCTTAGAGTTATTAGGTTTTACTGGATTCAGAGTTTATTCATGACATCAAGATTCAAACAAGAGTCATATGAGGTATGGCTGAATAGTCTATCGAAACTAACACTTGGGATAGTTACGTGAGTTGAATGATATTATAGGATCTTTCGTAAGTCCTATAAGGATATCTACGTGGCTTGTGTGTGTTTTCCTTATGTCACTGAGTGTTGGACACTCATTGTGTGAATGTTAGGATGACTGATTGTAGATGACCTCATAACGGTCAGGGAGTTTCGTATGCACCGGTAGTGAAATCTTTCGTCATGGTCCCTCTAGTTTTTCCTAACTCGAGCGACCATGTTCTCTTGGTGATTTACTATGAGTGACAAGGAGTTGAGTTTGGAATTTTCTCATATGGTCCTTGTAAACAGTATGTGTAGAAGTACTAAAGAGTTACAAGAATGTTGTTTAGGAGTTGGAAAGAGGATCAAGGTCTTTCCAATCGAGGTTGAGCCACAGGGCCTACTTCATCCCTTGACTTGCTGTGGTTTTCATCCCTGATCAGCTTTTGTCATTGCCTCTTCGATTCGGGCACCGGTGATGTGGTATATGTGTACCGGCTGCTCCTCCTGCGATGGCTCAGACGTGCTGCCTTTGGGTGATAGTTGATTCGTTTCGGTAACTCAACTGCTACCGATAATGTTGATACTGAGGGTGTAGGAACAATCTGTTCCCTCTCGTCGAATGCGTGCATAGATGGTGATGACATTAATGCCACAACTAAATGAGTGAGTTGTGTATATGTACGATAATGTATACAAGTAGTACTAATACTAAGCACTATGTGTTGTGTGGAGACTAGTGGTTATAGACTAAGTTCACCAAATGCAAACCTAATTCGCAATAACCGGAGTCTCGGATACCAATCTGTCGCACCCCGAGAAATCCCGTCCCTTCCGGGGCGCGAGCAACAGCAGATTGTCAGGATCGCAGTCTCCGGTCACACAACTTGCGAGACCTACATGTCTGGTTATATACGTACATCCAATTACATGGATAAATCGATTTGCAAAATCAGAGTTGCGGAAGTTATACAATCTCAAAACAAATACAGTTCGTAAGTTGCGGAAGCGTTATTTTAAAACAGTTTTCAGAACATCATAAATTTAAAGTTTGCGGAAGGTATTGAAAGTTGTTTATCAATACAAGACATAACCAAGTAAAAATGTTAAATGTTATCGATGATCTAAGACACTAAAGCTGATGCATGGGACTCCATCCTAGCATCCTATCCTTGTGCGCGTGCCTTAGCTACCTGAGAAAACATGCGAGTAAAAGGGTCAACACAAAGGTTGGTGAGAGCACAGGTTTTTCATAAGCAGTAAACATCAAAATGTTTAAAGTAAGAGTTTTGCAGATTTACATATCATTACAATGCAGTATCGATTGATAGCTAGTCAATACAGTTATATTATATTGTGGATGGTATCGAAGCTGACACATTGTGCCTCCCGCCATGTTATCACGAGACAATGGCAAAGTGTTGGTCAATATTGCACTGTTCCGACCTCCAGTCGGGTGTAGTGGGGCTTGTCAGGCCCAAATAGTACTATTCAAGATTACCACGCTAGGCGTTATGCTATTAACGGTCCGAGGAGTATCGCGAGGACTTTTAGTTGTGATAGGGGCCCACACATATACATATAATGATAAAGCATGTCCATAAAATGAGTTGTTGTTCTAAAACAGTTGTAGTGCAGTGTTTTCTCCCCCAAAGGTTAGAAAAGTAAAAAGGGGCCGTGAACTCACCTGATAGAGCAGTTCCGGTTTATGTGGTGTTCGCGTCTGCGAAAGCTAGCACCTGCTAGTAAGCACCTATGATCATATAGGTGTAAGTATGTGTTTTGTGATGCGTTGTATTCCATACAACTCCAAGTGTCGGTGTGCTCAACCGAGTGTGTGTGTGTTGACTTGTGTTGACTCGACGAATCGTTGGTGACACGATTGTTGTGTTCATGTGCCTTGACGCACATAAGACACTAAAATGCATCCTATGACTCTAGTCACATAAGTTACCATTTTTAGAAAGTTTCCAATTTAGGAAAGTGTGGTTATGAAATTCCATTTCATAAAACTAATAACTCTAGTATGTTTGTAAAAACACGTTTATACACTTAAAACACATCGTTTGTGCATAAACCACCATTTATGCCGTTTTGCCCGAATAAAGTTTCCTAAAATAGTAAGTACTTGTTTAAAAGCTCGTTTTCACAATTCAAGGTTTCCAAATATGTTAGAAATCATTTCTAATCATGTTTCGACAATCAAAGTTCATCAAAACTCTTTTAAACATCAAAAGCCCTCTTTTGATTTATAAAAGTTTCCATTTTTAGTAAGTTTCTATAAAACCAAGTTTTAGACAAAATCAAATATCCCAATGTGTTTCTAAACACTTCATTACACATTTAACAATATCTAGACATGTCTAACATGTCTAGATCATCACAAATCGAAGACTTGCAATATAAAAGTTTCCTTTTATGGCAAGTGCACCAAAACATTACCAAATCGAATCTAGCTTAACCAAAACTCAATCCTAACATTTCTAAGCATTAAAATCAGTAAATCTACAACAAGTATCCATCGAATCACCAACAATTTCAAGTACAATAACTACATGGAGTTGCATGTGGGTTATAACCCGTTGCATGTACGATCTAGCTACTAAAAATCATATTAAAACTACCTTAAAGCTTCTTGATGATTAGGTTCAGTAGTAACAGCCTCTTATGATGAAGTTCCAACCGTTGATGATGGTTTCTTGCTCCCTAGCTCCTTCTCCAAGCTTTAAGGACTTCAAGAACACCTCAAGTTGTAAGGAATGGCTTCAATGATTATTCCAGAGGGTTTGAAGGCTTGATTTAGGAGGTTTGGGTCGAGAGCTGGTGAAGAAAGTCGGAGAAAGGGAAAAGAAATCGACTGAAATGAATTGGGGTTGATTATAAAGAAAATTCTGATCTGCATGGCCTTCGCGTACCGCGGAGGCCGATCAAAAGTTTTCATCGCGTACCGCGATGTAATTCGGGAGTCTCGACTCCCGGTTTTCTTCGCGTACCGCGAAGATTTTCGCCGAAGGGGGTATCGCGTACCGCGATGGTCCTTCTTCATTGTTTTTCGATTTCGTTGATACGATTTCGCTCGTACTCGATTCCTAACGTTTATCCTAAGCATCTAATGCACGTTTAAGCACATAATACAAATAGTACACAAGTTTGATTGATCACCAACGTTCGTGAGTCTCGTGTGTGTGTTTCGATAATTCCTTGAATTATCTTCGATAGTTTGTGTTCGTGTTCTACGAAGTGTTTGCACGCTTGATTAATCCTAATCAACGTGTAATGCACAATAATAGTCCAAGCTATTGTTTTGTGTTTGTGTTTAGCTCATCTAATTATACATAATTAAATGAAATACAACAAGTATGAATGTGAAATACGTAGAGTTTAAGAGTTGCAATTTACCTGAAATTGCCGGGTGTCACAAAAAAACACACCCCTAGTTCTACCCCCACTTGAGGCACTTTGATGGATACCAGGTGAGGGAGGAATCTTGAGCTTAATTTCTGGTTCTGAACCGATGAGGGCGCAGTTTTTACAGCAAAAATAAACTGCGCATCAGGTGCAGCTCTTCCGAGAGTGGCGCCCAGTAAAACGGGTTATCACTCCCTTGAGAAAGGGGTCTTCCAAGGCCTGCTGACGTGGTGCATATACCACGACGTTACGCTCGGTTAGAGCTGTTCAAAAAAAAGAATAAAAATACAATTTAAATTATTAATCCTTAGAGTCATTAAAATAAATCATTAAAGAAATAAACTTTAAAGTGACGAACTGACGATAATAAATTTTGTTAAGTTAATTCTTAAGTATATTGTATTTAACTATGTATTAATGTTTTTATGTAATTGATAGATATTAACTTTGTTAAAATATAAATTATTATATAAATATTTTTGTTATTGTAGCTAAATGAAATTGAGTTACAATTAAATTTAATACATATAAAAAACTAAGAATGAATACTTGGATTTTTTATTTTAAGAAAATAAATTATTGTAATAAATGTTTAAATTTGTTAATTATTACTATTAATAAAATATGTTAATAAATGATTAATGCTTTTTTAAATTTAAGGCAGGAAAATGAATCATAACATGCATATACCACGACGTTACGCTCGGTTAGAGCTGTTAAAAAAAAAGAATAAAAATACAATTTAAATTATTAATCCTTAGAGTCATTAAAATAAATCATTAAATAAATAAACTTTAAAGTGACGAACTGACGATATAAATTTTGTTAAGTTAATTCTTAAGTAAATTGTATTTAACTATGTATTAATGTTTTTATGTAATTGATAAATATTAACTTTGTTAAAATATAAATTATTATATAAATACTTTTGTTATTGTAGCTAAATGAAATTGAGTAACAATTAAATTTAATACATATAAAAAACTAAGAATGAATACTTGGATTTTTTATTTTAAGAAAATAAATTATTGTAATAAATGTTTAAATTTTTTAATTATTACTATTAATAAAATATGTTAATAAATGATTAATGTTTTTTTAAATTTAAGTCAGGAAAATGAATCATAACATGTCTCATTGCATAACATGTGTCAAAAAACATTTATTTATCTATTATAATAAATAAAGGTTTTGATGGACACATGTCATGTTTTTAGAGCCCCTCAACTTTATTTTCCCACCTCTTTTTCATAATAAATACATCTTATATTAAATGTATTTTTTATGCATTTTTAAATTAAAAAAGATTTTTAATAGATCAAAAATATATTAATGTTAGAGTACACACGTTTAAAAGAATTACTATAAATTTTAAACTTTTAAAAATGAAATGTTTAAAGAAAATGAACTTTGAAAAAATTAGGGTTTAAAAATATAATATAATTATTTTATTAATTTAAGTATTAAGTTATACTAATTTTTAATTATATTACTAAAAAATCATCTTATATTGTATAAATTTCCATTAGTATTTATATATTATATCTTTTTATTTAACCCGTGTACCACACGGGGTATTAACCTAGTAACAACATTAAACGAAAAGCAAATGCGGGAGATTGTATTAGTCAGAGCCTTTATTGACGAATGCTAAAGAGAGAGAATAAGAGATCATACTAGGGGTGTTCATCGAATCGAATTTCGAATAACTCGAATATTTCGAATCGATAGATTTCGAATTTTAAATTTTTTATGAGCATTCGAATTTGATTCTAATTCGAAATTTATTCGAAAAATCCAATTCGAAATTCGAATTCGTTTTCGAATTCGAAATTCGATTTTATTCGAATTCGGAATTCGAATTCGATCCGAATTCGATTCGAATTCAACTAGAATTCGAATTAGTTTGATTTGCATTTAATATAAAAATTGTTTATACTTGCTATCTTTATATATTCAAAATATCAAATAATTAAAACCTTAACTATCCAAATATCAAATAACCAACATCTAAGTTGTAATATTAGAAATATCATTTAAACTAATAAAATGATAAAAATTCAATATATAATGCCAATGATAACATATAAAAAACATAAAGTGACAAATAATTAAAATATTATAAATTAACAACCAAAATGATCAATTTTTCGAGCTTCACAATTGATGTTTTTGTTGTGAATGTTTGGGTTTAGTGTATTTAAAAGTGTTAAAATTATGGTTATTTTAGAATTAAATTGACATATATGTAATAGGATTTCATTTTTTATAAACTAAACCATTCAAATAAAAAGCTTAATTTTTAAATATAGTAACTACTTGTATATATAAAATAAAAATATATAAATAATTTAAATTCGAATTTCGAATCGAATCGAATCGAATTAAAAATATGAAATTCGAAATTCGATATTATATTACGAATCGAATCGAATTCGAATCGAATTTTGACTTGTTGTTTTTCAAATTGAAATCGAATCGAATTTCAATTATTTCGAATTATATTCGAAAACTGAACACCCCTAGATCATACTAACTAAAATACTAGTGGTCCCCTCAAATGATGTAATGTTTTATTTTTTTTTTCTTTTTTTGAACGGCAAAAAATATTTATATTAACAAAAGCATAGCCAACAAGAAGCTAGCCATACAACACCAAGATTACAACATACAGATTAGACAATATTGAAATAAGTCCAATCTTCCCATTCCACTTTCAACAATTTAGCAGATGTACAAAAAACTTTGAGATTTGACGTCTTCAACCAATTTCTGCAGCGAGGGCCTCTTCCCATCAAATACAGTTTCATTTCTCATTTTCCATAAGCACCAACATGCAACTATTATTATCCCGTGTATTAAATCCTTCCTCTTCTTGTTCAATGGTAGAAGTTTGTAGATATTAAGAAGATCATTTACTTCAAAGGCATATATTGCCGGTATGTTACACCATTGAGCCACGAATTGCCACATAAATTTTGCCAAGTAACAGGCAGTTAATAGGTGATCAGCCGTTTCATTCGCATCCTTACAAATCGGGCATGCCTGTGACATTATCTGCACCTTCTTCCGCACTAGTCTATCCATCGTGGGAAGCCTCCCTAGTTCTGCTCTCCATACCAATATGTTTGCTTTTAAGGGAACCCATTTACACCAGTGAAATGATGAAGGCGAAGATGTGACCTTTGCATGGCTTATCCTTTCCTTTAAAGCTTTGACCGTGAATGTTCCATCTTTTGAACCCACCCAATTCCATCTATCAGATATTTCATTTAAGATCAATTTTTACTTTCCGCATTTCCTTATTTTGAATCTATCTATACTAATAAATCAAAATAATTGTGGACACTTGTCACAATTCTAGATTACCTATATTTTGGTTTTCCCGCTTCTCTCCTATTTAATTATCTCTATTTATTATTTAGTTAGGAATAGGAATTAATGATTATAATAATTAATATATTATGAATTAATTATATTTAAAATGAAATCAATTATATGTTTTTAGGTGAACTTCTTTTTTTATTTAACAACTTTAGTTCTTTAAATATAATCGAATTCAAATGATATTTCTTAAAATATTTATAAATAAAACAATAATGTTACTAATTTTTTCTATAATTGCTTTTAAAAAATTTTAAACATTTAATATGATTGGATTATTTGAATGATAAAAATATATTATATTGAAATATAAAAAGTAAGTAATTTTTAAAAATCCAAGTTATATATATTAATATGAATTTTAGTTAAAGTTAATTTAATGTGTTAAAAGGAGAATAAATATACTTTAATTAAATTATTTATGAATTACATTACATAAAAATATTAACACATTGTTAAAAAATTAAAAATTAAAACATAATTTATAATTATTACATCAAATATTTTAAGCATATTTGAAGACTTTATGCATTAATAAATTATATCATATTTTATTCAATGTAAATACTTTTTAATTACATAATGTTTTGTCAATAGACTTGTATATGTAACATATTATTTTTTAACCCGTGTAATACACGGGATTTTAACCTAGTGACAATATATACAATTTTCTTTTTCTTGTCATGTGGCTGTACGAGAAGAACAATATCAAACAACAAGCTTCTAAGTTCAATTTTTTTGACACTAGTTTCCTTTGCACTAGCTTGAACCTGAAGGACTATTCACAATCATGGGTCATTAGTATATTTATTATATAATAGTTTACATATGTTATGTAATATTTAGAAGTAAAAGGGTTAAACTTGTCATTCTCCTAAACTTGTTAAAAGGGGATCTGTATATATGTTTGATCGATGAGAACATTCTGATCATCACATTTCATAATATCAATTTCATATTTTTACAAGTTCTCTCAACATCTTACTTTGATTATTGTTGAATATCGCAAATCTGGGCAACAGAACCAGTTCTCGCATGTTACGATCGACGTCACCAGGTATGAATAACAAAATTTATTCATACATGTATTTTGGTTATTTGTGATTTGTTTTTTTTACGGATAATACAGTCATACTAAAAGGAAATAAATTTGAACTCATTGTTTTTTTAATACTTATTTAATCAAGTGTAGAAGATGGTATCAATTTTTTTTTTAGAAAAAAAACTGTTCTACGAACACAAAGCTGATAAAGGATTTAAAGGTAATGAACATTAACAATTTATTTTTTTTTTTGAACGGCATTTGATCTCAACATATGAACCACTGTTTCCAGGCCATGTCACCAAGGTCTAGTTACCATGACCTCCGTTGAGACCCCACCACCACCCCAGAAGGAAACCGCACCGGAAAACCCCCTGACCCCTTAAGGACCCCTATTTCGTCTTGAAAGAGATTTTAACCCATGATCTTCCATTTGGAGAGCCATGGGGGTATCACTACTGCAAAGCCCCTTTGGTCATTAACAATTAAATGGAGGTGTACCGTTATGAACCTTGTTTCCTTGAGCCTAAGGTTTTGTATGATTAAATCTTATTGTGAATAACAACATTAAACGAAAAGCAAATGCGAGAGACTATATGTATTAGTCAGAGCCTTGATAGACGGTAATAAATTAATAATAAAGCGAGAGAATAAAAGATTCCTCAAATGATGTAACGATTTATCCGATTTTCCTTTCCTTTTGCATCGGCATTAAGCTGCATTTAATTTCCATATTCATATTTCCAATTCAAAGTATTTATGTTCTTACTAGGTTACCATGAGTATTGCTACAAGCTAAAGTCGTATACTCGTAGTGATAAAATGTTGGACAAACACTAAAAACAAATTTAAGCTAATTTTAGCATATTATTATGGCTTGATATGCCAAAACGTATCAATTACAATTAACACAAATGACTTTATTTACTTTTACATTAACCGGTTTCATACCCGTCAGAATACTTTAATGTTATAATCACATCAATGTATTTAACTTTATTAATGATATACTCATTTCATCAAGGTGGTATCATTAAAAAAGTAGGAGAATAAATTTTTTTGGATGATATAAGAATGTTTATATGATGTATTTTTGACCCATTTGTATATAAATTGGTGAAATATAAAATCTAGCTAGAAGGAGAAGACGTCAAAGATAAATCAATTTAAAAGGCTACCAAGTAAACCTACCATTTAATGTAGATCGATCAACATATTAATTGTTAAAATCATAAAATGTGAGTAGGTAGACAAGACAAAATGATAGTCAACCCAACATATTTTAAGATACATGTACAATTAAAGAAAAGGTGCCTTAAATGGTTTAGAAAAATGTATGGTCCAAATTGTATCATACCATCACGATCAATTAACCCCAAAACCTACCCCTAAAACATCTGGGTTCATTTTTACAAGAAGTATAACCAATTACATGAGACCGTCTAAAATTAATAAAATATGTTATAAAAAAACTAATTATAAAATAAAATATTTAGTTAAAACGATTTCGTAAATAATTAATATTGTTTAAAATGATAACGTAACAAACTTATGACGTTTAATTAAATAATAGACGTATATCGTTCAAAAGTTAACGTAATAAATGTAATAGACATATATCGCTTGACGATTCAAAATTTCATCATTCCCGGGCTGGAAACCGACGATCTTGCTCCACCACACTCGAGGTTTTGTGATTTTAAAACCCTAGCTTCTCCCTCTAGGATTTCGTTTACCTTCTTGTTCGAATTATGGATTGGGTTGTTGCTACTGTTTCGCTGAGGTGTAAAAAATTATTAAAGTTCGTAAATTAAGTTTAAATAAAATAAAGGTTTTGTGATTTTAAAACCCTAACTTCTACCTCTAGGATTTCGTTTACCTTCGTGTTCGAATTATGGATCGGGTTGTTGCTACCGATTCGCTGTGGTGTTAAAAATTATTAAAATACGTAAATTAAGTTTAAATAAAAGAAATGATCGGGTTGTTTCTACTGTTTTGATGGGGTGTTAAAAATCATTAAAATACGTAAATTAAGTTTAAATAAAATAAATAACTTCTATACGGCCCGCACTGACATGTACAAGCCGTATAAAAGAACTCTACACCGGTTGACATCCAAATTGGTTTGTAAAAAATAAGTCAAGGATTGTACGGGCCGTACTGACATGTACAACCCGTCCAAGAAATCTTCACTGAATCCAAAACAATTCTCTGAAATGTTTGTCGGTACTCTATACGGGCCGTACTGATCAAAACGGCCCGTCTCAGATCGCTGTGTGTTAAAATATAAAAGTTGGGAAAGAAAAAAAAGGTGATTGGATCAATTAATAATTTAATAATGACGAAAAAATACAGTGTTATATATTAATTATGACTAAGATACACTTTTGAATGTACCACCGTGCATCTGAAGAAAAATAGAAAAAAAAACTATATATAATTATATAATTTTGACCATGCCACCACGTCAACCTAAGATCTCTAAAACTAATTATGATCAAAACATAAATTTTTGGTTATAAATATAATTAAAAAAAACATTATAAGTTGTCAATAGATGAAGGTTGTCGTGACTCGTGAGTAAGGCTAGCAAAACAGGTCTTATCGTGTTTAACAGGTCAGAGACGACGCGTGAAATGCAAATATAAAACATGAAAATGACTTGTTTAACACTTGGTTTGGTGATTTAAGCGTGGCAGTTCTATGTTTTAAATAACAAAAAAGAGAAATGATGAATCCTAACCTTCTAATTTTTATTATTTTAAAAAAAGAAAAAAATTAAAAAGTGCATTTTTTGCTAAACAGGTCTAATCGTGTTTTATCAGGTACCCGTTTTGCCAGCTCTACTCGTGAGTAGACCTAAAATGGACATTATATTCGAATAAATTATTCGTTGTTATTAATTTAAAATCATTTTTTTATTTTATTTTTGAGATGCGCCCATGCACGAAGATGTGCGATTGGTTAAGCATGGGACCCTCCAGGCCTCCAACTTGAACCCTCTTTTTAGTTCACTCACACACTGAATAATAGTCAGGGGTCCAGGCCTCCAACTTGAACCCTCTTTTTAGTTCACTCACACACTGAATATTAGTCAGTTTATTACGACTGTTCAAAAAGCTCGAAGCTCGGATTCGGCTCGTATCTTGTTCTGAAAAAGCTCAGATAAAGCTCGGCTCGAATAAAGCTCGTTTGTATCCAAGTCTGAGCTCGTATGCTCGGCTCGTTTGACGGAAATACGAGATTAATCTCAAATCTTACGTGCTCCACTAATTCATAATTCCTAAATCATATTCTTAATTCCTAGTTATATGTATTCACACCTCTTCTCTTATGTAAAAACCGAGCCAAAAACGAACGAGCCGAGTTGAGGTGAATGCAATACAAATATTAAATTTCTTATGTAAAAATCGAGAAAAAACGAGCCGAACCGAGCCAGCTCGGTTAAAAACGAGCCGAGTCCGAGCCAAGATTTTAGGCTCAGTTTACAATTTGAACCAAGCCGAGCTAGGCTCGGTGTAAATCCGAGCTGACCCTAACACGGCTCGGTACGTGAACACCCCTACATTTTACCTAGTATAAGGGGCTTGGTTGAGAATGGCTAACTGCAAAATTTTTTTCAATTTAAGGTACGCATCACAGAAATAGTTGTTACCAAAATTATGTGTGTGTATATACGAATATACGATTGAAACACTTAATTTAAAAGAGATAAAAAAATGAATTAAATAAAACATTTGAGAAACTAAGTTAATATTTTATAAAGTTACCTCTTTTCAAAATTATAATTTTTAATACATAGTTATTATATACATATATGTGACACTTACATATTAGCAAGTGCCGAGTATAATGGTTGTTAAAACTTTTTGACATACTTATTCAAGTTAATATTATAAGATACCGTCTAAAATTAATAAAATATATTATAACTGAATATTCTCTATAGAAAAAATGGGCTGATTCATACTGTATATTCATTATTTTATCGAACATTATATTTTATAATTTAATAATTTACACGAGAAAAACAAAATACGAGTTAGTTTAATTATAATAACAAATTAATATATTGTACGGAAGCATACGTGTAACGTTTAGAGAAGCCAAATTGAAATTACAGATGACTCATTCAATTAAATAAAATACACGTAAAAGACCTACTGTATCTACTTAATTCTTGCTCATCAAGTATTAACTCCTTATAAATGCTTAAAAGAATAAATTACGGATATGGTTATTTTGTTTTGATATTATTTCACTTTTAGTCCATAAGTTTTATAAATTACTCATATAAACCCAAACTTTAAATATTTGTAATATATATATAGTCCTTAATTAGGTCACCAAATTACCTTCACCTACATGACCAAATTGCCCTCACATAAGGCTGATGCGCTACAAATGTTTAAAATTTTGGACCATATGGGTAATTTATGAATCCTAGTGACCAAGAATGAAATACTAACAAACTATAAGAATTATATCAGTAATTTACTCTACTCAAAATTTACTTCCATTTGAAATCAAACACATACATTATACACACACATGTATGTACGTACGTACGTACGTATATGCACACACATTTGATAAGAAAATTAGGAGCTATGGATGCTAGGAAGTGTTGATCAGCATAAAAGTCAAGATTAAGGAGTCGGTTCGTTTAGATATACTATCTAATTTGATAGTTAAACTCATAAATTTAAGGTTTCGTAAAATATGAACTTATAGTATTAGGGTTAAGATCCGACCCTATGTAAATAAATAATATATTGAAATTTTAATTCATTTAGGAACAGAAAATAAACAACATCAGTTTTCTTCTTTGCAAAATAATTATAAGTAGAAACGCCGGGCAAATTATATTAAGACGTTCTAAGCTATCATCCAGATAGCCAAATATCCTGGTGAATACATTTAGCATGTTTTTAAATATAAATGAATTTTTTTGCATGGTATTTACACTTTGACGCATGAAGGGATACTACGTGACCAGCATTTAGGAAAAGTTATTGCGCTGTAGTTCCTAACCAGTGACAATTTTTAATTAGTGACAATTTTAAACCAGTGTATACAGTAGTTGTATCCATAAGTGAAATAACCTTCTAAATGTGAGTATTGCCAATGTTAATTATAATTGAAGGACCGAACATGTTATGCTTACATATCGTCTCTGTTATTTGTATTTACCAACTTTATGTTGACGTTTTATTATCAAAAACTTTTTAGGTAATAAAAATGATAAATCAGAAACAAGATTTCAGGTTTAAGTTAAACAAAGGTCTTGTGGCGAAACTGTGAAGCTGTTGGAGTTATACCTTTAAGTCTGAATAAACCGGGAAATTTTGAAAACGATGTGTAAATATATGTTTATGTAAATACAGTTTTATTATGAAATAAATATGAACGTTTTCTATTAAATCCTGAAAAGTTACTACGAGTCATGTAATGTGGTTTTCATATCTATGCATATAAATTATTTAATAAATGATATTTGACTGAGATGATGCCATGTGTTGGATTAATATTATAATTTCTTTTTGTTATTTGTTTAACTTTGATGATGTTGTTTATATTGATATGTTTTGGTTAAATCCATTTTAAAAATTACTAGCATTTTCATCAATTAGCAGCAAAGTTGAGCTCAAAGTCAAAATTGACTAATTAGCTTGCAAGGCCGTCTCAAGCATTTTAGGGACCCTAAGCGGAATTAAAATATGGGGTCATTCTCTCACACTTAACATTTCATGTTAAAACCATCTTCTTTTATCCGGACTTAAGGCTCGCAACGATAATCTAAAAGTCAGCGGAGTTAAAAAAAAGTTATAAATATTTGTTACAGGTATATATTTTTTTAAAATAAATTTATTTTCCTAGTAATCAAACAAACAAACTAAACAAATTAATCAAGCATATAAAGAAAATCAAATTAGTGGGTTGTTTGATGGTCATGGCCTGTCAAAGAAATATATGCAGAAGACTTCCAAATGGGAACCGTCTTTGATATTATCCTTTTGGGATGATGAAAATCAAACTCAGAATCTAACTTATAAAGAAAATAAAATTAATCAAACAAAGAAACAAAACAAATCAAATTACATTACATTAAGGCCCTGTTTGGGATTGCTTATTTAATTTCAAAAGGATTTTTTATCAAAAGTGTTTATTAACTTATGACTTTCTGAAATTAAGTTTTTAAAGATGTGTTTGGATTAGCTTTTTCAAAATTAATTTTTAAAATGGCCAAAAAGGACATTTTTTATTGACAATATTTAATGTTATTTGGTAAATGGTAAAGATTGGGGTAAATTTGTAATTTTACGTCAATATCCATATGAAACATTGAAACCCTTCTCACTTCTCAGCAGTCGGCTCCTCCTTTTTTTTATACACGGATTGACTATTGAGCCCAATAAAAACAAATATCTAAGCCCAATCATTTTGCTATTCAATTTATAAATTGCAAGCCCAGATATAAAAAAATAATTTTCTGAAATGAAAGCCCTAGGCAATGGCCTATAACTTAGGTCCCTTGGGCCGGCTCTGTTAGCTTGTCTTCATGTCTTGTAGTAGATAATTATTTGAGTTGTAACAGAGATAAAAGTTATCAACTTATAAGTTGTGATCATTTAACCGTCAAGTAATTTTCATATGTAATTCACATAATGTGATGATAATAGTACATGTTTTTTTTCTTCTTAGATTAAATTGTTATAAATTTTCTAGCATTTTCATCCATTATCAGCCAAATTTGATGATTTTAGTATGTTGATCGATGACTTTTGGATATGTTTCTGTCTTGTTGCCATTATTTTCCAATAACTCCACAAGGCACAACAATGAATGCATCAACAAAACAAGTGTTATGGGCAACATGTAGGTAACTCCGATTTTCCTATATCAAAATCTTACTAATCCAAACAATAATGATTAAACTTCTGCAGCAGAAATCACCCTCTACCAAACAAAGACCATTCGATGTACCAAACAAAGATCATTCGATGTAGAATAAAAACATAGGCCAAGTATATTTTGATTATCACATGTAAGCATTATGTCTTTATTTTTTTTTACTTTAACTACTGAAAGCAGTCTAAAACAGTGGCTAACAAGCATATTATAACAATGTAAACCCTAACGCTTTTGACTGCCTTCTAATAGAACATACACACTTACGGCGTGCAACAACGCGCACGTGGTTTTCATTAATAAATGCATTAGAAAGGTTATCTCGATTCTTTTTTGTATTCTTTGTTTATTCTATGGAGACTTCGTTCATCTCAAATAGAACTATCACACAAACCGAACCAATAAACATAATTAGATATAAGTATTTAAATTTAAACATTATAATTAATTTTTATAAGTAAATATTGTGCTTGAAACCAACCGTTGTATAAGTAAATGTGTCATATGTCATGTGTCCTTCACTAATGCTTAAAACCAACCGTCCTAAGCAGCTTAAATTCTGAACCTGTTCACAAAAACAGTCAAATAAACATTTTTGCTTGAACTTTTTTCAATAAAACAAAGGTTGCATGACAACATGATAAAGGGTATCTTTATAAAGTGATTGAATATGTTACCTGCAGATTAAATTAAACTTACCATTGCATCAATAGACTTTGATCATGCACGTACTATCAATGGCACCAGCTGACTGTATTAGAACAATGACATCATGTTATCATTTATCAGTCCTAATTTATCAATCAAGTGCAATTTAAGAATTAATTAAAGAGGAAATCATTCACATGTTAAATGAAATTTAAGATACAATAATATGTTTAGGCCCGGCCCAATGGACTTAAGATTCTAGGCCTTCACCTAGGGCCTTCAAATTTTCTAAGGCTTCATAAAAATAACAACTGGGCTTATGTACGTTGGATTTGGAAGGCATTCTGCTGGAATTAAATCATCCACAGTGATTGTCTCACTAAAATCCTTTCCTCTCGATATTTTCTGGCACATTATCACCCCACTGAAACCTTAAAACTTTACAGTGATCAACTCATTGAAAAACGTTCTCAACTATACCACATCTTCACCACTATATAATTTTAATTATTCTTTAATTTCAATCACAAATAATTTATGAATACGTAAATTCAATCAACTATTTTAATTTTTAATCAACTTAAAATTAAATAAATAACATTACATTAATTAAAAATAACATAATATTTTACAAAAACAAACATTAAAATTAAAAAAATACAATAGCATATAAAAAATCACTAGTCGTCATAAATGCTACGAACAATAATGTCGGTGCGGACCCTTTCGACGTGTTCGACCGAATCCGCTTTTAGTTTCTCGTGAATGCTTTTGTTTCGCAAAGCCCTAATTTATGTTCTCTTCGCAAGTCATCAATATTAAAAGGAACGGGAAGAGCATATTCGGTACAAAACGGGCTAATAGACTAAACTTCATATTCAATTATCATATTTTGTTATATGATACACGCATACATAACTGACCTAATTTTTTTAGATGACATGCTCGAGTCATAATTTTTATAATGTGAAATCTTTTTTTAAGGACACCAAAAGCCCGCTCAATAGCATTCCTTGCCCCTTTTGAACTATTTGAAACCTATTGCGTTTAATGCTCGTTGGACAAGTTATTTTTTGAATAAACACCGGCGATTTTGAGTAAATCCCATCAGCAAGATAGTAAGTGTGCATGTACTCATTATCATTACGAAAAAAAATGATTTTGGAAACACTATGTTTTCCTTATCATTAAGTAACGGCGAAGAGTTTAGAACATTTAACTAGTTATTTGCACCGATCATGCCAAATCTAAAAATATTGTGAGGCAATAACGCCAAGAATATTTGAAGGGCATGTGTGATCACTTCTCTTGAATTGCTCTCTCCATGCAACTCGACAATTTTCCCAATCCTAGTGCATACAATCCATACTACAAGCATACTAGGAAACCCATGATATTTTCATGGTGTTCATACAACTTTATAACATCATTATAATTAGGTTTGCATAAATATTTTCGACAGTAGAGTCAATGAATATTCTTACGGAAATATAGAGGCACTCTTTGTGTAACGCCCATTTCGTGATTAATTATATTTTAATTGATCGAGATGTAGCTTTAAGTTAAATGTTATTTAACTTCGTTATTAGTAAGAGTGTTAACTTGGTTAAATTAGTTGTAAATTAGTTAAAAGGTTAACTAATAAACCAATGCAGTTAAAGTTAGTAATGTAATGAGCAAAATTTGAGGGGCTAAAATTACCAAAAAGCCAAAATTGTAATTAGAAGGGTCAAAATGGTTCAAGCTCTTCATTTTTTGATAAAAAATCTAGAGTGTATGTGTGTGTAAGTTGTGAACGAAGAGAAGAACAAGGAGAAGAAGAAAACTCATCATCCAACAAATCCTTCTTGATTAAGTGTTTTATTTCGAAAATTAGGGCATAAACCATCTTCCTTTGTATAATCTAACATCTAGGTATGTGATTCATTCATTTTTTCTGAGAAATTCGTGGGTCACCATGGGGTGTAGATGAGATTGAAGAAACTTGGGTATGGGTTGTAATGAGGTGTAAAAACCATGAACTTTCATGTAATCTTGTCATAACAACTTGAAATCACCTACTTTGATGTTGGATAATGATGCATGGGCAAATAGAGGGTTTTAATAAGCATTTTTAACAAGTGTGAAAAAGTTATGCATACAAGGTGTTTGTAGAAATGCATGAACCAAAAGAAGATTTAAGAGTTGATTGGAATAAAATGTTTCTGCCCGGTTTTTGAAAATTCATATAAAATCAACCGTACCTCCGATTGAGGCATATCTTATATGGTTTGAAAGGTATTTAAGACTACTACATTTTGTATTTTAATCTTATAAACTGATTCAGGTTGTAAGAGAGTCAAAATGATCAATTTTCATAGCATAACAGAAAGTTCAGCATGCTGGTTGAACATAATTTTTGGTTGCTAAGCCGATCTTTGAAAAATCATATAAAATCAACCAATAATCGGTTTAGGGCATATAATATATATTTGGAAAGCTTATTAAATCAAATATCTACATATTTTTAGTATGAGAGAATATATGTACACTAACTACACGAAAACTTCAAATGAAAGCAGTTTAACATATTTTGTAAAATGCGGAATTTTTGGTTAAAGGATGAATATGTCCTGTTCTCCGAAAATTCATATAAAATCGTATAAAAATCTATAAAAAATGAATATTATATGGTTGGAAAGCTCTTAGAGTCTACTACAATTCATATTTGAACACCAAAGGTTGAATAAAATCATAAGTCGGCCAAATTTGACAATTACAGCAGCAACTCAGAAAGTTGCTGCACTAAATTGTGACATTTCAAAATGTTATTTAAATATGAAATTGAGTAGATATGCTTTGGATCAATAACGTATGGTACTGGTAGATCATATACAAATACTTGGGTGTGTTACAAGTATCTAAGATACTTGAAAATTTGATAGGATCCATATTTACACTAACGGGTCAAAAATGAGAATTTGGTATAGACATGTATAAATAAAGACCCTTGTGTAAGTAAGTTGTTTGTTTAACTTTGGAAATGCTAAATGGCAGGTGTGTCATGTTATTTGTATAGGAAATGAAATTTGAAAGTGGGATCAATAGACCCGAAAAAGGAGTTACTAGGTTTAGCTTTCCTACGGACCAAGGTGAGTAAATACTCACTAAATATGCAACTATAAGTCATATTAGTGATTGAATATGTGTGTGTGTTGAATACTTGACTACTTGATAGTTTTCTTGTAGTATTGAAGATTGTTTATGTGTGACATAGTTATGAATCATGTAATTATGATTGTTGCATATTTGTTGTATGTAGTTTAAGGGAATGGAAAAAAATTCCTATATTGTTAGCATTGCTTTAAAGAAATGCTATTTTGTGAATAATGGTTCATGTTGAATATGGAGAGTATATTTTTATCTACATGGTAGTTATGTTTTTTGTTTTAATTGTACAAAGTCAAAAAGTAATTATGCAAATGAAAGAACTACCAATATGGGGAATAAACAACGGTTATGGAATAAATGAATGTTTGACTAATGAAAGTCAAAGTATGTGTTTATATGTAGAGAAATGATTATTAGAATAATTTGTAACGATCACTTTTTCAACGAATGAACACGTTTGATAAAATCGCTAATTGAACGATTCTGATTGTTGAAATTTGAAAATATGTGAGAATTACGTCATCAATGACAAGAGCACATGTGATCGTTCTAGAAATCCATGTTGATTTGATGATTGTAATTATTATAGGTTGATAGTATGCTAGAAATGATGAACATGGGGGAAAACCGTGCGCGAAACGGAGTTACAGATTGTCCGGAATCGCGAAAAGAAGATAAGATAAAAAAAATTGGAAAAATACTCTGGGGCAGTACGCCCCACGCCAAGCACTGGGCTGGGGCGGTACGCCTGGCGCCTTAAGTCTGCAAAAATTTGTTAAATGGATCAGATCGCATCCTGAAAGCGTTTTTCTTATTCTTTTCGACTGTTCTTCATTTCCAAACGTACCTACACCTAAAAGTAGCATCTAAACTCCATTTCAAAGGGTTTTAAACATCCGGATCGCACCCAGGAATGTTTCTGCAATTCCTGATCGTTGTTCTACGCGCAGAAATCCGTCAGATTGGGTAACGATTCGTTTTATCCTACTAGTTTAATATTGTGTGGATTAAATTTAGTTTTGAATGTATTGCTATGATTATGGGGATTGATTATTGCCTAGTTGATAACTAGGGATTGTTAGAAACGAAGAAGTTGATATTTTGACGGTGAAATCTTCGTTTTGGAGCCGGGATAATGTCCGGTTGTTATGAAACCCATATCATGGTGTGATAACTAGTAGGATGGGTAAATTGTGGTTTTGAAATATATATGGATTATGATCCATGAATTAAATGATGATTATGATAAATTGATGTTAAACTTATTAACAGTTATGATCATAAATGAATTTTGAATAATAGAATCGATTAAAGATCGTAACTAATATAATTGAACATCAATTATTTGATGAAATGCCTAAGGGAGGCATGAGGTATGATTAATTTTAATAATTGACTAAAACTTACTAAAGACAGCAAGATAAAGTCAATTATGTGATAAATTGACTTTGAGAAAGTCAAACCAGTCAAGCGTGTTAAACTTGATGGTATGTGTTATATGTATTGAATAGAGTTGTACATATGTGAATTACAACTAGGTGTTGTGTAGGATCAGTTGTTCTCATTTGATCAGTATTAGGTTATAGCAGCGGAATTCAAAGATGAATTAGCATAGAATTAGCAAGAACACTTTGAATCTAATGAAACAGTAAAGAACAATTTGTTATAGAAAGAGAATTCTGCAAAAGGAATAAATTCATTCAATGCGCTAACTTCGTTAACAATTACACTATGTCAACTGTCCTTATATAGAAACAGTGACGTCTGATGATGTCACATGATGTTGACACCTTACAGACAAAATACAACGACTGAAATAAACAAAACTACTGAGGATGTTCATAAAGTCTGAAGACATCCTATTACAAAGTCTGAATAACTAAACTACTGAAAGCAAGCTACAACATCTGATGAGTAAACTACTCATCAGACTTTTACAACTATTGAAAGTAAACTACTGAAGACAAAAACAAACATCACAACATCTGAAGACTAACACTTCAGCTGTTGTGAATAACTTCAGTTCTTGTAATTCTTCAAAGTGGCTTTCAGCTGCTGTGTTCTTCTTCAGTTGTTGTGTGTGTTGTGAGACTTAAAGGTTTTTCTGATCAGGCTCATTTGTTCTTTTAGTCCAACAAACTCCCCCTGAACCAATGCAGCCAAAACCTTTAATTATTGACTGTCTCACTTATTTTGGTTTCCCAGGCTGAAAGATCTGTCTTTTTCTTTGAGATCAGCTTCAAAATGACCAACTAAGTACAGGCCTGGCAATCAGCAGCTTCTGAAAATCTGACTGTCAAAAGATGAGAGGGAACTCCATTTGGGGAAATGGACTATGAGCATTTACCCCTCTCATTGAAGCCACTGATCATAAATGAGTCTAAAAGACTCCCTGACATATGCTTCCAACAAAATAACTCTCTCTTCAGGTGTAAGTCTTTCTAGTTCTCCTTCAAAGAATGACTCAGGCCCATAATACTCAGATAAGTACCTGGCCGTTGTCCCATCATAGAGTTCCACTCTTGTGATTTCTCTGTATACAAACTCATCTGGATGTTTTCCTTCCAAAAATAGTGGTAACTCATTCTGCTTCACCCCTTCTAATTTCCTGTACACTAAACCTTTCTTGATCATTTTATTTTCTAAAAACTTAGGAGCTTTCAATCCAGAATTGTAAGCACTTTTAAAATCTCCTATTATTTCCCAAGGATCAAGCACAGATCCCAACATTATATCAGCACTGATTACCTTTTTGATTTTTCTTGCATATGCAGCTGGAGCATCTCTTCTGTGGATTCTGTCTATCACCCTTGGATCAGGCCACATCCTGATTTGTTCTTTTCGATATTGATAGGTAAACCTCAGAGCATACAACCTTTGTGCTTCTTTCTTCATTGCTATGATTGTTGATGTCTGAGGGTACTCTTTATCAACTAACCTTAGAATATTTTCATCATGTTTCTTCTGACTCTCTTCTTCTTCAAGTTTGATCTTTATATCTAGTCTCTGAGATTCTGGAGTTATCTTGGGATGTTGACCAAAAACCAATGCTTTTTCTGGTACATATTTAGCTGGCAACTTGACTATCCTTTTCTGAGCAACTTGTTCTGAACCAGCTTTTGAAGACTCAGGCTTATGGACTTTTGCTTGCAGTACAGTAGAAATTGGAAGCCTGTCTTCTTCATCAGTATCTTCTTCTTCTTGAATCCTTAAGATTCTCCTTTTCTTGGGAGGTGCATCATCAGCAATAAGTTGGGTTGATTGAGTAGAAGGTTTGACTTGTTCTTTTTGGACCTCAGATACTTCAGGTTCTTTCTCATTTCCAGTTTTCTCAACCCCAATCATATGATCTTGATCATCCTTTGCCTGATCATCCTCTGTTTCAATCTCTTGATCTTCAGATTCCATTTCAGGTTCAGCTGTTGCAACCTCTTTCTCAATTTCTTCCTCAACCTCCTTCTCAACATTAATAGCAACATCAATAGCTTTTGTCTTCTTCTGTCTCTTATAAGTGACTTGTATAACTGGAGACTTTTCAGAAGCATCTTCCTCCTCCTCATTTCTTGATCTTTTTCTCTCAGCTGCTGAATCTTTCACTAACTCCCCCTTTTTGGCTGCAGGGGAAGAAGTAGTTTGAAAGCTAGAAAGTTTGGCATCAACTGCCTCATCAATCATTCTCTGAAGTTGAGTGTTGGATGGAAGCCTCTCATCAAGAGCTTGGGTAATTATATTCTTTAACAAAGGAGTGATGAGAGGTAGGGCAGTTAGAAAAGCAGCAACTAATGCCTCTGGGGGGGCTTGAACCCAAAGGATTAGTGCCTGAAGCAGAGGCTGGAGGTTTATCTTGTTGTGGAGTAGTGGAGGAAGTGTTTAGGGGACCTTCAAGACTTGAAGGTGCCATCTGTGGGTTTGGAATGGCAGATGGACTTTTGTCCTTGGACATCTTGGTGAGCAGCTCATTGAGTCTGCAGACCTCAGCCTCAAGAAGCATGTTCTGTCTTAGAACATCAGATAAGGTCCTTTGGTCATCATTAGCCTTGGCTAAATCATCTGACCTCCTGATAGTATCAGGATTTACCTGAGTTGAGTGTGGCTCAACATGTTCAGGTGCCCCTTGGTCTTGGTACTGGGGACTTCCAACCTCAGGGATAAACCCTTCATCAGTTGTTGCCTCTGGCAGGGTCTTAGAAATGTTACTACTATCAATCACTCCAAATGATGGAGGTGATAAAGTAGCAGCCCTGTCAGAAGTCAGAATCTCTCTGTCCACACTAGGAGATCTGATATTGTAGTCAAAATCCTGTGGGTTATCAGAAACACTATGATCCTCCCCCTCAATGTTGGAGTTAATCCCAGTGGTAATAGGTGTCTGGGTAGGGATTGGAGTGTTAAGCTGATCCAGGATTTGTTCAATAACAAATGTGGGGCTTTGTTGGGTGGTTTCAGTAGTAGTAGGCTTTGAAGCAGATTGCACCCAGGGAGAATGGTGCTTTTCAATAAAAACCTTTTCAAAGGAAAGAGGCTCTAGATGAGTGTCTACCCCTTCAAGAGTTGCACCAAGTTCCTGTTGAGAGGAATCTTGGGCGGTTTCAGCTGGTGGAGTCTGATGTACCACTGGCTGACTACTGCCAGTGGCCATGTCATGCCTTGGTGAGGCATGGGCAGACTCAGGGGACTCATTTCCCTGAGCAGCCTTTTTGGGCTTTTTGGTATGTGACTTGGTGGGGACTTTGGATTTGGATTTGGATGTGGAGACTGTGGGTTCCCTATGCTTGGGTTTTAGCTTTCGGGCAGCCTCTTTGAGTGTGAGGTTTGTGTTGTGTCGGGAATATACCTCTAGCAGAACTGCTGGAGCAGAGATTCCCGAACCAACAAGGCCGTTTTGTTTTAATTGTTTGTCAATGATGGCCATTAGAAAACGAGGGTAAAGAAGCCATCTTGTGGAAACAGGTTTAGCAGCATGTTCAGTTAATTCTGAAAATAAAATTTGTGAAAAATTAAGTTTTTGTGATTCCAGAATTGAGAAAAGTACCTGCTGCCACCTTGAGGACATCTGGTCCCATGAAGATGATTTTGGAGCTAGACAGATGTTGATCATGTGGAAAATGAGACGTTCAGGATCATTGAAGTGTTTCTTGTAAAGAGTGGAGTCACTCAAGTCACCCTGGTATTCGTGACTTGTAAAACAGAGATCAGTGAGGTTCTTTGGAAATTGAGTGACCAAGTTGGCATCAGCTAGATTGAGAACATCCCGCAGTTCGGCTGGACTTACATGCACATTGTGTCCATTCACTGTAGAGCGGAGGGAGAGTACACCGGTGCCGATATTGATAAGTTCAACATTTGTCCAGAATTGATGAAGTGATTCAACATGGAGTGTAGGATTGATAAGAAAGGCTGTTTGGAATTGGGATGCATTCATCAGATCAACGGCTTCATCAAATTTGGACCAGAAAGATGATTTGGTGAGATATGCAACGGAGTTGTGACGAGGTTTGAGGTTCATTGTCGCCATGGAGGCAGAGACTTGAGAGGGAAGATAGGTTTTTGAAAAAGATTGAAAGTGCTGATGAAGTGGTAATGAAACAACTGAAGAAGGGTTGGTTTAAATAGAAGACTGAAAGATTGGAATTTGTTCTTCAGATGTTACAGAGTGAAAACAGCAGTGGTTGAAACATCTGAAGAGTAAGTTTACTCATCAGGTGTTGTCGACAGATTTTGTTCATCAGTTGTTTTCATCAGTTGCTCATCAGACTTTGTGAAACATTAGATTTTCTCATCAGATTTTGTGAAAAATTGGTCATCAGAACTTGTGAACAAAAGTTGTTCATCAGGATTTGTGAAATATTTTTGACCTTCAGTACTTTGTCAACCAAAACCCATCAGTACTTGTAACTGATAATATTCTCATCACAACTAAAATCCTTCATTGGAATACCTCGAACCAAACCATGTTTCACCAGTTGATTCATGTTTTTGAGATTTACATGACCCAACCTTCTGTGCCACAGATTTGATTCCTTGAAAGAGGCCTTAGAAAATAAACATGGATGACCTTTAACAGAAATTTTCTTTGACAGATCAAAGGCATAAACCTTTCCCACCCTGTTAGCTTTAAGAAGAGTATATTCATCCAATACCTTGCCAATCAGAGGCAACACTTCAGAAGACAGTATCCTACAGTCTTGCTTGGTGAAAAGAGAAATGTGACCCTTATCACACATCTGACTAACACTCAGGAGATTATACTTGAGATTCTCTACATGATTCACATCATCAAACCTTAGCTCACCATTTGACACAAATCCTTTTCCTATAATGTAACCCTTAGCATCATTTCCAAATGAAACAAATCCCTTCCTTCCTGTAAAATAGTCATTAAGAAGAGATCTGCTCCCAGTCATATGCATGGATCCTCCACTGTCAACATACCAGATGCTATTTTGGCATGCTGAAGGACCCTGCATACATGAACACACTCAGTTAGACTTTTGGACCCAAACCAGTTTGGTTTTGGGTCTGTTATCACATGAAGGAGCAAAATTAACATTTTCATTTGAAGCAACACTTGAATCATTCTTTTCAAAAGAATTAACCGTGACCTTTGATTTTGGTTTCTTCTTCTGAAATGAAGCAACAGATGCCTTTGCTAGATTGACTCTTCCTAGCAATTGTTGCATCATTAAAATCAGTTGATTATGGTTGTGAGTCAAGATTTTGATTTCATCAGACACATCAGTTCCTGACTTTTGATTTTTGTGTTTTACCACCTTAGTTTCTTTGAATGATGAAGAATCTTTCAAGTGTTGTTTCTTTGAATCTGGAAAAACCCCTTTACCTTTCTTGGATGGACTTGACTCATTTCCCTGTGAGGGTTTTCCAGATTTTGAAACTACTGATGATTCTGGTACAAACTTGGAACTAAATTCATTTTTCATTTTGATTATGTTCTTGTTTTTGTTCTTAATTTTATTGAATTTAGAGCCTCTTCTGTACCAGCATTCATCAGAAGAATGATTAAACAACCTACAAATTTCACAAGGCACTCTCTTGTGCTTCTCCTTGTGAGTAGCTACAAGTACTGAAGACTTAGATACTGAATTTTTGTTTTTCAGTACCTTTGGTGCTTCAGTATTTGTAGATTGTGTGACAACTACTGATGTGTTGACAACCTCTGAAGAGTTATTCTTCAGCACTTGTCTATCAACATATTTCTCATCATCAGTTGTACCATTATCAGCTTTTTCTACAACTGCTGATGAGACACTCTGGCTTATCAGAAGCCGTGCATCTTTCTCTCCAGTGCCATGCCCATCTAACTCAATCAGTTTTAAATTTAATTCATTTGAAACTTTTTCATCAGGATCAATCTCAATTAAAATACTATCCTGACATTTTTCACCCTGGATGACATTTGTACATCCAATAGAATAAGAATATGTTTCAATATCCACAGTTTCAGACTCAGATTTGCATGCACTTGACACACTTGCAGATGATTCTTCAGCATCAGACTTTTCTGAAGAGTTGGTGGATTGGTATACACTGTCCCCTTTAGACTCACAGTCAAGATTTTTTGGTGTATAATCAGCTGGGGGGCAGTGTGATTGTATCCAATACCAAACTTCACATTTGATGTTGTTTGCTTGTTTAACAACATCTCAAACCCCTTGCAAGACTCAACCCATTTTTCACACTCTACTTGGGTTGCTGCAAGTGTTTGTTTCAGATCATTGTGTTTTACAAGCATGACTTCCACCCTAGCCTTTTCATCAGACAACTGACACTTGAGTTTATAAATCTCAGACTCTTTTTCATTCAAAACTTTCTCAAATTCAGTTTTATTCTTAGTCACAACCTTTTCTAAATCAAACTTCTCATTAATTAATTCAACATTTATTTCTCTGATGGAAGCAAATGCTGAAATACATGATTCTGAACACAACTTAGCTTTTGATTCAGATGATACCTGTGATGTTGAAGAAGTTGGACATGAGGTGTCAGTTGAATCTATAGCCATTAGAGCAAGATTCCCGAATGGGTTGTCTCCACCATGTGGACCAGCTTCAGAGTACAGCTGTTCATTGAAATCAGATAAGTCATCAGGTAAGCTACTCCAATCAGCTGCTCCTGGGGTGAAGAAACTCTGATGTTGTTGTGGAGGCTGTTGATTGGTTTGAGATTTACTAGGTTCAGGAAGAGCAGGTGATTGTGGAGGGATTAGTGCTGGAGTGTGAGTGGGTTGTGGCATATAGAAGCAAGGATATGGATAAGGCATAGGACTTTGTGGAACAAAATGGGCTGGATAAAATTGTTGTTGACCAGATCCAGAAGATTGTTGTCCTTTGTTTTGTGTATTATTGCTAGGAAAGGTCACAAAGGGTGTAGAAGAACTAGGTCCAGTGGATTTGCACTCTCTAGCAAAATGTCCAAGCCTGTGACACTTGTGACATCTCAACTTTCCTTTATCAAAACCAAGCTTGGTTTTGCCAGTTAATCCGGGAAATTTTCTGCCAGTTCTTTTGTAGAATTTTTGAGATCTGATGTTTATTAAGGCCATTTGGCTTAAGATATCCATCTCCTCCATATCATCATCTGGAATTCCCTTCAAATCATCCATCACAAAACACAAATTGTCACCATATGTACCTGCATTACCATCAACTCCCACAAAAGCATGTTCAGCACTATTAGTAGAGAAATCAATGTGTTCATCATAAGAACACTCAGACCCAGTATACTCTGACTCTTGACCTATCAAGGCAGTATTGCCAGGAATGAAATCATCAGTGAGCTTGCCAGATGAAGACAATTTTCTCTTCTGTTCTACCTCTCTCTCAAAAGTTAAGAGTTTCCCATGGAGTTGGGTGAGAGATAGATTCTCTAGATTTGCATTAGAGCGTAAGACAATAGTGTAAGTGTCCCATCTCTCAGGCAGTGATCTGAGGAATCTGTTGTTCATCTGACTATTGGTATACTCTTGCTTAACCATTTTTAATTCAGAAATCAGACAGGAGAACCGCTCAAACTTTTGAGTCAATGACTCACCCTTTCTATGAGAAAAAGTCTCATACAGTTGAGCAAGGATTTCTCTAGTATTTGCTAAAACCTCATCGGTTCCACCGAATTGTTCTTTCAGTGCAACCCAGAGATCATGAGCAGTGTCATGATGCATCAAGCCTGAATATATCTCATTCGGCAAAGCCATGGCCAGAATACCATGAGCTTTTGCATCAATTTCAAACAATTTTATATCCTCATCCGAATACAAATCTGATGGTTTCGGAATCATTGTTTTAGTTTCAGGATCAGTGATCATGGGTTTATACGGACCATGCACCACAGATTTCCAACATCCTGCACTGTTAATTGACAGGTGATGTAGCATTCTACGTTGCCAAATGTTGTACTCACTCCGAACCAGCATCGGAGGCTTGGTTGCGGAGCCTGTGTTGTGCGGATCATTGTTTGGAGTTGTCATGATCTCAGATTCAATCAATATCAACTGAATTCAAATGAATTAAACACAAACTTCAACCAATTGATTCAAACAAATTGATATTGAAAAACGAATCAACAGAAGTTATCAGAAAACTTCAAACTATAACAATTTCTTACTAATCGGCTAATTCGATCAAACAGAGAACTGAATTGAGCAGTTTCAGAGATCAATTGTTTAATCGATCAATGATTAACCTGCTCTGATACCAATTGTAGGATCAGTTGTTCTCATTTGATCAGTATTAGGTTATAGCAGCGGAATTCAGAGATGAATTAGCATAGAATTAGCAAGAACACTTTGAATCTAATGAAACAGTAAAGAACAATTTGTTATAGAAAGAGAATTCTGCAAAAGGAATAAATTCATTCAATGCGCTAACTTCGTTAACAATTACACTATGTCAACTGTCCTTATATAGAAACAGTGACGTCTGATGATGTCACATGATGTTGACACCTAACAGACAAAATACAACGACTGAAATAAACAAAACTACTGAGGATGTTCATAAAGTCTGAAGACATCCTATTACAAAGTCTGAATAACTAAACTACTGAAAGCAAGCTACAACATCTGATGAGTAAACTACTCATCAGACTTTTACAACTATTGAAAGTAAACTACTGAAGACAAAAACAAACATCACAACATCTGAAGACTAACACTTCAGCTGTTGTGAATAACTTCAGTTCTTGTAATTCTTCAAAGTGGCTTTCAGCTGTTGTGTTCTTCTTCAGTTGTTGTGTGTGTTGTGAGACTTAAAGGTTTTTCTGATCAGGCTCATTTGTTCTTTTAGTCCAACATGTTGGTGGTGAACGTCAAGTGACAATTCACAGAAGTGGAAAGGAGGTTGTAGGAAATGAACAACCGTTTGAACCAGGTAAGTTACCCAACTTACTGTAACATTACATATAAGTAGTAGAGAGAGAGTCTACTTGATTGTGATGTATATTTATTGAATGAGCAGTTTGACTTATTTAGTCAATCTGTATATTTGGTAGTACATCTATGATGAAAGAGCTTGAGTGAAAGCATCATAGTATGAATTGGTAAATTGTTGAATAATTAATCATTAAAGAATGATTAATTGATTGATTGATTTGAATGAATGTGCATAACTAAATTGGAACTACTTGATTTAATAGACTCTAATGTATATATGTTAAGTTCCAATGTGATTATGTCACGATTGAATTGAATTATGCTACATAGATTGCATAAGAATAGCCGGATGAGCCGGTGTTTAAGTAAGAAATCCCACAACTATGACATTACATACTGAACGTTGAAATTGTTGTTGAGTAAATTGTATGATAAATATGGCGTTGGTGATAGGGGAAAGTTGAATAATAAAAGTTCAACAACCTATGATAAATCCAATACCTTGGTAAATGAAAGTGTGGGAACTAAATTGTTGAACCACAAATGTGTGGCTAACCGGTTAATCCGGGAATTGAATTATTTATGACTCCACAATGGTGGATAGCCAGAGGTGCTGACAATTGTCTAGATGGAAGTACCGGTGGGTGAACATCTTAGACTTAATATTTATGACTCCACAATGGTGGATAGCCAGAGGTGTTGGCAATTGTCTAGATGGAAGTACCTGTGGGTGAACATCTTAGACTTAATATTTATGACTCCACAATGGTGGATAGCCAGAGGTGCTGGCAATTGTCTTAGATGGAAGTACCGGTGGGTGTACATCTTAAAACTTGAATGAATTATGACTCCACAATGGTGGATAGCTAGAGGTGCTAGCAATTGTCTTAGATGGAAGTACCGGTGGGTGAACATCTTAAGACTCGAATGAATTATGACTCCACAATGGTGGATAGCTAGAGGTGCTAGCAATTGTCTTAGATGGAAGGACCGGTGGGTGAACATCTTAAGACTTAATATATGTATGATACCACAAATGTGTGGATAACCGGTTAATCCGGAAACTAAATTGTTGAAACCACAGGTGCGTGGGTAATTGGTTAAGCCAATAATATATATATATATATATATATATATATATATATATATAGTGTTTTAATATAGTCAGAGGTGCTGACACATAGCTATGGTGAAAGCACATGAATGTGAACACCATAGTATAAATTTTGAGTAAACTATTGTGAGCAATAGTTGATGATTGGTAATATGATAATATTACATTGTGAGAGTCAATTCGAATAGAAATGACTCAGTTTGAATTTTGATTGTGAAAAATATATTTTTACATTTTGTTGTGCAAAACCATTGGGGTTTTACTTAGTTCTAACGAACTAATTGTGACCTTATATGTGATGTTATAGGTCAAAGATAGATATGCATCGGGCGATCAGATCGGGCATATTTTGAAGCAGAACCAAACGTTATGTAAAATCTATGGTGGTATTAAACTTAAACACACTAGTTTTATTAATCATAAATTTAAATGATATGAAATTAAGTGTGTTTAACTCATGAAATGTTAATTTCACGCTTCCGAACAAAATTTTACGTTAAAGTTTAAACTGGGACCAAGATTTGACACGTGTAAACGTGAAAGAAGTTTGGGTGTTACATAATTGATGCTTGATATGTGGTGTATGCATCACCTAGTATGATGTCAATGTATATTAAAGGATAGTTGACAAATAATTAGTGGGATGATTCACGTTGATGTGAAATGTTAAGTAAGACCACCCATGGTGGAAATTCATGGGGATGATCCACATTCGTGTGGAAAGATATGTAAGTCCATACTCATATGGTAAAGAGGAGGATCCACATGCGTGTGCAAGTTTATGTAAAACCACTATTGAGTGGTATTGAAGAGGATCCACATTCATGTAGAAGGAAATGAGTTGGTAGGAATTGAAAGGGTAATTTTGATCAGTTAGTAATTATTTTGGAAAATCAATTGAGATTGATTACTTTGAAATGATGAAATTATAATCATATATATGATTAAAAAGGTGAAATATTGAATTTAAATGTATTTTGAAAACCTGGAAAGCTTAGAAATGGTTTTGGGTGTTAAAAACTCTAAAAAGGTGAAAATTTGTTCAAAGGGGCGTACAGTAAGCTGCAGGACCCAATTTAGTTAGGGAAGCTGGGTATCGATCCACGAAGAGTCAAGTGGAAATCACTTTCAACATGAACTAATTAACTACTTGCAATAGAAAAATTAAACTTGAAATTGTTGATTTTAGGTTTTAATTGAGAAACAATTAACTTGAACTAAAACAAACGAATTAAAATAAGAATTTGTAAACAATTAATGGAAAGGTGATCACTCCGGATTTCAAGTTAATCAAGTAATTAAAGATGCTTTGAATTGCCAATTGGAAACTACATAGACATAGCTTATGCTTGAATTGATCTATACCTAGAATTTGGAAACCAATTAATGACCTTATTGACAACCGGTAACTAGACCGATGTTGATTCGGTTGATTATTAATTTCACAAAACAATTGATCATAAAAGCTTTGACACCCAATTTCATCAATTACCAATCCACTCAAAATATGAATGAATAAAAAGTAACCAACTTGAACTTGAAGTTGCAAAGTAATAAAACAATAGTTAGGGTTTCACAATCAAGCAATACTAGAGAAGTAATCAATGAAAAACTAATCTAATACCAATGTTTAACAATCCAAAGTAAACATTAACTACTAAACCTAACCATCCATCCGGAGACGATCACGAGAGACTTAGCCGGACATAGCAACGCTTAAATCTTCAATCTTCATGTGAAATTGCATGTTGGAATCTTGATATTGCTGTTCGGATTGATGAATCGGGGCTTTAGAATCCTCCAAAATGCTCCAAAATCGTCCAATAACTTGCCCCCAATGTGAGATAGTCGATTAGGGTTGATTTGGGCCTTAAATACCCTAAAAAACGCGAGATTTCATATGCTGATCTGACCCCCGCCATAAGCTACGACCAGGCCACCATAAGTTACGGCCTGGGCACTCCAAAACTCTATTTATGCCCAGAGCCTCGGGTTAACGGTTCCAGCTACGGTGTACACCCCCAGACCATAAGCTACGGCCTGTAACCATAAGTTACGGCCTGGGCTTTTACTACTTCATTTTTAAGCATCCCAAATTGCTCGTTCTTGCTTCCGGTTGTCCGGTTTCCTTCTAAAATCATCATTTTTCTTCATCTAACCTGCAAACCCACATGAACACAAGGTAGCTTCTATTCGAATGATTTATGCATATCAAAATACTCAAGAATATCCCATTAAATCTTTAAATTACACATCCAAACCCTTGTTATCACAGGGGGAGTACTGTACGCTGACCACAGTATGGTACTCTGAAAAGCTTCTGTTGTACGCCCAAAGTCTGGCGTATCATATGCCGGGGCTGTAGTACGATACGCCAAGGAGAGTAATTTTTCCAGATTTCAATTTTTGTGACGGGTTTGATTTCGGGGGTCGATGGGGGTTAACTCACTTAGTCCTTTGGACTAAAACTTGATTGTTTGCGGTTGTTTCAGGTCAAAAGTAGGCTTAGCTACGATTCGGAACGATCAGATGGTTAATGGGGATCAAACCAAGTTTTCATAAAGTTTAACTAAACGGGTTGTAAAGTTTCTAAACAACACTTTTAACGTATTTGACATGTTTAGTTAGTTATGTTAATGAGTTAAATAATTGAGGCGATTCGTAAAGGTGTTAAACTTGAAAAAAATCTACGACCTCTTTTGTAATTCTGCAATCTTGTTAAAAGTTATGTTTTGAGATTCTGGGTGTCACACTTTGGCAGTGTTGTTTCACATCTGGAAATAATCATCCATTGAATATATTGTATTCTCGTATGCTATTTGTAATATAATTGATGCACACTTTTGTAAAGGTGTAAATCCACGCTTGCCTCGAGCATCCCATCTCAACTGAAAATAAGGATATGTTCTCTCTAAGTCATCGACAATATGTTCAAATAATGGCCGGTGGGCCAAGGGTCCTGGTTAGACCCTTGGCGGTACGTGACGATGGGCGGGCAATTTGAATTCCCCGAAATCCTTTGCGGTACACCACAGTCGATCACTTCCACCTTGGTGGTACATGGCGTGTCTAGGGAGAGAATCTGATTATTTTAATCGTGGCGGTATGCCAAGGCCATGCAGACACATGCTTGGCAGTACGCGACGAGTTCTAAAAGGCTAAAACTTTATAAAAACCATACCATACCATACCATTTCTCAAACCTTTGCCCCTTTTCTCTCGACTAAATCAACCTCTCCGACCACAAACACTCTGTTAACACTACATCCCACCCCCCCAGAAGCCATTTAAAAGCTATCTTGAAACCCTTTGGAAGCTTGGAGACTTGGAAACTAGAAAGGGGCATCATGGGAGCTCACAATGGCCACTACACTTACTATACCTACTGTTAAACCTTCTTAGCCATCAAACCTTAGGTCCCAGCTCCATCTAAAGCTCACAAGAGTTTGTGAGGTAGTTCATAATGTCTAATATTGCTTCTAAACACACAGGAAAGCATCCTACACATACATGCAACACCATCCACCCACATGCACAAATTTGTGAGCTTGATAATCTGTGTTTTGATGTCTTGATGATCGATTTAAGCTATTGAAATGATCTATGATGCAAGGTTTCAAAAGTCGCTAGGCGCTCCCAGGTGGGAATTGCTCCTTGGATCGAGTAATCAGGCAGTACTCGGCCCTATGCGGGAGTACTGGGTAATCCTCAGGAACTAATCAGCCTCGGTACAACTCCTTGGAGCGAGTACTCAGCCTTGGATACCGACTTTTGCAATAGTTCTATGATGGATATTGATGAGTTTTGATGATGATTTGTTAATATTACTATAAATAGTAACTTTGGTGATGCAAGTTGAGGATAGATGATTTTCTAAACATGTTATGTTAGTTTGAATGATGATTTGTAGTTAGTATTGATTATATTTGCATGATTAGTGTGGTAGATTCGATAATTTGGGTGATTTGGTCACGAGTATCTATACTTAGAAACTTTTGACAACAAATATGGCCATGCATGTTGATTTTGATGATGTTGAAGTATTATTATGATAATAATGGCCTATTGGACATGTTGGTATAGTTTGATTTTGATTTAAATAAGGTTATTGACAAACTTGCTATTTATGGTAACTGTAATTTAGGGATTTTTATTATTTAAGCTATTGAGCATGTTTTGTGATGTTAAACGATTTCAAATACTTTATTGTGATAATGTGAATTTATATGCATGATGTTTGATGATTACATGATAAGCATGGTAACTTACTAAAAATAGTAATTTTATTTGGGGATTTTTGTACGAAACAACATAGGAGCATGTTAGAAGGTGAAATATGATTGAAAGTATCACATTATGATGTTATAAAAGTGTTGGCATGCTTAATTGGTTCAAGACGTGTTAAATATAGGAACCCGTTATATTTAGTAACTTTAAAAGAAAAGGTATGCTTATTTGATGACAAGTGACAATGTGTTATGTGATAACATGATCACTTAGAGAACGAGCATGCTTAGATCGATAAAAGGTGTAACACCTCGACCGATGGCGGAAACGCCGGGATGCCACGAGGGATGTGTAGATTGTTCAAAAGCTCGTGGGCATCTAATTTAAATCATCACATATCAATCAAACCAAATAAATGTTTACACAAAAATCATGTTCATCATGAATTAAATACATCAATTACACAAAAGAATTAGCTAAACTAACTAAACTCTAATCGCCAGAAATTTAGTTAATTAGCTAAGTCCAAGAATCCTATGTGATGATGTCCAAAAATGAGAGATCATCCTCTTCATCCTACTTATCTTCATTACCTGAAACATGTGAAAATCAAGTGTCAACTACGAAGTAGTTGGTGAGTGATCATAAGTTTTTATACTTAAAAATGTTTTAGTAAAATGAATTTAAAAGTTTATGTTTGAAAAGGGTTTTATAACATGTTTAGATAAAATGAGTATAAAAACTTATAGTTTATTTGAGAACATCCACAAGAATACCTGTATGAGATAATCCAACACACATCCACCAATCTCAACAATCAAACATTCAATCAAACACATAATCACATATCAATTAAGTCATAATCAATCATAGATAATCATAGTCAATAGATAATCAATCACATAACCATTCAACAAATCTCAATATCATTAATCTCAAATAATATATGTGACTATACATGGTCATTATGTAATTAACATAAGTTAAAGACATGATCCATGGAGTGGTCGCTAACCACGTGACAATACATGAAGTCAGAGCAATTGACCGAAGTTAAAAGCAATGATTCACGGAGTGGAAACAATCCACGTGACAATACATGAAGTCAAAGCAATTAACCTAAGTTAAAGGCAATGATTCACGGAATATGTGACAATACATGTAATCTTTGTTATTGACCGGAGTCAATGACAATGATTACACGGATATATGCATATAAGTGATAATCCATAATTAATGATAATTCTAAATGTGAATATCATATTGATAAACAGGTATTAACCTTGTGTTATCAAAATAATATTTAGTTTGGTATACATGCTTCACCTCCGAGTTTTAAAACAAAACAGTTTAAAGAAAGGGAGGCTATGAGAACTCACCTGAGTCCTTAGATTTAGTATTCTTGTAGTATGCGCGCTCGCGTAAGAGAAATCAATAACAACTCAATCACCTGTAATTATCATGCGTTTCGTGTTCATGAGTGTTTATGTTTTATTCAAGTCGACTATCCATGAGTATAAATTTTAAATCACTAAGTATTTTCTTAACTTAGTTCTTTTATGCTAAGTTAGGTTGTTTCAACTAAGCTTTTATTACTCATCTTATTACAAGGATGTCTCAATTTGTTAATGTTGATTATCCGGTATATAATGATCATTCTAATTAGTACGTCGAAGTTATATGAGTTGTAGAGGCTTCATTCTTACAAGTTTCTATGGTTACCTTTATAGTTGTTTGCATGCATTATTGCTCAACACCTCCCTTATTTAAGTTAATAAACTTAAGTTAAAATTTAAAGAGGCTATATATTTTAACTCATTCCCACCATATATTTAATTTAATTAAACTTCATAATTTGTTATGAACATTTAAATAAGGGAGTGGTGGCTAGGGTCTTGCATGCACGCATGATTATCCTTATTATCCTTAGTGTCTAATCCTTCCCTTAACCCTAGTTCTTAATCGCTTCAGGTTCTATGCACCATAAAGGCAGCGAACCTTTTTGACCTAAGCCGTAGGTTCGGCCCAACCTAGCACCAAGGTTCGTCTAGGGTTTGTTGTATACATGGGTTCGCAGAAAAGCCAGGGTTCGGCTAATGTTAGGGAGTAGGTTCGTGGCTTCTAGACCCAACATGGTTCAGCCAAAGCTCAAATAGGTTCGTTGCCCTAGCAGCCCCACGAACCCTTAGGTTCGGCTGCTAGGGTTCGTTCCTCATCGAGGGTTCGGTGGCACCAAGGACAGGTTCGTTCAAGTAGGTTGCATGGCAAAGGTTCGCTGAGCTGTTAAGGGTTCGTGAGTTGTTAAGGGTTCGTGAGTTGGCCATAAAAGGTTCGGGTCTTCATGTGGGTTCGCGGCTCACCTTTTGTTCGAACCTAAGAAGGTTCGGCCAGCCCCTAACAGGTTCGGCCGACTTGCTGGTCGTGACCCGCCGCCCATCCTCTTCCAAATCGAGTTCCATGATGATGCAGATCTATACTATGGCTCTCCCACACTCATTCCTACTCGTTTTAGGGTTTTCTAAGCACACGATCTTATACAATGATGTTGATAATAACTAAGTATGTTCATGTATAAAACTAAAAGAAAACTCGAGATTTACCTCGAATCTGCGGTTAAGAACTTGATTTCTTCGTATCCACTTGTTCCTCTTGATCACACGAACGCGTGGGCGCCAAGATCTCGTGATTTCGTTGGGTAACGAAAGAGATATCGTAGAGAGAAGTTTTAGAGAGAGAAAGTGACGATTCTTGTGTTTTTAGAGAGAGAAGGAGGTGGTGGAAAGTGAAAGAGAAAATGAGATCTTCTTCTTTAATACACTGTGTAACCCCGTGTGGTCGGTCTCGTTTTTATCGCGATAAAATTACGGAAACGCTCGGTTTTGCTCGTAAAATATTTTTAAAACATAACACATTTAAATAAATAGTTTTCGTGTTAACTAAGATGATTTTAAATAAATTATTTCGTGAAACGATTTCCGGTTCATTTACGATCAATTATTTATTTATTTAATTAAAATGGTTTATTCGCCTTTGTTTTTAGGTTATGATTCCTAATAAACATTATTAGATCCTTTTTATAAATTTAATATCATTAATTATTATTTTGTTATCTCGTCGAAACGCGTTACTTACGTACGTATTCGTAAGATCGTCACCTTTGCGAATCCGACGCTCGTATCGTATTTCGATTTGATTTATTATTTATGGAACATTGTTTCAGAATATTATTCTTAATAATTATATTCGTGTGAATCGTCACCCACGCGAATACATTTATTAAGTTAATATTTCTGAATTAATATTCGCGCTTAAATAATGTTCGTATCCTCACCAACGCGTAATTAATTTCCAATAAGGTTTTCATTATTATATTAACTTTAGTATTATCCACCCAATCCAAAACCCACTAAATCCTAGTCACTGACACATCCATGATAGACCGAAATATGCTTATGTATAGGGCATATGTAAGGGTCAGTCGCAACTGCCCTAGCCACCGTCCCACCGCTATTTCGATAAACCATGACCATGTGTCCTTGACTACGTTTAGCAACCAGACCTTAACAAACTCCCAGTTCTTTTCCATTCCAACCCAAATCCATAATTATCAATAATATAACTGCGATAAACTCTCTGGTTCTGTTTAGTTGAGTTACAACTAAACTTTCCATGGTTTACGCGTATAATATGTTCTAAACATGTACACCAGTAACAGTGATAATCATCAAATAATGTGTCAATATTTATAATTACAAAATTTCAGGTCGTAACAATACAATCGTAGGTCATCTTTGTTGCAAACTTGCCAAAAATAGGAACTTACTATAAATAGTGACATGTTTGACGAACATACGTGACAACTGCCATGATTAGTAACATGATCAATATAGGTACACTATGCTTACTTGCCATATTTGAAAACTCTATGTGATACGATATGCTTACGTGCACTAACTACATATTTGAAACTACCGTGTTACCTTACGGTTATTGTTCACAATAATCATATTTGTCTTTATCTTTGTTACAATATGTGTATAAAAGATGAGATTACGTTTTTCTATAGTTAGTTAAAATTACTTTATGGTAATACCTTGTGAGTTTATAAAGTCGTAATTTGGTATTGTGTATTAGTATCTAGGTGTGGGCGTGCTTCTTATGCTTTTGGTGATTGCATGCATGATATTTTTCGATTTTAGCATAAGGTTTTGCAAAGATACTATGTTACTGAATGCAAAAAGTATACATATAACCATAGGGTGATATGTATACTTTTTCTGTGGACATGAGATAAAGTCCATGTTTTATAATTTGGTGCATCAAAAAAGACACTATAAAAGAATAATGTAAGTGTCATTTTTATCGATATCTATGTAAGTTTATTGTGTGGACTTTTAATTAACTTTTAACCTTTTTTCTTTATTTATTTCTTGAAATATAAATTGCAATAAACACCCCGTTTTTATTGTGTGGTGAGTGTCATTTGATATGGTGTGTTTGGGAATGGAGTAAAGGATATTGCAATTCTATTTCAATATCCAAGGACACACCATATCCGATTACAGCCACCACACAATAAAAGATTGGTAATTATTGTAATTTTATTTCAAGAAATAAATAAAGAAAAAGGATAGAGTTAATCAAAATCCACATAATAAACTTACACAAATGGCTATAAAAATGACATTTATATCTATAACGCCGTTCTTCTATACTGTCTTTTTTGATGCACGAAAGTATAAAACATCGGCATCATCCCATATTCACAAAAAAAGTATACATAACACCATAAGGTTATATGTATACTTTTTGCATTCAATAGCATCGTATTTTTGTGAAACCTCATGCTAAAAGCGAAAAATACCATGCTTGCAATCACCAAAAACAAAAGAAGCACACCCACACCAATATTCCAAAACATAATACGAAATTTGAACTTTATAAACTAACAACGTATTAACATAAACTAATTTTAACTAACAAGTGAACAAGGGATTCTCATCTTTCACCTTGTATACACATAATGTAACAAAGATAAAGACAAATATGATTAGTGCCAACAATAACCTTAGATTAACATGTTAGTTTTCAATATGTAGCATGTAAGGAAATATATATTCCAAGTTATCCTTTTTAGGGATAACTATGTCCACACATGTTCTCTGCAATAACATAATAACTAGATCATGACTCATTATTAAAAACATGAAAACATAATAATGTCGTTGCACTGGTCGGCAGGTTTTATAAATGATAATAATGTATTGATCAACATTCGTTTACGACATAGGTGAATTAGAAGAAACATGTAAACCATTGACTTTAAGTAAAGTTGTCAACAAAAGTTAATGGACTAAAACAATGGAAGAAGAGATTGAACCATTGTATGACATTGTAATATGAGTGTCGATGAATAAACATAAGAATCAAAAACCAGTAAGAGGTCATTGGATTTACAAGTTCAATGATTGTTGTGTTTGTCTCAAACGGCTTATGTTAATTAGAATGGATTTGAAAATTTTCACCAGAAAGTATTAAAAAAGTGGTAATCAACACTTCAAATTATTAAACAAATTGTCATGCCACAGACAAAAAATTGAAAGAATGCAAGTTATTCCTTATTCAAAATCAATGGAGGTTAAAGGATGAAGCTTAATAAGTTTTTGTTCTTTGTAAATGTTAAGTGAAAGTTCAGGGAGATATATTTTAAGCTTTTAGTTAAGTTTGTTTGACATTACTTACTTAGGGTGTTCGATAATATTTTTGAGTTGTGTATTGTAATCTCTACTTACTAAGCAATATATAGTCCCCGATCGACTAAGTCATTTCACCAAAATCACACCCGACCCAATTAATTGGTATAAATTAGAGGTGTCAATTTTTACCCATATCAAAGAAAATATGTTGGTTTGGGTAAATAATTGTAGTATAATGAGTTGAAATGGGTAACATCATAATATTGAATGGGTTGAGATGAGTAGCACTTAAACACAATGCAGGTCAAGATAGGTAACCAAAAAATTATGTAAATGCAATGGATTCAAACATTTAAGAATGATTAATAACATATTTGATGAGAAAATCACTAAAAATTATCCAAATGGACTATTTGTTTACTTATAACAATACTAAATTGATGTTTTTTTAAGAACAATCCATCTACTCCCGAACTAATTTTGCTTAAAACTCGTTCTGATCCGCACCCATCTTGACCCGAACATGTTCTGACCCGTTACCCAATCCGACCCAACCCGCCCATTTTACCAGACATAGTATAAATAATATGGATTGGTAGTATGGTGGTTCCACGTGGACCTGAGAGTTAAAATAATTAAATTACCCAAGTAAAATATCACAACATGCGGGTTACGCATCCACGTGGACCCCATATTCGTTTCCTAATTCTCATCTATATACGTCACTATCAATGAGTCATTGCCTCAATGGTACCCCAAGATTCTTTCAAATGAGAGATCTTGGGTTCAAATCATTCCCACAGCGAAATAAGGGTCTGAGGGGGTTAGGAGGTTTTCCTAGTGGGGTTTCCTCCTGGGTGGTTGTGGTGGCTCATGGGAGGTCCAGGTAACTAGACCTTGGTGACATGGCCTGGAAACAATGGTTCACACGATTGAGACCTTCGCCGTTCAAAAAAAAATCTATATATGTCAGCTCAATTACCCAAGTAAAAGAAGAAACGTCGGTAGCCAACCTAATTCTCTTAAATCTTTTAAAATTAACAATAATGAAATAAAAATATACGTAGGGTTAAATATACGAGAGTAAAAACTAAATAGAATATTGAATAAAAAATAAACGACAAAAAGAATTCATAAACTAACAAATTTGTGACTTGCCACTAATAATTGTGTAAAAAAAAAAAAAAACAAAAAAAACTAGATAAAATGCATATGAATCTGTATTTATTATTTTCTTAATTTGAACTTTTAAAACTATAGTTTCTAATATTTTTACTAGATAATTATTGTGTGTCCAAGTTAAATGTTGTCTGTACTAAAAACTTGATAGTAAAAAAACAAGAAAATTAAGTTATGTAACATATGTATTCTCTTCTGATACCCAGCCTTATTTATTAATATATATAATACATACATATTATATTATATATGTATGTAAAAGAAAAACACAAGTCAACTCATGAATCAAAGAGCTCAACTATTCAGCTTGTAAAAGTTCAAAACCGGCTTAGCTTTGCTCAAAATTTTCGACCTCCAGTCATGTCACACTTCAATGTAGGGCTGTTAAAAAAGCTCGCGGCTCGAGGCTCGACTCGAAGCTCCCTCGAAAAAGCTCGGCTCGAAAAAGGCCTGGCTCGAAAAGAGCTCGGCCCGAAAAAAACTCATTAAAAACGAGCCGAGCCGGAGCCAGGGTTGGCTTGGCTCGGGCTCGGCTCATGGCTCGACTCGTTGGCTCGGCTTGTAGCTCGGCTATTTTTAATATATATATATATATACTAGGTGAGTAACCCGTGTAACACACGGGTTGACTTAAAGTTAATATGAAAATAAAAAACAAAAGATTTTAATATAATTATATAATTAAAATCGACGTATTACACTATGACTTCAATCATTAGACATACATAAAAATAAATTGTGAAAAGGTTTATCTTTGTTTTTTTTATTTAAAACACATTATAATTATGTATATTAAAAAAGTTTGTTTTATATTTAAAGTAATCTGAAATTAAATGTAATTTGTATCATAATGCATTAATAGATATTTAAATCGTTGAGTTTTACTATTTATTTTCTTTAATAACGCAAAATTTATTTCATGATCTTTTACAATTTAAACTTCGGAATTATCTTAAAATAGGAGATGGCTTTTACAATAATAAATTTATGTATTATGATAAATGATAAATATTGATTTTAAAATAAGTTGGTTAATATAAGTTGGGAATTTTGATTTTTTTTTTAATTTTTCAAAATATAATAATTTATGATGAATTATAGTTTTAAAAACGATAAAAAAATATTAATAAGTATTTACATAGTAAACTTGCAAGTTTCGTATAATTTAAATTAACTTATAAATAAAGTTAAATGGGTTTTAAATGGTAATTTTATTTTTTAGAGTGTGAAAACCGAAAAGTGTTTAAAATAAATCCTTTGGTTGTATATTTATTTTTGGTGATGTGTTTATTTAAAAGTTATTACAGGTTATACAAGGTTTAATATTTTATTAAAAAATAAAAATGATGAGTAGTATAATTTGTATACTTAATAATAAATGTTTGTGTTATTAGAAATTATGGTTTTGAATATATGCAGCACAAAAAAATAATATGCAATCATAACATTAAAAAGCTATGATAAGTGAAATAACATCAACCAACTTTAACCCTTAAAAGGAAACCAAATAAAATGAAACACAAAAAAAAAAAAAAAAAGGCAATGTCACGTCCAACATTCCACAATACAAAACTCAGACTAAAAAGAAAATGTCTAGTAATAAAAAATCAAAACTTCTCCAATTTTGGTATTATAAGCTTTCTCTTTGAAGCCACGTCTAACTTGTGTTTTTCTTCATCAGCAATTGTAAGAGATTTCTTGGGACGTGCGCTTGAATGCTCCTCTAAATCGTAAAGGTCAATGAGTTCACGTTTGACATTAGTGAAAAAAGTTGGTGTTGAATTCTCCCCCGAGAACAACATGACCTATAAAACAGAAAAATAAAACAAAAGGACAAAAATAAATTAAAACTGAATTTAGAAAGCAGTAATAATAAATTACATTTTTTTTGTAAATGATACCTTCATCCCAGTGGTGTCTTTTGAAGTGAATTCAGACATTGTTAAAGTTAAGAGAGTCCGAATCATTAGGCTGCTTGATACAAATAAATAAGTTAATCATATTATGTTTTAATTATGATGTATTCAATTGAAATATAAAATTTTGAAGATTACTACTTGATAATAGTTGATATAATAATACCTGAATGATGTTGACCCTTTTATCAAGTTCAGAAAGGATTGAAGAGTCGTTTCTTATCTTGAGGATCCCATATACTTGATAATTATTTTTCACGTTGAAATCAGATACTTCAATCTTAAAAGCAAATTTCTTATCAAGTAAGAAATTCAGTTCATCACGATATTTGCCAAAATCATCATCCTGTACAAGTCAATATATTAATTAAGAAATATCAACAAATTAATTATTATTACTGGGAAATAAGCAAATATATTCAAACCTGATCAACATCATCAAGCAACTCCCTTGCAAATTTGTGGATGAGTTTTAACATCACGGTCAAAGATGGTAAGTGATACAACATCGGTCATGTCTTGAACTCTTACTTGGATCTTAAACATTGTAATGTATTAAAAATGTGTTAATAAGTTTGTAACAGGAACAACTTATATTATTGAAATAACTAACAAACGATATGAATATATTTTGTTACCTTGGAACCGGTGATATCACTTTAGCATTACATTTTTTATTGTTGCACTCATAAACTATTTCATCTTCAAAGTCACCACTCCCATCCTCTTTCAAACGTGTGCTGAATTTTGTCACCACCTTGCGATTGCATTTGTCACAGGCCATGTAATACCAACATGTATCCTTAGATATTGCTTTTATTGTACCCATTAAGACAACACATTTAACCTATTAAAAATTAAAGAGAAATAATTTGGTATTATTCATTGTACACATTACTTAACAGGTCATCTTAATATTATGTAAAACATTTTTACGTACCTCAATTATCTCACAAATTTCACCAATATTAGAAAAACCCTTATTGGTAAGAAAATCATCTTCAAGCGAACCTAACATTGCAACCCCAAATGGAAGTTGAATCAAGGAAGGGTTATCAACAGCTTTCTTCATCAAACTGTTGATATATATAATACTCATTATACTAATTACATTTAAAAACTAAATATAAGATAAAGGATAAAGGATAAAGGCTTTTCACCTTTTCTTGTATGTTCCGATATCATCAATATCATCATTTAAGAAGAGTCTACTGACTTCAAAACCATACAAGTTTGAAACATATGGATTACCTATATTGTTTTGCAATAAAGATACATGTTAGAAGTATCAAATATAATATAAAACATGAAATAAAAAAATAAATAAACACAAACCATTGAAACACTTCAGCCTTCCAAACTGCAAAATGATGACAAGATGATCATTAATTATAAACAAACCTCTTCATCTATCAAAATCATCTCGATTGAGTAGTCTTCATTAGGTATCTTGCGGTCTGGTTGTCGCCACTTGTTGAGTATCCTTACCTTTATGACATAGTCATCAATTGAGACACTAAGATGGTTGAGCATAGTTATCTCGGGTGCAACAGCTGGGGCTTCCATTGTCAACTTAAGAGTATATTTTGAAAATGTAATTAACAACGGAATGAATAATAAGATATATGTATATGACAGAATGAAATATGCAACCATTCAACTATTTTTGATAATGCTCAATTAAAACGTGTAAATTATTCATTTATGTTAGTAAGTGAAGGGATTGAAATAAAAATCATTTCTAAAAATAAAAAATTGAATATTGTAATTCAATTCATCAATTATTGATGAATAACTAAAAGTACTAAAGTCGGTTATGATTAAAAAACCGAATCTTATAAATTGAATTTGCAATTAAGTTAGACACGTTTTCTAAATGAAATAATTATGAATTCCGTCAATTATGATAAAAAACGAATTTTATAAAATGAATTTGCATTTAAGTTAGACATGATTTCAAAATGAAATTATTATGGATTCCGTAATTATTTCTCACGAGATTCAAAATACACGAATATTATTGTTTATTTTGATTTTTTAGGAAGGCTTCAAAACCGTTAACATTATATGCTGCATTAACTTGTAAGGCATTAATGTTATTGTATAATTTGTATTATATTAGTCAAATAATGGTGTAAACGTATATTGAAAATTTCAGATTAATTGTTACTGAAAATAATGTAAATTAAATACTTAAATTCTACGGGATTAAAATCTATTAAATTGGGGATTGGGAAATAATTAATATAAATAAAACGTTGAATCAATTTATATTATATATTTTGGTATTGCATTAATCAATATGAAACACATTAGCAAGTATTTACAACATATTTTTAATTTTAATTATATTTCAATGTTCAAAAATAAAACTCATAATAAATCGTTTTCTATTTTAGTGAAATGTTCATTTTCAAGAGAGCCAAAGTCAAAGAAATTTCGTTATATCAAGAGCACATGAGATTCACCATCCATACCTAAACAACAGCACATGAGATTACTTTCAATCAAGATGCTTCACAAAGGCATCCAATCCATTAGTTATTACAAAACAGTCTTCATCCAGCATAACAAAGACCTTGAACTTTTTGGAATCGTGTGTACTCAGAAATACATCTCCTGTTGGATAATTGAATTCAAACATCCATTTAAAATTTTCTTTTGGCAATTCCCACATAATAAAAAACAATAATAAGCATGAATGCTGATGAGTTAAATCTGGTTAATATGAAACATGGTTAATAACATGCCAAAACAGGGTATTGTAATGGGATTTGAAGATAGATTCCAAAGAGAATATATGTGGTGTCAATTCAATACCTTCTTGATTCATACAAACTCTTATGCAAGGGATATTTGAATTAATTATGTAGACCTGTTATATTTTGGTTAGATTTATCTTGTATAGGGGTTTATAATGTATTCTCTTACAAACATGTACCTGTACATGATAGTTAATTTTCTAGTTGTATCTTTTCATATTTCAATAAAGTTATGATTGTAAGTATTTTTTTTATTATTAAGTCTACATAATGTATAGGTATCTAAATTTTGGTATGAAGATTTTTGTTTTGTTTTAATTTCTAATAAATATTTTATATGAAAAAGAATTTATCTCGTAAACCAATTCTAATAAAATCACAACAAACCCAAGATTCCCCTAAAATTTCAAAATTGACCGATGAAACTTCAAAATTGACGCATGATTGCAACAAGATTACAACAGAACATTAGAAAATCTTACTTTTTTGGAACCAATATGTTTGTTTGCTTGCTTAATTTTACAGATTTGTTGCAGGAACTCAATGGCAGTGACGACTTTAAGATCAGAAAGTAACCGGAGACCTTCACCGGAGGAAGAGGAAAGTTTGTATACGTTGAGAAGACGAAGATCTCCTCCGGCGCAGTCGGAAGTCTGAATTAAAACGACAATTTGTATAGATCCCTAATCGACGCATAAAGATTTTTTGAGATAAAATTAGTCAATCGACGCATTAAAACGACAATCATAGCTGGGTTAAAAACTAAAAGATTAATAAAACTAGACAGTATTTAAAACTGTAAAACCATTGGAGATAAGCGGCGAGAAAAATGTTTACTTATAGAAAGAGAGATTATAGAAAGTGAGTGAGTATGTGTATTTTTGTGTGTAAGGGGCTGTTTTTGAATAGGTTCAGATTCAGACCGTTTGTTTGGGGAAAAAACACATCTGAATGGGTTCCAATATTTGAACCAAGGTCTGAATGATTCAGACTTGAGGTGGAGTCTGAATGAGAAAGAGAAGAGGTTGGGAACGTCTGAACGGCGACTGACTGCTTCATGACCCCCACCGCCCACTGATTGCCATTGCTTCATGACCTCCACCGCCACACCCGTCGCACCACCACACCCGCCGTTCTCCACCTTCATCGCACCGCCATTCTCCGTCTTCTTCATCGCCGCTTCCGTCGCCGCCTTTGAGTGCCTCCAAATGCTATAACAATGCCATCAGGTTCATGTGTGACCTACAAACAAATTAATGATGTAAAGTCCCACAAAAAGGATAACTGAATAAACAATTAACAAAAAAGAATGACTGAAAAATAGTATTTGTTTTGAGAAAGTTGCCTCCTTTGGCAACCAATCCAAAGAAACCATTTTGCTCCAACTTATTTTGACCCAGCTGCAGATAATAAGACCCTTTTTTAGAACTTCCAAGACACTTGATTTGTTTAAGAAGAATAGCTTATACGTTAATTATAACTTGCATTGCCAAAATAATTATTAAAATCAATTTTAAACTTTGATTTCAGTGACTACTAAGTTACAGCTACAAAGAATTCTTCTTACCTTAATGAAATAGTCACTGAAATCAGTCCTCAAATGACAACTGCAATGTTCAGAACTTTAGACATTGCACGTAAACCTTGTATGCACATTGTTACTTGATGGTATCACACGAAGCACCTAATCATATGAAAAAAAACATATAAATTAACATTAAACCTTGATAGTCTATTCATAACTTGAAATGGGTTCAACCTGAAATGAAACTTCTCTTGATGCTGACTCAAAATCAAACCAATGCTGCTACAACAGGTCTACTTGAAAATTTGATTCATTGATACATGAAGCTGCACATCATGGTGTTTCAACATCAATTAAAGCGATTATAATTCTTATTTCAACAATAATTAATTCTTATAAAATAAAAAATGCATGTTCACGGTATATTTTACCTTAAAATAATTCAAAAGAAATATACGTCAACAGCAGCAGTCTGCGTTGCGGGTAGGGTCATAGCATGCATCAGTAAAACCAAATTTAAACCCATCAAACACATTAATTATTTAGTAGTATAGATTTCAGGTCATAGTGAATCCTTACATGCCATGTTTGTCTTTAACAGATACATTGTCTTCATTATATATGAAGGAAGATAAAAGTTGATGGATAGAGCCTTGGGTTGTAAATTATGTCGGATGAGACTGTTGGCGTCAGACTTTGTAACTTTTAGTTTGGGTGGAAATGGGCCAGATTGGGCCAACCAACAAACACTTCTCTTCAATTATAAGAGCTTCAAAAGTAAATAATGTGTTGAATATGATTAAAAAACTGTATGATTACATCAACCCATTCAACCCAATTTCATTTTACAAGAAGACATGACCTATTTACCCATAGACATAAACAGGTCGAAATAGACACATATAGGCTATGTTAATGAGTAAAGTTTATTTTAAAATAGCCTTATCTTTGTAAATTGTAACATTTATTTTAAAAGCTAATATATTTTAAGCCTATAATTACACAAGGAAGATTAAACAAAGTCTAATATTAAGAAACAAACTAAACTCTGCACGGTCTATTAAATTGGATGTGAATATCACTTATAAAAATATAAAATTAAATTAATTTCATGTGTTATAGGTTAGTATTTCATTGATCCAAAAACTTACACAGATTTTGATGATTTCTTCATGACAGCCAATGTGCTACCAAGACAACCTATTTCATATCATTAAACCCTTAGCTCATAGGAACCATACCAGATCTTGCAGCTGCAGAACCAGAATCTGCAATCATAACATGACAAATCAACTTGAGCATGCTAAAAAAATTAGTAGAAAATGGATTAATAAAAAAATGAAGGATACAGAAAGCTTATTAAACTAAGAAAAGCAAACATACCTGAACTACATACATACATTCAAAGTTACATAAATACGAAACTTTATACATACTTGACTTTGTAAAAATTTTAAACTGCATACAAACATACAAAACTACATACAAAAACTGCATACATACAATCTTGCATACATAACACGCCAATCTTGAATTTTTCAAAACTTATAAACTGAATACATGCATATTATCACAGGTGCATTTCTACTCGTATTTTGTTTCATCGTCATTTCTATATTAAGTGAACTACATACACACATTCAGAACTGCATACTTACATTATACAATACTTACACATGGCTGAATTTTTAAAAAGCATAAACTACATACATACATACAAAACTACATACATACCCAGATTTATAAAATTTAATAAATTGTATATTAGTTGCTTTATATTTAAATTTTCTTTCAAGTAAATATACATTATCTTTTTTTCCAAAATTCTGCATATATACATAAACTCAAACAATTTTGCATATATACAAGGACAGAAAATTATAAAGTGCATTCATACATATTGGATGATCAAGAACTGTTAAACTGCATACATGAGAAGAGATTGCTCCCCAAAATGAAGTTACATAAAAAGAATAACATGGAAGCCTACAATTAAAAACCTTCAAACATGAATAATGAAATTATTTAGGTCAATGAACTAACCCAACCTGTTAGACCCATATATTTTACCTGCAACGCCATATTAAAGGATATGGTTATAGTGGTGCATTTGGATAAATTAGGATGTCCCTTATGGATCAAGGCATATTATGCATATGGGATTTCTAGTTAATTATGTAGTTAGATCCACCCATTTACCAAAAAAAAACCACATTAAGTGCTGTCTCTTTCAAGATATGTAAAATTGCATTTGCAAATCATTTCTGCATTTAACTGTTAAGGTTGGGACATTATTGCAAGAAGAAAAGGCTAATGAAAAACATAAGGGCATGGTAAACATCCCAGTTGAGCAAAATGCACCAGTATGATTAAATCTATAAATATTTATAACATTGCATCTATAAATATATATCAAATTAAAACTTTTACCAGATTAATAATTAAACTATTCACGTCATACTATATGAGTCACAAATTGAAATGTAGTCAAGTCCTTAAACAATTAAACTACTCAGATGCTTAAACAAAAAGTAAACATACCAACTTTCAAAGCTGATCAAAGTTGAAAGTAACCCAAAAACAGAACTTATTATAGTTGAATCTTTCACATTTTGTCCATCAAGTTCATAATAAGTCAACAACAAATCAAATAAATAATGAAATTATTTAATCAATTCACTTAATCAGATGATAAAAATTATGAAACTACATATTAGTTGCTTTATATTTATGTTAAGCAGATTTTAAGACATACGAAATACAAAAACAAAATTAATCCTAAGCTCATTTATCTTTGAAATTGTAAAAGGATTAACTTTGTTACCTAATGTTATGCGTCTTAATTGACTGAGAGTGCGTCTATTGCTTTCATCGTCACAGGCTGTAATTAACAGGAAAGAATGATGAAATGATGCTATAGCTTCTGAATCAGTCTTTCAATCTTTTACACCAAAATGGAAACATCGAGATGTCAAAGGTCTAAAGGTTGTTGAAGACGTTTAGGAATTAGGGTTTTCTCCACATGGCGGGTTTAGTAAAATGGATATGTTTGGATATGGATCAGAAAATAAGACCATGGCGGGAAAATGGTTGACAGTAGCTACAATGTTCACACTTGTAAAAGCGTGCAAGGTTTCTCACATGTGAAACATTTAAATTTTCATTTAGTATTTAATATAAGAGATATGCGGGAAAATTTTTCTTAAAGTTCATTAAGTAGTGACATGTGTCAAGTGTTGCTATTGAAAACCTAAAATAAGGAGTTTCTAATTGGGTATAAAATGATTCATGTAAAAATTAGTTTTGGGTTAAGTAATAGGCAGGAAAATGAAAATTTTGGGATGCTAAAAAATTGACAAGTGTCTCCTAAATATACTCATTTATTAGTTTAGGGAGAAGATATAGGTTAAGCATGTCAAAATGGGAGGGTTGAGTTGGGTCAAAATTGATTGTTTTTAAAATACATTAATATGGTTAAAGTAAAATATGTTGAAACTAAACACATTCTCCATTAATTAAGATACTTTTTGCTGATTTTTTCAATAAATATTTTAGAAATCATTTTTAAACGTTGTAAATCTATTGTATTCATATAGTTTTTAGTTCACCCATCTTGACCCGTATTGTATTAAATTGTTACATATTTCAACCCATTTAATGTTATGATATTATCTATTTTAACTCAATATTATACAATCATTATTCACCAAAACCAACCAATTTCTATTATTTTTGGTGAAGTTGCCACCTCTAGGATAGGAAGATACATGTAGATGTAATTTGAATCACTTACGAAAACTTAAAACTTTTGTATGACAAATGTTAATGGTAAGGAAGGTTTCAATTGTTAACCCATGTTTATCGCGTTAACCGAATAACTACATCTTATTACTTTGGGGCACACATTAAAATAAATCTATAGGCGTAGGTTTTTTCTATTAATGTAAGTGGACCCTACATTAATTAAATTAAATTAATTAAAAAAGAAGAAAAAAAACATAAACCTTTGAATTTATTTTTATGTGGGTCTCAAAGTAATAAGATGTAATTATTCGGTTAACGCAATAAGAAAGGGTTAAGATTTGATCATTCCCCTATATATGTGTGTGTCTATATATATGTATGTATATGTAAATGTTATATCTCTATTTCCCGCCAATGCTCTGGACCATTTTGTTAGAATGCTCCAGCCTTGAGGTACGTTATCCTTAATTTGTTTTAGACTCAAAAGTCAAAACGCAATAACGCACACCCACTCACCCTGTCTTTATAAAAACAAACATGAAACATCCTAATTTGTCACTACAAAAAACTTTACTATCTCTCTCTAATCTTACTCTCTCTAATCTTTCAAGCATCTTCAAAATCACCAAGTTTGCAGCAGACTAGTATGTTTTTATTGATAATATATGATAATATCTAAAATTAAAGAAAGCATCTTCAAAAACACACTCAATCTCTCTAGGTTAAACATTTACATTTTTGCTCATCTACATCTTCAGCATTCCTAGCTAAATCACCAAGTTTATTGCAGGTATATATGTTTTCTTGATTTTGTTTCATACAAAAACATCTCGGGCAATCGCACCAAAAACTCAAGTTCCTTTTGGATTTCCTTCTTGATCAGTCACAACTGTAGATGATGGAATCATCAAAGATTTGACCTTTTCAAACTCTGTTTGTAACTCACTAGAGGACTAGAGATCAGAAATTGTTGAAGAAACAACAAGATCTTTCCTTTCTCACGCGATTGCAGGTATATATGTTTTCTTGATTTTGTTTCATAAAAAAACACATACTCGATCGATCACTCTATTGTCTCTCTGTGTTAAACATTTACAATTTGCTCATCTCCATCTTCAACCCTAAATCATCAATTTTATTGCAGGTATACATGTTTTCCGGATTTTGTTTCATGCAATAACACACACTCAATCTTTCTAATCTCTATCTCTCTAGGCAAACATCTACATTTTGCTCAACTCCATGTTTTCTTGATTTGGTTTCATACAAAAAAACACACTCGATCTCTTTAATCTCGAGGTTAAACATTTACATTTTGCTCAACCCCATCTTCATTCCTTAATCATTAAGTTTATTGCAGGTATGTTTTACACACAAAAGCACACACTCGATCTCTCTACTGTATACATTCTTGATGTCTCTCTTATTCACACACACATCTCTATGGTCAAGAGCAATTCTTTGACTCATGATTTTATTCTTAATTATGGTATGTGTTTTTAATTTATGCAGGATGTGAACATACATATTTTTTAGTTATTTACTATTTAAATTCAGGTACTGTACATTTAAAAAAAATAGATGGATATTAACAATAGATATACTAAGAATGTAATAAAATGTTTATAATTATCCAAATATCTATACGAAGATATAATTATAAAATCATATAATTTTATTCAAAAACTCATGTATTACACATGCCAATAAGTTAATAATACATATGAAGATTGCTATATGAAAATTAATCAAATATTAAGATTACTTACATTGTTGTTGAATAAATGTCTCCAGCATGATCACCAATCGAGCTCTCCCTAAAACCTTCGTTTTCCTCGCTTGCATTTGGTGAGGAAATGACGCCAGTACGATCGCTACTCAGGCCCGCGTTTACGTCTTCCGCATTTGTTGAAGAAACGTCTCACGTGTGATCGCTATGCGGGCGTTCCGTAACGCCTGCATTTTCCACTTCCTCATTTGGTGAAAAAACCTCTACCATATGATCACTACTTGGGCACTCCCAAAGGCGTGCGTTTTCGTCTTCCCCATTTGGTGAAGAAACATTTCAAGTGTGATCACCACTCGGGCGCTTCTTAACGTCTGCGTTTTCCACTTTCGCATTTGGTGAAAAAGCCTCTACGGTATCATCACTACTTGGGCCCTTCCTAAATCCTGTGTTTTCCTCTCCCGCATTCTGTGAAGAAAAGTCCGCCATATGATTACTACTTTGATCCTCCCTAAAGCTTGCGTTCTCCTCTTCTGCGTTTGGTGCAGAAACGTCTACAATACCACTACCACTAGCCGAGGCTTCGCTCACGTGTGGTAATTTCTTCACTCACATTTTTTAAAGTGCAGGAAACCCTAGATGGTTGAGAATGAAGAAAGGGTTTCCGACACTTTAGAAAATGTGAGTGAAGAAATTACCACACACGTCAGCGAAGCCTCATCTAATGGTAGTGGTACTGTAGACGTTTCTTCGCCAAACGCGGGAGAGGAGAACGCAGGCTTTAGGGAGGACCAAAGTAGTGATCATATGGCGGACTTTTCTTCACAGAATGCGGGAGAGGAAAATACAGCCTTTAGAGAGGGCACAAGTAGTGATCAAATTGTACAGGTTTCTTCACCAAATGGGGAAGTCAAAAACACAGGCGTTACGGAGCGCCCAAGTAGTGATCATATTGTAGAGGCTTCTTCACCAAATGAGGAATTGGAAAAAACAGGTGTTACAGAACGCCCGTGTAGCGATCACGCTGGAGACATTTCTTCAACAAATGTGGAAGACAAAAACGCATGCCTTAGGGAGGGCCCGAGTAGCGATCGTACTAGTGTCATTGTTAACCAAATGCAAGCAAGGAAAACGCAGGTTTTAGGAAGAACCCGAGTGGTGATCATGCTGGAGATATTTCTTCACAAACAATGTAAATAATCTTAATATTTGATTAATCTTCATATAGCAATCTTTATATGTATTACTAACTAATAGGCATTTGTAATATATGAGTTTGTACATAAAAATATATGATTTTATAATTATATCTTCATACAGATATTTGGATAGTCAAAATAATTTTATTACATTCTTAGTATATATATTGGTAACCTCCATCTACTATTTTTAAATATGCAGAACCTGAATTTAAATAGTAAATAACTAAAAATATGTATGTTGACATCCTGCGTAAATTAAAAACACATGGCATAACTAAGAATAAAATTGCCTATAGCATAATTATAGGATATTAATGAGACCTACATATATTAAATTTTGAGTTTTATAAGCATACACTCAAAATGAGATATTTATTAAACTGTATATTAAACTAAAATGTTAATATTAAGATAATTGTACTTAACATATGAAGTAAGAAAATAACTTCAATTTTTATATTTTTTACTTAATTACGTGATGAATAAAGTTCAGATGCATCATGGTGGGATTTAGGAGCTAGCATATCCATAAAAGAAAATGGTTACTCAATCATTACCATTCATATAAAAAATTTTGAATAATAAATGATAAAGATTAACTCATAAAGTTTTTAAATTCATTGTATTTGTATTTATATATGATATGGTTAAATTGAATTAGCTTTTATTTAGGATAAGGTTGATAAATGATAGAAAATATTAAACGATGAATACTTTATTTATATTTTTAAGTTAAATTTATTTTTATAAGTGATTAAATTTATATTCAATGATAACAAAATTTAAGGAATTTTGTTTAAATTATAATAATTTTTTTTAATTTAATACGTTTGTTACACGAAAGATGGTTAATTAGTGTAATATTAACATTTGATGGATTAGATAAAGATAAATTTAAATTTATTAAATTAAAGAATATATATTTTAATTACACGTAAATAATGTCTCTTTAGGTTCTGTTGGAAGGGAATCAATCGGACAATATGATATAAAAGTTACAAAAAATCAACATGTTATTAAATCAATATTATAAATCTTGGCACAATTAATAAAAGTTAAAACGTTGTTTATTATTTAATTCTATACTAAATACAATTAAAGTAAATTAATATGACCTTGAATGATAATGCAATATGGCATGGTTGTAAAAGTCGCTAGGCGCTAGTCGGACGGCGTGGTACCGTCTAGGGATTAATCGGGAATTCGGGATAAATCGACGCTAGGCGGATTAAAATTTTTTTATGTAATTTTACAAATATATATTATATACACACACATCAATATCAATAATTTAATATAATATTTCAAATAATTTAAAAAATAAACTTAAACATACTATGTCAACTATTTCAAAGTTCAAACTTAAATACCAAGTTCAAAGTTTAGAGATGAAATTTAATGTTAAGTGGCTGCATTCGATGTTTCATAGACATATTAAAGATTTTGGGTTAAGAAATGTCTAAATAATCATGAAATTGGTCCCTTTTACCATAAAAAAGTCAAAAAATTTTAAAAAAATCGGAAAAATAAAAAAATCTGATTAGGCCGCCTAGGCCAAAATCGACACAGTAATTGCCGCCTAGCGCCTAAGCGCCGCATAGGCCGATTTTTACAACAGTGCAATATGGTTTACAGTACCGCAAAAACATAGACGACAAAAATCATCGCTACAGAGCACCGAAATTGTCGCTATATGCTGTAGCAACGTTTTATCATCGCTATAGGGTTTAACCAAAACGATGTCATCCTGCGTTTAGGAGTTTTTAAGCAATAAAAAAAATGAATAATTTCTATAGCGATGATTTCTAGTCGATATAGATACTTTAAAATAATTATTTTACTATTATTAATTGATTATCATAATTTATAATTAAAGAAAAACTAAATAAAAAGGTTAAACTATATCGATGATATTTCGGCCCTATAAGATTTCCCTAGACCACGAAAGTCACCTCCTTTACCGCCAACTCCTATCGCGACGACCAGTCGTTGCTGTATAACAAAAGTGAAATTTTTTCGGGGCAACCATGTGGCGACGAAATGTCATCACTATAACTCAAAAAATAATGACAACTTTTTTCATTATTGTTGATGTCGTCTATATAGCTTATTTTTGTTGTAGTGTTAGCTTTACGAAAATTTAGGAATATATATTTATTAGATTTTAAAATATTACTTGGCATTTTAGAATAAATAAAATAGATTTAAAAGTAGGATTGACATGTGACAAAATTAAGGAGAGAAATCATGTGGTAATGACATGTATCAATATGAAAGAAAGACCTGATGTGATAATGGCATGTAAGCAAAATTATTTTTATTTATTATTAAATATAGATTATTATTCTCCTAAGATTCCATTCGGGTAGAGAGGCGGGACCTACTAACACTCCGCCAAAATTTGTTGAGGATGATCATCAATTGCTAGATACACCATACTTTAGCCCTTCAACTCATTTGAGAGGATCATCTTCAAGAACATATACAAACAATTATCTTTCGGAAAGAAAGATAATATTTATTAGTTTATTACTAACTGATATTTGAAACAAGATTTAATATAAATTCAATATTTCCTAGTTTTATCTCATATACACACACTCGTGGTGTAGGTGTATATGCTTTTTGTGGGACCTTAATTACGTAGTTCCTTTTGCTGTAAAGGATGGCGGATGGGTGAGAATTTTAATACTCTTATTTGTATCTTTATCTGCTTATGTAAACTGCCACATCCTTGGATTATGTTTGAATCACGAGGAAAATAAAACATATGAGGGCGTTGGGGGTGTTGCATATCCTAGATGCGGATACCAATCTATCGTGGTTGTTTGTAAGCTCATTTTTCAACAACATATATAACTTATTGCACAAATTAATTGATTTAGATTTCTTTTTCCTGTTTTTCATATGCTTACAGTCATATTATCCTATGTAAGTATATCTCATATCTCATTAATTTATATTGGATATGTAAAAACGGTTTTTAGCAAAATGGATTTTGCTTGTAACGGTTAGATGAAATATAAAGAGTTGGCCTAGCTCATCCATGCATGCTAATTAGTTTGAGACAGGGGAATTGGGCTGGCCTTGAGCTCGAATATTTTGAGCAAAGTTGAACCGGATTTGAACTTTTACATACATATATAAAAGTAAATCTAAAGGTGTAGAAGAAAGATCAATTGTTAACTTTTCCTTATTGTGTTAACCAAATAACTACATATTGTTACTTTGGGCTAAAGGTGTAGGTTTTTCTTCTTTTTTTATTAATGTAAGTGGACCCTGCATTAATTACATTAATTAAAAAAACAAGAAAATAAAGTTAAGGATGTAACATATGTATTCTCTTCTGATACCCAGCCTAATTTATTAATATATATGTATGTAAAAGAAAAAAACAAGTTAGCTCATGACTCAAGATTATTACTAGTCGAGCTCAACTATCCATCTTGTAAAAGTTCAAAACCGGCTCAGCTTTGCTCAAAATATTCGAGCTCGAGTCATGTCGCGCTCCACTGTCCAGAATTAATTAACATGCATGGATGGGTTAGACCAACTCTTTATATTTGATCCAACAGTTACAATTCAAACCATTTGCTAAAAACCGTTTTCACATATTCATTATAAATTAAGGAGATGTGAGAGTACTTACATAGACACTTACAGCACGAGTGCGTGTATATATAATAAAACTAGACGGTATTTAAAACTGTAAAACTGTTGGAGATAAGGGGCGAGAAAAATGTTTACTTATATAGAACGAGAGTTATATAGAGAGAGTGAGTATGTGTATTTTTGTGTGTAAGGGGCTATTTATGAATGGGTTCAGATTCAAATTGATTGTTTTGGAGAAAAAACGAATCTGAATGGGTTCCAACGTCTGAACCAAGGTCTGAATGGTTCAAACTTGAGATGGAGTTTGAATGAGAGAGAGAAGAGGTTGGGAACGTCTGAACGGCGACCGACGGCTTCAGGACCACCACCGCCCACCAACTGCCACTGTTTCATGCCCGCCACCGCCACACCCGTCGTTCTCCACCTTCATCGCACCGCCATTCTCCGTCTTCTTCATCGCCGCTTCCATCGCCGCCTTTGTCCGTCGCACCGAAGGGCCAAATCGAATCGCCGCACACATATCATAGTTTTTTTCTGACTAGAAATCTCCAAGATGATCGAGTTTGCAAAACAAATTTCCGCCATTGTTTCGAACGTTTTAGGTAATAATGTACGAAATGCGAGAGTGAAATCGAGCTACTTAAGGAAGTTTCAAGTCGTGATACTTGGTACCAGAGACATTGGAGACTAATCTTCATCAACAACCTATGTAATTTACAATCATCATACATAATTGTTATCAATATGTATAACAATATTCATATATATTATTACTATTCTCCTCGATCAACATATACTATTTCAACTTGGAGTTGGTTAATAATGCTCCTACAGTCCTACTTAGGGAACAGCAAGTGATAATATCTTAGAACTCCTTTTAGGGACAAGCATCAAAATCATTGAAGAAAATCAACAAATACTATTTACACGATTGTAATGTGCTCTCCAAGTGTGCCAGTTCCCCTCTTTTGTGTGTTTTTAGTGATGAAAATGTAATTGCAACCAAAACTGTCATTTCCAACAATTAAACTAAAACAGGCATTTCTAAAGCCAGTCAAGAACCCTTTCTAGCAAATTTAATGTGACATTTAAAAATTCTTCAATAAGCTAGTATTTAAAAAGCTAAAGTAGCTAGGTAGGAAAGTTATCAGAAATTAAACTAGCAAAGAGAGTACAAGTTTCTAAGGATGTGAATTTCTAAGGGTTCCCAAACAACAAATGACACATTTAACACCCTTAAACAAAACTCGTAAATCAATAAGTGGAGTTCAAAAACAATCAGTACCTGGTTTCTTGAGTGCCTCCAAATGCTATAACAATGGCATCAGGTTCATGTGTGACCAACAAACAAATTAATGATGTAAAGTCCCACAAAAAGGATAACTAAATAAACAATTAACAAAAAAGAATGACTATGAAAAATAGTATTTGTTTTGAGTAAGTTACCTCCTTTGGCAACCAATCCAAAGAAATCCTTTTGCTCCAACTTATTTTGACTCAGCTGCAGATAATAAGACCCTTTTTTAGAACTTTCTGACACTTGATTTGTTTAAGAATAGCTTATATGTTGATTAAAACTTACATTGCCAAAATGATTATTAAAATCACTTTTAAACTTTGATTTCGGTGACTAGCTTACGGCTACAAGGAATTCTTCTTACCTTAATGAAATAGTCACTGAAATCAGTCCAGAAAACTGGAAATCGGTCCTCAAATGAAAACTGCAATTAAACCTTGTCTGCACATAGTTACTTGATGGTATCGCATGAAGCACCTAGTCATATGAAAAAAAACACATATAAATTAATATTAAACCTTGATAATCTATTCATAACTTGAAATGGGTTCAACCTGAGATAAAACTTCTCTTGATGCTGACTCAAAATCAAACCAATGCTGCTACAACAGGTCTACTTGAAAATTTGATTCATTGATACATGAAGCTGCACATCATGGTGTTTCAACATCAATTATAGCGATTATAATTCTTATTTCAACAACAATTAACTCACCGCACACAATAAAATAAAATAAAATAAAAAATGCATGGTCACGTCATATTTTACCTTAAAATAATTCAAAAGAAATATACATCAACAGCAGCAGTCTGCGTTGCAGGTAGGGTCACAGCATGCATCAGTAAAACCAAATGTAAACCCATCAAACACAGTTAATTATTTAGTAGAATAGATTTAGGGAAAATTCCCTATTTGGCCACGCCCATAACCAAAATTCCCAAAATGTCCACTACCATGGGCGTTGACGCCCATGGCTCTCCGGGCGCCGCCCATCATTCTCGACCAATACGGGTTCGCCACGTGGCCTCTAGAGGCGCCCACGCCCATAAAAATGCTCCGACGCCCGTAAAAAAAACACCCGGTCACGAGCGTCGGGCCCACTCTGACATGCGTGTTATGGGCGTCCCGCCCATAGTAAAATTTTTTTTTTTTTTGTAGGCGTCGTCGACTAAGTGAACCGAACCACCATTGTGGGCGCCCGAACCTAGCTACGGGCGTCCCGAACCTAAATACGGGCGTCCCACCCTTTTTTTTTGAAATTTTAAGCGGGAACCCACTACGGGCGTCCCGCCCATTATGAATTTTCCACTACGGGCGTCCCGCCCATGTACTCGATTTTTAAAAATATATATATATATATATTTTCCCCCTCTACCTCATTACGGGCGTCCTGCCCATTATGAATTTTCGACTACGGGCGTCCCGCCCATGTACTCTATTTTAAAAAAAAAAAAAAATTTGCCTATAAAAATCCATTTTTGTTAAAGTTTTTCACATTCATCAAACAGACACAACTTGAAAATTTTCTTTAAATGGATAAACAATATTCTTCTCAACCCGTTGAGAAACCTTCGAAATGGATTCTTTCAAAATGGAGACGTCCCAATTTTCAAAACGAGACTACACCAGATAAGTGTAATGAAATGCAAGGCGAAGGAAGTCGCTCTAACGAGACGAAGCAGCCACAACAGATTAAAAAACGTAAATGGGCTATTCCAGATGACGAGTCAGAGAAATGGTCAAAAGATGCTATTGAATTTTTTAACAATGAAGATTCTCCATTTTGTTATTCAGCTGTTTTTTTTTAATTCTGAAAAGCTTGATAAACGTTTTTGGGGAACGTTGTTAGGCTATTGTAGTAATGGATATCTAACACCAAATGTAAGGATACATATTTTAAATTTATTTAATTTATTTAATTTATTTAATTATTTATATATTAATTTTTTTGTATAGCATATTGAAGGTTGGGCTGGAAGATTAATCAATTGGAGAAACAGAGAAGTTCAACAGGGTCGAACGTTAAATTTGCGTTGGACAATTTTACCACCGTCCTTTGTTGACAGTCTTTTAGACTCATGCAACAAAAACGCAATAAAATTTGCTAATGGAAAAGTTTCTCCTTTTCCTTCTTTTTTAGACATTGATTACGTTTATTTTCCGTTATGTTTTGGTTCTCAAGATTGGTCATTAATCATGATTGATTTGAATTCTTTGGATCTTGTTATGTATAACCACAAATGTATATCTGGTGATAGATACAGAGAGCGTATTCATCCAACTTTGAAGAATATATCGGTATATTTTACGGCGTTGTTGGTGAACATTCGTTACTGGAAAGTTAAACGACGTCAAGAAAGTAATATCACATACGGCGCTAATGATGATTACATAAGACCCGAAAATGAAATATACGACAACGAGGCTTTATAAGTTTGTATGTTAATGGAACATTTAGTTACCAGAAAACTATTAGACTTAGCTGATGGATTCAAACAATGTTGTACGAATTATCGACTATTCATGGCCGAGCAAATTTATTTTTGGCGTTGTTTGCCTCGACCATGTAATGTGTAACAAATTGTAATATAATATTTTTATTAATAGTTTGTTGTGTATTAATTAAGTTAAATAATTATAAACACACCCAAATTTAAACTTTACATAAATACTTAAAACATCAATTAAATAAAAAAAATACATCATAATTTTCTCTAATCCGAATAACTATCGTTTTCATCTTCCCATGGGTTATGACAAGAATATGAAATCTCATACTCATCCTGCCATGGATCACGAGGCACGTATTCGTCCTCGGGTCGGTTTTCATATTGCAAATGAAGATAATCTTGTGCAGGAAGGACATAGTCTTCATCTGGATCGTAAATATCTTCCGAACCTTCGTTTTCGTCAGCAACATTTGTTGGCAAAAACGTATCAAACGCCCAGTTCCAGAAGCGTTCTTCTTCATCTACACGGTTCTCTTCTTGTTGGTCGTTGTTTGGATTTTTTAATTTGTTTTCATCTTCCGGTTGTTCAACCAAGTTTGTTGTATCTTCAGCTTCTTTGTTTGTTGTGTTATCGAGCTTTAATGAGTCAGACATTTTTTGTGAGTGGAATAAACTAGCAAGTGGAATATTATTTATATGCCATTTTTTAATTTTTTTTTAATTACACCCATAGTGGGCGCCCAGCCCGGAGCCACATTTTTTAGTGGGCGCGACGCCCCTATAAAATTTGTTTTAATTTTTTTTTATTTACACCCATAGTGGGCGCCCAGCCCGGTGCCACATTTTTTAGTGGGCGCGATGCCCGTATAATAATTGTTTTAATTTTTTTTTTAATTACACCCATAGTGGGCGCCCGGCCCGGAGCCACATTTTTTAGTGGGCGTGACGCCCGTATCAAATTTGTTTTAAATTTTTTTTTTATTACACCCATAGTGGGCGCCCCGCCCGGAGCCACATTTTTTAGTGGGCGCGACGCCCGTATAAAATTTTTTTTAATTTTTTTTTTAATTACACCCATAGTGGGCGCTCCGCCCGGAGCCACATTTTTCAGTGGGCGCGCCGCCCACCAAGTTCCCGCCAAAACCAAAAAAAATTTCCCTCCAATTTTCCATCTTTATTAACGAAATTGGGACCACATTCACATTTTGTCGGGTTTGGAGCAACTTCTTCGGGTTTGGAGCACGGAGTCTAATACTTGTCGGGTTTGGAGCAACTTTGTCGGGTTTAGAGCACCGGGTGGAATAGTTGTCGGGTTTGAAGCACCGGGTCGAAAACTTGTCGGGTTTGGAGCACCGGGTCGAAAACTTGTCGGGTTTGGAGCACCGGGTCGAAAACTTGTCGGGTTTGGAGCACCGGGTCGAATACTTGTCGGGTTTGGAGCTGACATACTTGTGTACATGAGTACATCAGACAAAATGACAGAAGTGAGTTTTTTCTTTTTTTAAGAATAAATTAACATTTTGTCCAAATGTCTATCATTTTCTTTATTTTTAAAAAAATATAGGCGCCCCACCTGTGTTATTATAGGCGTTGACTACACCTAGGGGACAGAAATTTTCTTTTTTAATTTGCACAAATAATATTTATTTTTTACTAACTTTATACCATATTTAATAGGCGGCTGAATGCAAAATGAGAGTTTCATGGAGAAACGTAGAGTTAGTTAAGACAATTATTTCAAGAAACGAGAATAGATCAAATTTATGGAGACAACAATGCTTCGGACCTTGGTTAGATGTAAAAAGTACACAACAAGATGGTCAATTAATTCACTCCATTCTAAAACTTCAACAAAACTTTAATATTGAACCTGAGTTTGACGGGATATATTATATTTTCAACAACAATTCCCCACCGTTACGTTTCGGACCCCGCGAATTTTATGTTATTACCGGATTTTCATTTGGTGATAACAGAAATAAAAATAAAAGAAGTTGTGCCTTTATTAACCGCGTCCTATCCGACAATATTATTATTCCGTTTACCGTAGAAGGTTTAAAGTCGTTTTTGCAAGAAAATGAAAATAAATTTGATGACGAGGACATAGTGCGTCTTTCATTGTTGTTGCTGTTATACTCTCTCTTCATGGGAGTTGAACATGACAAAAGAGTAGCGAAAGAACACCTAATGCTTGTAGACGACTTTCAAGCATGGAACGAATTTAATTGGGGTTCATATCTGTGGGGTCGGACATACCCGAGTTTATTAGATGTTCTAACGAAAAAAAAGACTGAACCAGGAAAAAAGTTGAATTATTCCATGACCGGTTTCATTTGGGCTTTTAAGGTACATTTTTTGTTTTACTTGAGTTAAATTTTAAAAATATTTTGTTGTAATTGTTATTTTTTTTAACAGATTTGAATATACGAATCTTTTCCTTATATGAAGAAAGTTTGTACTTATTCTGAGGCCATACCACGTGCAATTGGATGGCAAAAGCTGAAAAAAAATAAATTGTCAACATTTGACAAAATTCTTAAGTTATCAAATGAGGTTTGATTATTGCTAATTATATCCATTTATAACTAATATTTATAACCAATACTTGTTTAACTTATATTTTTTTAATAATACAGCCAGAATTTTTGCCAATAACCGTTCTACCCACACCTGAAGAGTGTAAAATGCAGAGGCTTAATGATAGTTTCGCTTACATTGCTCAGATGTTTCAGTTGAAACTAAAATTTGATACACCTCAAGAAAACATGTCTTTTGATAATCCAGTTCAAATGAGCATGCCTTTTATGCCTCCACCACAAATGCCTTTTGAAAATCCACCCCAAATAAGTATGCCTTTTGATAATATACCTCAAATGAGCATGGGTTTTGAGAATCCATCTCACATGAGCATGCCTCCACCTCAAATGCCTTCTGTGGACGGGTATAGGCCGGTTGAAGACGATTTTTTTGGAGACATATACTTGGATGCAAATAATGAAATAAATTATTCGTTTGGAAGAAACAATCAAGAATCAAGTTCTGGCACCGGTAATTTAAATCAAGTTTTGGAAAAACTTGATATGGTTATTAAGTCTCATGATACGCATCATCAATATTATCAGGTATCAAATTTAATTTAACTTCCTACGTAATATTTTTTTATATTATAAAGTTATTTAAATAAATTTTAATACGTTTATTATTTTACGCAGGGATATCTGAATCATCAATCTATTCATTTCAAGGATGGATGTAATTTTTTATTAAGGACAAAATTATTGCAAATTAATTTAATAATTAAAATGCATGTATTTTTAAAAAAATTTTTTATTAAATGCAGAGATTTGCCTCTGGGAGTGAAAGTAAAGAAAAAGTAGTTGTAGAAGATGATGACGATGATGTTGCAAATGATATGGATAAGTCTAAATTTAAAACCCTGTTATCACATATGCTTAGCTCGTGCAAAGACAAGGTCAATTTTGTAAATTTCTTATATTTAATTTCTCTATATCTTATTCCACATTATAAATTTGCAGTTCACCTCAATAAAGGGACGGGGAAGAAGAATAAAGAAAAAATCAAAGCTGTTAATGTCACCATTTCAAGAATTTGATTCTACACCTCGTGATAAGGAGGAAGAATTTTCTGAACAGTTACTTAGTAATTTAATAGGTAGAAAAAATTACTGGGTTTACACTGAATATCATCCAAATGTAAGTATGGACTGTGATTTTTGGAAAAAAGCTACCAGTGGTTGGTTTGATACGCCAGTAAGTGTTACTATACAATTATTTTTTAAATACTAATTATATTTTAATTTAATAATTTTTATAATTTATTTCTTTGTAGCATATGTCATGTTGGATTAACAAGTTATTGTTGGAAAGAGATCCAGAGGCTGACTGGACCATATTACCAGCATTTTTCTTGTCTTCTGTTAAGATGTTTAGAACGTGGTTTCATGACCTCGCAAGTGGTCAAATGTGGCCATTTCCGGCTATCGAACATGTTGATATTGTAAGTGTCAAACCTTATAAGTTTTGGTTAATGTTTATACATTGTAATAACTAATGTTTAATTACCATACAGTTTTATATACCGGTAAATGTGGATAATCAACACTGGTGTCTTGCAGTCATAGACATTCCGAAGTGGTCAATGACTGTATATGATAGGTGAATATGAAATTAATTAAAATTAATAATAATACTATTTCTTATTTTTACTTTTATTAAAATTCTAAATAACATTTTTTTTATAGTTACCCAGAAATTTGTTCGACCGCAAGAACCGAGATGTTGAACTTTCTGGATTATATGTTTACAACATGGTTGGCCTATAATAACTACGATATGGGACCTACGTTTCGGTATCCTCCGTTTGATCGAAGCTATCCGATTTCGGTTCCACATCAGAGTGGATCAGTAGGAGACTGTGGTGTTTGGGTTTGCATATTTTTACAGAGACTGATTTGTAATGAAGAATTGTACATTTCTAACGAAGACACCGATAAAACAGCAAAAGAATTTCGTTGAAATTTTTGTAAACTAATGTACGAGAAAAAATTTAGGGTGCATTCAACAGTGTAAACGTTGTAATTATAAATATTTTATCATTTATGTTATTTCGTTCTTTTTTATCATTTATGTAATGTTTAGTTTTTTTTTATTATTTTTAATAGTTAACCATTTTTAATACTTGAAGTATACCCACATCCTTTTTTTTAATTTTTTTTTATTAATTTGAAAGATACCCTAAACGGGCGCCCGGCCCAGAACCGAGATCCATTGTGGACGCGCCGCCCATATCAGTTTTTTTAATTTTTTACTTGAAGGATACCCTATACGGGCGGCCGGCCCAGATCCGAGATCCATTGTGGGCGCGCCGCCCACATCAATTTTTTTAATTTTTTTTTTTACTTGAAGGATACCCTATATGGGCGCACGGCCCAGATCCGAGATCCATTGTGGGCGCGCCGCCCACATCAGTTATTTTAATTTTTTTTTTACTTGAAGGAAACCATATTATTTGTTGCCTATAAATAGTATGAATTTTTTTTTCATTTGCATTACAACACAATTGGTTAAAAATGTTTGACTTACTGAAGTTTTTGGGGCTTAGCAACTATTTTATAAAATGTTTTATAAAACCGAAAAATTGCAATTCTTATTGAGTTAAAACCACTTACTTTTAATTTTTATTGAATTAAAACCACTTATATATATAAATATGTTTTTAATTATTTTTTATATAAAACTTTTTTGCCCGTAATGGGCGCTGGGTTTTAAAAAATTCCAACATTAGTTTGTGTGTAATACGATTTACACAATACTTAACGAGACGTAAAATGCCTAATTTAACGTAAATTTGGTGGTGCTTAAATTTCGTCCTCGCACTCCTATAGCTAATCAGAAGTTAATCACGTGACTCAGGAAAAATTTGGTGGTGCCGCTCAAGTTTGTATAACTAGTTTGTACAAATTATTATTATGATGTAATTTTTACATTTTTTTCTGTAACTTTTTGATTATTGTAATATGATCGTTTGTACAAATTTATTGATAGTTATTATGTTTAATTGTTTATGGGCGTTCCGAATATAACCAAATTTATTTAATAATTTTTAATTAAAGATAAATAATAAGTGCTAATAATATCTTAACTACTACAATTAAAATTCATTCAAATCGTAACAGTAATTATTTTGGCCACTTGTCCCTACTAAGAAATCTCGAAAATTATCTGCGTCAGCGTACTTTGTTGTTTCCTTATTTTTTTCATAAACTTTTGATGATGACGGAACTTGTGATGCCAATGTAGTTTTGCATTGATGACGCATATGTCCATTATGATGGCATCTTGAACATATTGTTGGGTCTGTTTCTTCACCTCGAGATGGAATTCGTTTATTTTCTCGTGGACGACCAGCTTGCCTTCGATCCATATGAGGGGTTTCTAAAAATTCAATAGCTTCTTCTACTTCCCATTCATATTCATCTGGAACCGTATTTACAGATTCAGCGTATGTGGCAACGTGAACCTCGTTTTTGAACAAGTCCATCGCCCAATGGGTACAATCGGATTGTTTCAAAAAAACAGATACAGCAATGACATGACCACACGGCAAACCAGATAACTGCCATTTGCGACAACCACATTTTTTGTTGAAAACATCAACGATACATCGGTGACATCCGTCGTCAACGTTAAAATGATACTCATCAACACCCCTTACTGTCCAAGTTTTGGATTTTTGTATTGTTTTAGATATTTTGTTTTCAGCCCACTTGGTTAAGTGGTGGGCATTTTTTGCTGTTGGATAAAAAATATTAACTTATTAACAAATTTTAAAAAAACATAAAAAATTAAATAAATTATAATCAACCAGTTCTAATATAATACTTACCACCAAGTTGTCGTCGTTCAAAATACCATTTCTGTAGCAAGGAAACAAAAAAATCAATTAATTTTGTGATCGGTAATTTTCTCGCGTTTCGAGACAATGCGTTAATAGACTCGGCACTGTTCGAAGTCATTATATTGAACCGTTGAACAGGACAGTGCGACCGTGCCCATTTATGAAACCCAACTCCTGTTAGTGTCTCTCTGATTGCCGGCCGCATAGCACATAACGCATTATAGTTAGTTTCAAAGTCACTGATTGTGTACGCTTTACAGGTTGCCCACCATAAGCTTTCTTGCGCTTTACCCTTTAAACGTAAATTAACCATTAAATGTCGGCAACAAAGACCATGATATGCGAGCAGGTACACTGTTCTGATTGCCAAATCAATAGAAGACGCTCTGTCAGAAATAATAGCAAGTTCCGGATGATCCGCTATGCCATCTTTTAGTTTAGACAAAAACCAAGTCCAGGCATCACCGCTTTCAGTTTTCCCGACACCGAATGCAATTGGTAAAATTTGGTTATTTCCGTCCATACCAACTGCAAGAAACATGGTGCCTTTAAAAGTACCTTTCAGATGTGCCCCGTCTATTATTATGATAGGCCGCATACAATTAACAAAACAATTTCCATATCATATAACAACTTACAGATACATCATACCTGGTGAGTTCGGCTTTGTGATCGGATTTCGAATCGAACGGCTCTTCCCATCTATCAAGAGCTCAATGGTTTGAGTTTAAGTGTTCATGACGCACTCAAATCCCTCAAACCGTTGGCTCTGATACCAACTTGTGACACCCCAGTCACTTTCATGTCCCCTCATGACATTTTACAACATTATTAATAATTTACGTTAGGTCCCAGTCAAAACAAAACGACTTTTGTGTTTTACAAACTTTTAAACATACTATTACCAACACCTGTTAAAAACAAGTTTAAGTTTAAGTATGTTTACAAACTCCACCAAACATTTATTACACAAAAGCTTCACACATGTTCGATTATTTATATATTAAACCACCACACGAGCCTCCACGTTCGATTCCCGATCACCATCACCACTCACCCTACTCCCGTGTACCTGTAAGCACCACATTTAAATTCACCATTAGTTCGTTAGAACTAAGTAAGATTACCTCATCATTCACCACGTGTACTCCATAACACCATATGGATACACTAATGAGGTTTCAAATAAAATGTTGATGACAACATTTAACCACATACAAAACGATTTACTAACGGTTCGTTTTCAACCAAAACCTCAATACATCCCCCATTCATGCACAATTATTTTAACTTACTATAACACATATATAAACACACAAAACACCAATTGTGCATCATATTTCAAATCCACCATTGATTCACACACCTTGTGAATCCTTTACCTTGGAAGTGCAAGTTATACGTTCACACACCTTGTGAATCTAAACATACACATTACCAATTCAACATCTACGCATTCGTAGATCACCACATGTTCACACACCTTGTGAATCCTTTACATTGGAATGACAAGTTATACGTTCACACACTTTGTAAATCTAAACATGCACATTACCAATCCAACATCTACGCATTCGTAGATCACCACATGTTCACACACCTTGTGAATCCTTTACATTGGAATGGCAAGTTATACGTTCACACACCTTGTGAATCTAAACATGCACATTACCAATTCAACATCTACGCATTCGTAGATCACCACATGTTCACACACCTTGTGAATCATGCAACAACAATGACCACAATCACGTATAATACAATCACTTGTAGTATGGACTCACCCAGTCCTTAACTACAAGTTCAATCAAACATGTAACTTACCTTAATTTGAAGAGTTATCAACAATTTCCAACTCTTTCCCAGACCTTCTAGAATTAGATTCACCTCCTCTTCCTATTATATATTCACATATAACAGAATTTAACAACATGAACACAACACGTGTGTTATTTATGTAATCTAATTCATTTGGCCTGTTTCATTCTTTATTTTATATCAAATCCTCATTAAGGTTTTTATCACTAACCCATGTGTAGAAATTAATCTACACATGTTCTTTATCATATTTAAATTTTCACAACATCGTTTTACGTTAAAATCATTAACTTTCAACTTTACACATTAATTTATCATTCTAAAGGATGATCCAAGACCACCACAACCACTCTTTAATCACCCCACTAATAATCGTACTCAATAATATGAGTTTCATAACAAACGGGCATGATAACGGATCAAAATCAATATTTCACCGTTAAAATACCGAGCTCCTCGTTTCTAACCATCCACAATCAGTATATAATACTCAAAACTATATTTAATCCGTATATTATCAAAATAAATGAGATAAAACGAATCGTTACCCAATTGAACGGATTTCTACGGGTAAAACCACGATCAGAACTCGTAGATACGACCCCTGGTGCGATCCGGACGTTTAGAAGCTTTCAAAATGGAGTTTGGATGATGAAAATATGATTTGGGGGTGTATTTGGGCGTAAAATGTCGAAATTAGAAGGAAAAATGAAGTTTTCACGCGTTCTGATCAAGAAAAGTCGATTTGTAGCCGTCAGGCATCCCAGGCGCATCGCCCCACCTCGAAGGTTTTTCCGGGCGTACCGCGCGGAATGGAAATTTCAGATTTTTGATCTTATCTTCGTTTCGCGATTCCGGGGGCATACGGACTCCGTTTTGCGCACGGTTTTCGCCTACGTTCACGATTTTTCGAGCTCTTTCCAATGGTTATAATTTCAAGACCTGAAAAATTCAAAATATATGATCTCTTATTTAACGCTATCTTCAACTTAGCGTATCTTGAAATCAGAGCCTCGTTTCGTGATTTCGCTTACACTCATTCTCTTCATTCTCGAGTTATGATTCTAACATGAGAATTTTGAGTTGTCATAGTAACCATCACAATCGTTCAATTAACGATTATCACAATTACATTTCGTTTTATTAAAAACGGGTCGTTACAAATCTCCCCTCCTTACAAAGGTTTCGTCCTCGAAACCGTTTATACATCAAAAAGAAAAGGATAAAATTTCCTCATTTCATCTTCTGACTCCCACGTTGCGTCAGATCCTCTTTTATTTTTCCATTGGACTTTCACTTGATTCAAAGACTTGTTTCTTAGTTGTTTGACTTTTCGATCTAACATATGTCTGTATGATTTTTCTCTATAATTTTTAAAAACACAGATATATCGTTGTCATCGTATATGTCAACGGGATACACATATGTTGAAAACTTATAAGATAAACGTCTTATATGTTGAATACCAAAACGAACTGAAATCAAATCAGTCAGCTCACCATAGCTGATTTTAGAAGAAAAATATAAACCACGACGAATACAATCAAATGGAACATAATCGTATGTACCATCTTTATGTTCCCAGTTACCACCCATACAAACTACAACGGTGAATGTGAAAAACTTTAACAAAAATGGATTTTTATAGGCAAAAAATTTTTTTTTTTAAAAATCGAGTTCATGGGCGGGACGCCCGTAGTCGAAAATTCATAATGGGCGGGACGCCCGTAATGAGGTAAAGGGAGCAAAAAAGTTTTTTTTTTTTAAAAAATAGAGTACATGGGCGGGACGCCCGTAGTCGAAAATTCATAATGGGCGGGACGCCCGTAATGAGGTAAAGGGGGAAAAAATAATTTTTTTTTTTTAAAATCGAGTACATGGGCGGGACGCCCGTAGTGGAAAATTCATAATGGGCGGGACGCCCGTAGTGGGTTCGGGACGCCCGTAGCTAGGTTCGGGCGCCACAATGGTGGTTCGGTTCCCTTAGTCGACGACGCCTACAAAGAAAATTTTTTTTACTATGGGCGGGACGCCCATAATACGCATGTCAGAGTGGGCCCGACGCCCACCGGGTGTTTTTTTTACGGGCGTCGGAGCATTTTTATGGGCGTGGGCGCCTCTAGAGGCCACGTGGCAAACCCGTATTGGTCGGGAATGATGGACGGCGCCCGGAGAGCCATGGGCGTCAACGCCCATGGTAGTGGACATTTTGGGAATTTTGGTTATGGGCGTGGCCAAATAGGGAATTTTCCCATAGATTTAAGGTCATAGTGAATCCTTACATGCCATGTTTTTGTCTTTAACAGATACAATGTCTTCATTAAATATGAAGGAAGATAAAAGTTAATGGATAGTGCCTAGGGTTGTAAATTGTGTGGGATGAGACTGTTGGCAGTTGGCATCAGACTTTGTAACTTTTAGTTTGGGTTGAAATGGGCCAGATTGGGCCAACCAACAAACACTTCTCTTCATTTATATGAGCTTTAAAAGTAAATAATGTGCTGAATATGATTAAAAAACTGTATGATTACATCAACCCAATTTCATTTTAATATAAAAATATACATGTTTCTCCCAATAGAGACAAAGTACAACAAGACATGACCTAGTTACCCATAAACATAAACAGGCCGAAACAGACACATATAGGCTATGTAAATGAGTAACATTTATTTTAAAATAGCCTTATCTTTGTAATTTGTAACATTTATTTTAAAAGCAAATATATTTTAAGCCTATAATTTTACACAAGGAAGGTTAAAGAAAGTCCAATATTAAGAAACAAATTAAACTTTGTACGGTCTATTAAATTGGATGTGAATATCACATATAAAAATATAAAATTAAATTAATTTCATGTGTTATAGGTTAGTATATCATTGATCCAAAAACTTACACAAAGAGATTTTGATGATTTCTTCATGACAGCCAATGTGCTACCAAGACAACCTATTTCATAGCATTAAACACTTAGCTCAGAGGAACCATACCAGATCTTGCAGCTGCAGACACAGACAAACACACACACACACACAAGGGCATGGTAAACATCCCAGTTGAGCAAAATGCACCAGTATGATTAAATCTATAAATATTTATAACATTGCATCTAAAAATATATATCAAATTACAACTTTTACCAGAGTAATAATTAAACTATTCACGTCATACTATATGAGTCACAAATTGAAATGTAGTCAAGTCCTTAAACAATTAAACTATTCAGATGCTTAAACAAAATGTAAACATACCAACCTTCAAAGCTGATCAAAGTTGAAAGTAACCCAAAAATAGAACTTATTATAGTTGAATCTTTCACATTTTGTCCATCAAGTTCATAAAAAGTCAACAGCAAATCAAATAAATAATGAAATTATTTAATCAATTCACTTAATCAGATGATAATAAAATTTAAAAAAAAAAGGAAGAAAACATGAACAGATTTATAAAAATTACGATACTACATATTAGTTGCTTTATATTTATGTTAAGCAGTTTCTAAGACATACGAAATGCAAAACCAAAATTAATCATAAGCTCATTTATCTTTGAAATTGTAAAAGGATTAACTTTGTTACCTAATGTTACGCGTCTTAATTGACTGAGAGTGCGTCTGATTGAAGGATCGTGGGTGTGATTGAAGGTGAAAATTAGGTTATATAGAAGAAAAAAGTGATCACTTACCATCCCTAGATAAAGAATCGATGAGAAAAGTGGATCGTTGATGAGGACAAACGAACCTAAATTTGCTATAGTCGTCTCTTGCTTTCATCGTCACAGGCTGTAATCAACAGGAAAGAAGGATGAAATGATGCTATAGCTTCTGAATCAGTCTTTCAACCTTTTGCACAAAAATGGAAACATCGAGATGTCGAAGGTTTAAAGGTTGTTGCAGACATGTAGGAATTAGGGTTTTCTTCACATGGAGGGTTTAGTAAAATGGATATGGATCAGAAAATAAGACCATGGCGGGAAAATGGCTAACAGTAGCTACAATGTTAACACTTGAAAAAACGTGTAAATTCACGTGAGTTTCTACTTTCTCGTATGTAAAACATTTAAATTTTTTTTAAAATTATTATCTGTCTATACCTTATAATAAAAAAGTAAATAATTTAATACATGTTAACTTTTTAGAATATTATTGTCACTTGTCACTAGGGAAATGATATTAGGCAATAGTGGTATAAAAATGTGAAAATAGCAAAATTTGTACTATTTTGTTATAAAGTATAGACTATAGATATGAGATATGAGAGATGTTTAATTTAGAACATTGTTACTCGTGAATAAAATAAATACTTTTAACCGTAAGTTTAAATGTCATAATAATATTTTTTCCTAGTTTTAAAAAAAAATTACTTTTATATTTTTTAAATCATGTTCATATAAATATGGTTCCTTTATTATTTAAAAGTTGTTGGTTCTTATTATAATGAATTATTCTATATATGCTTAAAAACAGTGACGGAGCTTTGACGGTTTGAAAGAGGAGCGGAAATTTACATGACCTGTATAATATATGTTAATTTTTTGAAGCAAGTGGTGAAACCACTATTTTTAACTAACTAAAAATAACATTTCATCCGAAAAATTAGAAATACGGCAAAAAGAGAGAGAGGTGGGTAATGGTGGCTCACGTGTACCTTTTCTAATGCTGCCATATCCACAATATATATTTTCTATACAATTATTTAATGATTTATATTTATAAAATTTAGTTAAGGATAATGTACTATAATATGTATAATAATTAATATATTATTAATTTCATGAATTTGATATAAAAAAATTTACCAAGCTTTTAAATAAACTCATTTTTTGTTTATCAATTTCTATATAATTCGTTAAATATCATAATATTTAAATTTTATTTCTTATTATAAAACAATAATGATACTAATTGTTTTTTATAAGTGATTTAAAATTATTTTAAACATTTAATGTAATTGGATGACTTGAATGATAAAAATCTTCTACTACTAATAAAAGAGTAAATTTAATGTCACATGACCATTAACTAGCATGTTTACCTCACACACATGCCACATGACACATAGGTGTAATGTCCACTTGTCACCACAAGAAGAAAAATTGAAAATTTCCATTAATTTTCCATCTAAAACATATTCATTTACAATAAATATAATTAATTTCATTTAATAAATATAATTAAGTCAAATTTTAAATTATTGAATTAAGTAAAATTTTCTTTAAATGCTAATTAAAATATAATCATGCAAAACTTTCCATTTTTGATCAATAATTTTGTAATACAAAATTTTCAAATCTCATATTCAAACATTCAATTTAATTATTATTATTATTTATGAATGATTATTAATTTTTAATAATTTAATTTCGTTAGATGATAAAAATAAAATATGTGAAATAATAATAAATAGGTTGTTTTAAAAAAAATAAGTTTTGGGTCTTAATTTGTATATGTATTTGTTATGTAAAATATATAGTTTGTTGATTATGTGGTTAATATGATTATTAAACCTATAATCATTCACACTTTTTATTAGTTACGATTATTAAAAAGTTGTTTTCAATATTTAGTTCATACTATAGTGTTTAACATACTCAATGATCATTTACAATTTTGTTAATTATATTTTTTTAATTAAAAACTTCAAACATTAATTTTTTAAACTAATATATATACACTATATGACTAATTGTTTGTAAAGACATAATTGTTTATCTTTCACATGTTTATTAACCTACGTCATCTTTTAATGTTACAATTTTTTTCTTCAATACAAATATTAATTTATCTTTGTTTTTGTATTTTTAATTCGTCAAGCCTTGGTCACACCCAGTCACCCATCCCCCCATATACCATCAAATGAAAAGATTGACATGACTTTGGTCACGGGATGAGCATGGAATCTGCAGACTGGGAAAGAATATGTACTAATTTGGAATGTAAAAACTGTGATATAAAACCTGCAAAACTTACATCTATTGTTTTTACATTCATTCCTATGTCTATCTTAAAGATTTGCAATTTACATATACCAAGGGCTAAAAGAAAGATGATGTTATATACAATTACTAGATTAGTTACCCGTTTTTCACACGGAATGTAACTAACTAAAATAATAAAATCTCAAATTTGTATACAATTTTAATAAATATACGTTTATGGGAAAAGCAATGAAAATTAATTAAACAGATTAAGTGATAAACAAAATTGACAACAAAATCAAAAGAAATACAATATAGAAAAGATTTGTGAGTTGTAAAAACATGTTCGTAGCCACCGAGCATGATCACTGATATCGGTAACCTGAAATAAGCATAGTTCAAAATAAAATTAGAAAATAGTAACATCAGCATAAGAAAATAAAAAAGCTCAAATGAAAGAATAACATCAACATAAGAAAATTACAACATTAAGGGGTCATATTAAAAATTGAAGTGTACATTGAGAGCAAATTCAATAATTACAATTAGTTTTAGCCTAAATAAGAATATAGGAAAAGAATATCAATTTAACACATCTAAAATAAATGAAGGAATGTTTCATTTACCTTGCAAATGGGATTCTGTATTTAATTTAAAGTAGAATCTCAATATTTGTTTAGTTATGATTTATGAACATAAATTTCAGGCTAGAGGGCTCTAAATGATGGTGTTTATAGTTTGTGAATGAATTAAAAGGAACAGATAGACACACATGTGATGCCAATTACACTTCAAGTTCTTAATATCCTTCTCATTCATAAAAATACTTATTTGGTAATGAATAGAAAAAAGTGGTAATGAATTGTTAACATTTTACTTTATGTTAAAGTACAACTTTCTCTCACGTAAATCATTCATAACGTTTTAACATCTTACAATAGAAAACGTGGTAATGAATTATGAACATAGATGTAGATATGTAAAATTACAAATATCATAAAAAAATTAACATTTAATTATAAAAAATATTATACAAAAGTAAAACACGGATTTCATATAATTTGTTGTTCTCGTTACAATTACAAATTGCAGTGTAAAAAATATTTTTCTTCAATTTCTAAGAAACTCAATAATATATTAGTATATAACACATGTATATACATCTATGCATCTAAACCTTTGGATCAAACATTGAAAGGCTATATACCCATTTTTTGTAACTGCTAATGTATTCCAAATCACACATATAATGTTAGATATTTTAGTGTAATTGGGGTTAATTTTATCGATCAATATGAATTATGAAATAATTAAACAAGTTGGGTGTGGGGTGCACGCTTGTTTAATATTTTATAAATTCAATGGGGGTTCCAAGGGGGCAACGGCAGGGATCCGAGGGCAGCGCCCCCGGTTAGTGGGTCCAAGGGGCGGCAGCCCCTGGCGGGGTCCAAGGGGCAGAGCCCCTAGCTGGGGTCGAGCTACCTAAGTTGTTATGTTAAAAAAATCAATAGAAATTTGATTTTTACGAATTTTACATGAAAATTTGGTTTACAACTTTTGTGGCAAAATTGTGAAAAACTAAAGTTTGGAAAAAGTGCCTGGAGGCAGTTTCTTCCTTGTGCGCCCAGAAATTGATCAAAATTGAGAGACTGGTTCATTCAATTTTCACAGCGAAATTCATACTTTGTTCTTGAGCGTTAATCGAATTTTATCCGATCAAATATTTGGGTGAACCGCAAATAGTTTGATCTGAAAGTGTGTTCCACGACTTTCGATTCATCCGGTGTTCGTGTTTTTCTGGAATTTCTCAACAAAGATCAAACTATCTGTTGAAGATGGCGAACAAGAATTCGACGAAGGAGATGACGAGTAAGTTTGACAAACTGGAAAAGTTTGAAGGCCAGGATTTCAGGCGTTGGCAGAAGAAGATGCACTTCCTTCTCACGACTTTGAAAGTGGTGTACGTGTTAAGCACTCCCATACCCGAAATACTTGAAGATGGAAACTTGGAACAAATCAGGAAACGATCAAAGTGGGAGAATGACAACTACATCTGTCTTGGTCATATTTTGAACGGTTTGTGTGATGCTCTATTTGAAATTTATCAAAACGTAGAGACTGCAAAAGTGTTATGGGATACCCTAGAAGCCAAATACATGGCAGAATATTCTTCTAGTAAGAAGTTTCTTGTGAGTAATTTTATAAACTATAAAATGGTTGACTCTCGATCTGTCATGGAACAATATAACGAATTGTTGAGGATTTTAGGACAATTTAGTCAACATGATATGAAAATGGATGAATCCATTCAGTTTTCAAGTATCATTGATAAGTTACCTCCTTCCTGGAAAGATTATAAACATAATCTAAAACATCAGAAAGGAGAATTAACTTTGGTTGAACTTGGAAGCCACTTCAGAATTGAAGAATCATTGAGGGGCTTTGAAAAAACGTGGGTAAATGATGATAAGAAACCTGTTGGACCTTCTTCTGTTAACTTAGTTGAAGAAGGTGGATCATCTAAGAATAATCAGAAGTTTAAAGGGAAACGAAAGTTTCAAGGTAAAGACAACAAGGGTTCAAACAAGAAGCAAATCATAACTTGTTGGAAATGTGGAAAAGTTGGCCACTTTATGAGAGGCCCTCAGTCCCTCGGTTGGCAAAAATCAAACCCATACTCTTTAAAACATATTTACATTACCATAGCAGCGGAATTTAAGGCGATTACATATAATATTATACAAACCTAAACAAACATTAATACATAGCTCATATCTTTATTAGGTTTATAACATAGCCAGTCTATGCCAAGGTAGTCTTCAAAGCATGTCATGAGTCCTCCTGGTCTCCTCTCTCAAACTATTCAACCTAATATGCATGTAAAACAAGTCAGCTTTATGCTGGTGAGTTCTAAGTTCATTTCTTAGAAAAATCCTTATTCATTCATGTAACAGCAAGTGCCAGATCGTCCGGCAAGTCCGTACGGTATGTGTACTTTCACTGTATTCTATGTGTGCATACGTAAGTACTTGTATTAACAGAATCCTGAATACAAGAAATCGTTGTACGTATTTTCGTATAAACTTAAATACATTAAGTACAACGTACAAGTGAAACATTAGTTGTGTTTATTAAGTGAAAACTTAATTACAGTTAACACAACTAAACATGAGAAACAACGGAGTTCAAACAATATTCAGAAACATATCGGTTGCGATCTGATGTCCACAGATGACAGGAATCAGATGACCGACAATTCAGTACAAAAACAGTGTGAAATCATGATGTATAGTTGAGTCCGACAGTGAGAAAACACAAGTAAAGTACAAAGCAGTGTTATTTCAGAATGACGAACTGACAATGTGTTTGCGTGAATGACGATTCACACAAACATATCTGTGAGTTTAGATTTCTAAAATAATGACTGAAAAGTAGAAAACAAAAGTCAGAAAGCAAAACCATCGTCGTATTCGTTCGGGTGACGATTCGAACGAATTACGCGCGAAGGTTACGCGATCTGACGAAACGACAACGAAAACACGTCACGAACGAAAATAATTTAATAAAATTAAATAAATAACATTTTACAATTTTGAAACTCATCAAAATAATTAAATTAAATCCTATTATTTAAAACTATTTAAATTACGCGTAATTTCCGGTTACGCAACGAACTTACGAACCGAGCAACCAAAACGAACCCGGATACCACCCGGGGTATAAAAACCCTAGAATGAGTCATTTTCCTTCATTCTTCTCTTCCCCAACCTCTCTCTAACTCCAATTTCCGGCTACCCCATTTTTAGGGTTTTCAAGACCTTCAAACACCCATATCTCTCTCATTTCTCAACCAAATCCTTCCATTCTTGAACCTACTTGAAGCTCTCAACCTCTACTACACGAAAGTACAAAGGATCTGTACCAGAAACCGGCGGAAACAAGGTAAAATCGCGGTCAAAGTTCACGAGTTTTAGGGTTTTCACCCCTTTGTTTTGCTCTTGAACCCAAACCGGTTTTTACACCACCCCATCGATCTCACAACCTTCAAACACCAACCCTTTCTTGTCACGACCATGGAACATCAATACCTAGCCTAGCCATCACTGGTTCGAACCTTCAGTCGAAGCAAACCTCGAATGGCCGGCCGAATGGCCAAGGGCCGAATGGCCTCCTTCGACGGCTACTGTTCCTTCGGCCATCCTTCATTCGAGCTCCTCCCATTCGCCAGCTTCTCATTCGTGGACCTGCCATTCGACCACCAAGATGCTCATTCGCCACTCCTCTCATACGCCAGCCTCTCATTCGTCAACCTCCATTCGAGCTATCACATTCGACTGAAACATGGGGCCATCTAACCATCTCATTCGGCCAAGATTTTCTTACTGGCCACCCTACCCTCGATTAATCAGCAGCCAACAGTGGCCCAATATGCAACTAAAAGCCCAATAAATTGTGAGTAGCCATGTTGGGTATCCAGAACCTCATAAGGCCCAACTGTTTTCTCCTTCAGGCCCAACTGTTTTTCTTGGGCCCAACAATCCTTTTTCGCAGCCCATGTATTTTGTTGGTTGAGGCCCAGTTGGTTTAACTCACAGATAAATTAGTTAGCCATATACACAACAATGGACTCAATAGGAAATGTGTATAGGCCACTAGTAGGCCCACATCATCCCCCAGGCCCAATACCTCTAAAATTGATCCAATAACTCTAGAAAGGTCCAAAAAGGAGTGAACAGCCCAAGGCCCACGGTTTAGAGCTCAAGGCCCACTGCCTTTGGCCCAAGGCCACCATTTTGGGCCAAAAGCTCAAATTCAAGGCCCACAATGTTTTCAGCCATTCTAATCCAGGCCCAACTTGGCCCATGAGTTCTTTTAGCAAAGGCCCGAGACAAAACCCATGGGGCCCATCAAAATCTACCCGAAGCCCACAGAAATTGATTTAAGGCCCACTTTTAGGCCCTTGTCCTCCCTTTTTGGAGCCACTTTGTCATTATCTTGGACAACCACCTATTTTTGGCCCAATCATGGTTCCTACAGTTCATCCTAACCTTTGGCCCGACAAATCTTGCCTGGGCCCACTACGGGCCCAACAGTTTCTCATCGTGGCCCAATGGAGGCCACAAGGCCACCTATTCATTAGGCTTCTTAGCAATTGACCAAGTCTTCGTAATTCCACACTGTATATCACTGATTCACATGTTCCAAAATGGTCTAACACTATTGGTGGTTCAAGAACAGATCAAGGCCCATAGGTTTGGGCCTAGGGCCCAACAAATGACCTAGAGGCCCAACATAGGACTTGGTCACATAGTTCGGTCTACACATCACTTCGAACCTTCGGGTTTAACATATTTCATAAGATCAAAGTGTACAAGTACAAGAATGAGTCAAAGTCAAAGATTTCAAGATAATAACTTGTAAGGTTTTTAACTTAAAACCTACATAAGAGACCGAACGGTGATCATGACCAAGTCTTACGCGCGAAAGCCAACTTAGGACTAACACCTACACATATACACACACAAAAGCCTATTAAGCTTATACTTACAAGTTACAACAAATCAATACAGGATCGTGAACACAACGAATTTAAACGAGAGCGCGTGCATTCACATATAAGCTAAGTCAACCCTCAACAACTACAAGGTGAGTTCATATGCCCCTTTTCTCTAATATTAATTGATTTTCAATTATTGGGGCTGAGAAACATGCTTTACTTTTATGTATTTAAAAGTTTTGCTTACATATGACTTATACTTTGATTATTTGATATAAAAATGTTTATTATCATAAATCATTGTATGCATGCTTGAATGATTACAAGATGACAATTGAAGATAAGTAAATAATGATTTCATTATATTATGACTTATCAATACAATAGAATAACTTAGTTGTAGGATTAAATTCTACAATATTTAGTTATTCTTACGATAAATGACATAGAATCAATTACAAGGAAACAGGATGACATAATTACAAGAATACACAAATGAATGATATGATGATAATACATCTTCATCACATCATTCGTTACAAGAATCAAGTAAGTGTAATAAGACTCGTTCTCATAACACTTAGCTTCTCAATTCAATACATGTTACAAGGAAAACAAGGAACAAAGAATGATAATCATGATAACGTAACTTCATGAAACACCATCATTCTCTCAAATGATTAACATAATATAATAAGACAAGTTCTTATTCAACTTTGTTAATGCCATGGATAAACACAGTACAAGGAACACGACAATACAAGAGAACACAATTACAATTAGTTACTGTTGATCTGTAGTATTATATCATTTCAATCATGTGCCAAATGTTGAGATCATGTAAGACCCTTTAATTCGCTGACCAGTTAGTTTGATGTGATTAAACCGACGATAGCATAATGGTACCATAGGTTTGACAAACCTCTAGCTTGTAGGGCTAGTATGTTGATCGTAACGATTCATTTGGCCGGTAACGTATGATCGGTGACAGGGCGACTTCAAGTCAGGTTCTGGAAAGCGACGCATGGTGATATTAATATGCAGTGATAAGTAATTAATCCAACTTAGATACAGTTGATTGGTAGTTTGAGAAAGTGATCTACTCTCATGTCACACTACTAATAACAGTCTATGTTGAGGACAATACGTATACAGAGTGGTAGGGATAAACTGAATGCATTGAAATCTGATTACGTGAGGATTTCAATGGGTTCAGTTTAGGCTCTATGCACTGATATCCAAAAACAAGTTGCAAGAGATTAACTCACACACTTTATATTTAAAAGTGTATCATCAGTTAACTCACCATCACAATAGAATAATAAAAGGATCAGATTTAATGAATCTAACATCCTTAATATATGAAAGTTATCTAAACTACAATTGATAATTACAAATACAACATCAAATTATTCTATACAGAGGAACACATGGGATTCAGGAGTGACAATCACACGGATTTGGGAATGGATATCTTTAGTTGTATCGCAAGTGGTGTGGAATTTGACTAAGTATGTGGTGGGATAGCGTCTGGGGTGACCCTTTCGTGATTCCCTATATATAAGCATACTTAATCAGATGATATCCTACTTGTACATACAACTAAGGAGAGACCATTGGGTGAAACAAGTATTTCAAGTTACAATTATGACAATGTGAATGTTTGCATGACAATTTCAATGATTTTCAATTACAAATATTATGAACTCACCAACCTAGTGTTGACTTGTTTTAAATGCATGTTTTCTCAGGTGACAGACAGGAGTAGATATTACATGCAAGTACATAGCTAGTGGACTCATAGAAGACCTAGCTTTCTTTTGATTGCATACTTTTGAATGACAACACAGTGAATCATTTTTGTATATCTTGTACAGTTCAAGATATAAACTCACTGATTCTTTTTGATTAGATTTACTTAGTTAAATTATGATGTACAATGTAATTTAACTTTGTAATTCTATTTCATGTCATGTTTAGCATTTCTCAATTACATCTCATGTGCAATGTATACAATCTGATCATTTGATTATCACTCCAAGATATTGCGCCCCGGGAACCTTCCGCCCGACGGGAAAACCCGATCCGTTCCCGCCGGCCCGGGGTGTGACAGATTGGTATCAGAGCCATGGTTATAGAGAAATATAGGTCATATTACTTAAACGGTTTGGCCTAGACTATAACCTAGGGACCCTCATGTAGAGTTCTTATGATATAGGATTCTATTTGCATAATGTCTTCTGCTTCTGATCACTGCACTAACCGATTTCTTTTCGGTTATGATCAGAATGCCGCCGCGAAGACAACCACCACTATTACCGTTGACTCAAGGTTCAGCTCCGCATTCATCGACTCCATCACCAGCTGACTCTCCTCCACATTCACCACCACCTCCACCTCCTCCTCCTCCTCCTCCTCCTCCACACTCTCCACCACCAGGCTCAAGCAATGTTCAGATGATAGATCCTGCTACTATCGCTTTGGCAACCCTACTGAGTACTCAACTGACAAGTCAGCTGAAAGATGTCATCCCAGAGATGATAAACCGAATTCAAGGCCATGGCAACAATTCTGGCCATACTACAGGAGAGGCTAGTGGAAACACTAGTCATACTTCGGACTACTCCTACAAGTCTTTTGTAGGATGCAAACCTCCAAGTTTCACCGGAGTTGAAGGAGCTGTTGGACTGATCCAATGGCTAGAAAAGATGGAGAATACTCTGGACATTAGCAACTGTCCAGAACACCATAAAGTTCGCTATGCAGCTGGTTCATTCAGCAAGCGAGCACTTACATGGTGGAATGCTCAGATTCGAGCAAAGGGAAGAGATGAAGCAATGGCGATGTCATGGGCAGAATTTAAGCTTCTTCTGAGGAACGAGTTCTGTCCGAAACACGAACTGCAACTGCTGGAAACGGAACTCTCGAACCATGTAATGAAGGGAGCTGATCATATGACCTTCACCACTCGCTATCATGAGTTGGTAGCTCTGGTGCCAGAAATGGTACCAACATTGGAAAAGCTGATTGACCGTTATGTGGCGGGATTACCTTCTTGCATCCAAAGTATAGTGTTGGCTGCTTATCCTGCTACTTTGGAGGCTGCTATCTCCCTCTCAGCTAAACTTACCAAGGTGATGGTAAAGTCTGGAGTTTTAAAGGATGGGGCTGAAACAGCCAAAGCTGGAACTTCCAAGAAGTCGGATAAACGTCCGGCTAAGAAACAAAAAGTGGCAAGGAACTTTGCTGCCACTACTCAGGCCCCAATGCTTAATCAGCCACCACCACTGCAAGTCAGAAAGCCCTATACTGGCACTGCACCTTTGTGCAACACTTGCCAGTATCATCACGCACCAAACTCTCAGTGCATGCAATGCACAAACTGTGGAAAGTTTGGTCATTGGGCAAACCGCTGCAGGAGCATGGGAGCTCCAAACAGAAACAACAATGCAGCCACTACTGCTGCTGCTACTGATCGCAGGTCTTGCTACAATTGTGGTGAACCTGGTCACTTCTCTAGGGATTGCCCCAAGAGAAATCAACAAAGGGCTCAAGCACCAAGAGGACGAGCCTTTCAGATAGGAGCTGCTGCAGCTAGACAAGACCCGAACGTCATTACGGGTACATTTCTTCTATCTGATTTCTATGCCTCTATATTATTTGATACTGGTGCGGATCAGAGTTTTATCTCATCCGATTTTGCTAGCCATCTTAATCATGTTGAGGAATCATTAGACTCCCCTTATACTATTGAGATAGCTAATGGCAAACAGATTACAGTTGACACAGTATTTAGGAATTGCCTACTAACACTTGGTGATCATATATTTTCCATCGACTTAATACCGATGGAGCTGGGCAGTTTCGACATCATCATTGGAATGGATTGGCTATCTCTTAACCGAGTTGAGTTCATCTGTTCCGATAAACTACTACGCATTCCTATGGAGAACAAAGAGGTCTTGGAGATTCGTGGAGACCAAGCGAAACGCAGTGTCAAGATAATTTCGTGCATGAAAGCTCGCAAGTGCTTACGGAAACAATGTGTTGCATTTTTAGCTCATGTGATTCAGAAAGACAAGAAAACAATCAAGATTCAAGATGTGCCAATTGTGAGAGATTTTGCAGAAGTGTTTCCGGATGACTTACCGGGACTGCCACCTGAGAGATCAGTACAGTTTCGAATCGACTTGATTCCGGGAGCAACTCCTGTAGCTAAGTCTCCTTACAGACTTGCTCCATCTGAGATGCAGGAGTTGTCTAATCAGTTACAAGAACTCCTCGATAAAGGATTCATCCGACCGAGCTTTTCCCCATGGGGAGCTCCGGTTCTTTTTGTTAAAAAGAAGGATGGAACTTTCAGGATGTGCATCGATTATCGAGAACTCAACAAACTCACCATCAAGAATCGGTACCCGTTACCGAGGATTGATGATTTGTTTGATCAGTTACAGGGAGCACAATACTTTTCAAAGATAGACCTGAGATCAGGCTATCATCAGCTCCGGATTCAAGAGGAAGACATACCCAAGACGGCTTTTCGTACTCGATATGGTCATTACGAATTTATGGTGATGCCATTCGGATTGACGAACGCACCGGCTGTGTTCATGGACTTAATGAACCGGGTGTGCAAGCCGTATCTAGATCAGTTTGTGATCGTCTTTATTGATGATATACTGATTTATTCAAAGAACAAGAAGGAACATGAGCAACACCTCAAGACAGTTTTGGAGCTTCTGAAAGAAGAACGACTCTATGCCAAATTCTCCAAGTGCGAATTTTGGCTAAGTGAAGTTCAGTTTTTGGGTCACGTGATTAACAGTAATGGTATTCACGTGGATCCTGCCAAGATTGAAGCAATCAAGAACTGGGATGTGCCTACAACACCAACGGAGATTCGATCATTCTTGGGATTGGCAGGTTATTACAGGAGATTCATTTCGAATTTCTCTAAGATAGCTTTACCTCTCACCAAGCTCACACAGAAGTCTGAACCTTTTGTGTGGACTCAGAAACAAGAAGAGGCATTCCAGACATTGAAACAAAGATTGTGCAATGCTCCAATCTTAACACTCCCAGAAGGCAATGATGACTTTGTAGTTTATTGTGATGCTTCCCATCAGGGACTCGGATGTGTTTTAATGCAACGAGACAAAGTCATTGCTTATGCCTCACGACAGCTGAAGATACACGAGAAGAATTACACGACACACGATCTTGAACTGGGAGCTGTTGTATTTGCATTAAAGATTTGGAGACACTACCTTTATGGTACTAAGTGCACTATCTTCACAGATCACAAGAGTTTACAGCACATATTTGATCAGAAGGAGCTTAACATGAGACAGAGACGTTGGGTTGAGCTCCTGAACGATTACGATTGTGTGATCAAATACCATCCGGGCAAAGCAAATGTTGTTGCAGATGCTTTGAGCCGGAAGGAAAGAGTCAAACCCTTACGCGTTCGCGCCATGGGAATGACTGTGCAAACAAGTTTGAGAGATCATATTTTACAAGCACAACAAGAGGCCGTGGCAAGAGACAATCTGAAACGCGAGCTCGATTGTGGAGCCGAGAAACATTTCAAGACAAAACAAGATGGAGTTATCTATTATCTGGATCGTGTTTGGATTCCAGCAGTAGATGAACTTCGGACACTCATACTTGACGAGGCACACAAGACACGTTACTCAGTTCATCCTGGTGCCGATAAAATGTATCAAGATCTTAGGTCATTTTATTGGTGGCCGGGTATGAGGAAAGATGTTGCCACTTATGTTGGCAAATGCATCACATGTGCCAAGGTCAAAGCAGAACACCAGAAACCTTCGGGTTTGCTGGAACAACCGGAGATACCACAATGGAAGTGGGAACAAATAGCTATGGATTTCATTACCAAGCTACCCCGCACTTCCAGCGGATACGATTCTATTTGGGTCATCATTGATCGATTGACCAAGTCCGCACACTTCTTGCCGATCAGAGAGACGTACAAGATGGAGAAACTTGCAAGACTATACATTGATGAAATAATAGTGAGGCACGGGGTGCCATTGTCTATTATTTCCGACCGGGACAGTCGATTTACTTCGCGGTTCTGGCAATCATTGCAACAATCCTTAGGGACAAGTGTTAACTTGAGCACTGCTTATCATCCACAAACGGATGGACAAAGCGAGCGCACTATTCAAACCCTAGAGGATATGTTGAGAACATGCATCCTAGACTTCGGTGGAAGTTGGGACACACACTTACCGCTTATTGAGTTCTCCTACAACAATAGCTACCACAGCAGCATTGGATGTGCTCCGTTTGAAGCACTCTATGGTAGAAAATGTCGGTCTCCAATTTGTTGGACCGAAGTGGGAGACAACAGAATTACTGGGCCTGAACTTATTCAGGAAACTACTGATAAGATAGCCCAGATACAACAGAGATTACAAGCAACACGTAGCCGCCAAAAGAGTTACGCAGACAAACGGCGCAAGCCTTTAGAATTCGATGTGGGTGACCGAGTTATGTTGAAAGTGTCCCCATGGAAAGACGTAGTTCGTTTTGGGGCTAAGGGCAAACTAGCACCTCGGTATGTCGGACCGTTTGAGATTACTCAACGCATAGGTCCTGTGGCATATAGACTCAGACTCCCTGATGAACTCAGTGGAGTACACGATGTGTTTCAAGTATCAAATCTCAAGAGGTGTCTAGCAGATGAAACATTGATCATACCGTTGGAAGAGATACAGATTGATGAACAACTACATTTTATCGAAGAACCTGTAGAGATTATGGAACGTGAAGTCAAGAGACTGAAACGAAGCCGTATCCCTATTGTAAAGGTTCGATGGAACTCCAAGCGTGGACCAGAGTTTACCTGGGAACGTGAGGACAACATGAAAGCAAAGTATCCCCAATTGTTCGAGAATTGAAGCCCGACTTTGATGCTTAAATTTCGGGACGAAATTTCTTTAACAAGGGGAGACTGTAACAGCAAGTGCCAGATCGTCCGGCAAGTCCGTACGGTATGTGTACTTTCACTGTATTCTATGTGTGCATACGTAAGTACTTGTATTAACAGAATCCTGAATACAAGAAATCGTTGTACGTATTTTCGTATAAACTTAAATACATTAAGTACAACGTACAAGTGAAACATTAGTTGTGTTTATTAAGTGAAAACTTAATTACAGTTAACACAACTAAACATGAGAAACAACGGAGTTCAAACAATATTCAGAAACATATCGGTTGCGATCTGATGTCCACAGATGACAGGAATCAGATGACCGACAATTCAGTACAAAAACAGTGTGAAATCATGATGTATAGTTGAGTCCGACAGTGAGAAAACACAAGTAAAGTACAAAGCAGTGTTATTTCAGAATGACGAACTGACAATGTGTTTGCGTGAATGACGATTCACACAAACATATCTGTGAGTTTAGATTTCTAAAATAATGACTGAAAAGTAGAAAACAAAAGTCAGAAAGCAAAACCATCGTCGTATTCGTTCGGGTGACGATTCGAACGAATTACGCGCGAAGGTTACGCGATCTGACGAAACGACAACGAAAACACGTCACGAACGAAAATAATTTAATAAAATTAAATAAATAACATTTTACAATTTTGAAACTCATCAAAATAATTAAATTAAATCCTATTATTTAAAACTATTTAAATTACGCGTAATTTCCGGTTACGCAACGAACTTACGAACCGAGCAACCAAAACGAACCCGGATACCACCCGGGGTATAAAAACCCTAGAATGAGTCATTTTCCTTCATTCTTCTCTTCCCCAACCTCTCTCTAACTCCAATTTCCGGCTACCCCATTTTTAGGGTTTTCAAGACCTTCAAACACCCATATCTCTCTCATTTCTCAACCAAATCCTTCCATTCTTGAACCTACTTGAAGCTCTCAACCTCTACTACACGAAAGTACAAAGGATCTGTACCAGAAACCGGCGGAAACAAGGTAAAATCGCGGTCAAAGTTCACGAGTTTTAGGGTTTTCACCCCTTTGTTTTGCTCTTGAACCCAAACCGGTTTTTACACCACCCCATCGATCTCACAACCTTCAAACACCAACCCTTTCTTGTCACGACCATGGAACATCAATACCTAGCCTAGCCATCACTGGTTCGAACCTTCAGTCGAAGCAAACCTCGAATGGCCGGCCGAATGGCCAAGGGCCGAATGGCCTCCTTCGACGGCTACTGTTCCTTCGGCCATCCTTCATTCGAGCTCCTCCCATTCGCCAGCTTCTCATTCGTGGACCTGCCATTCGACCACCAAGATGCTCATTCGCCACTCCTCTCATACGCCAGCCTCTCATTCGTCAACCTCCATTCGAGCTATCACATTCGACTGAAACATGGGGCCATCTAACCATCTCATTCGGCCAAGATTTTCTTACTGGCCACCCTACCCTCGATTAATCAGCAGCCAACAGTGGCCCAATATGCAACTAAAAGCCCAATAAATTGTGAGTAGCCATGTTGGGTATCCAGAACCTCATAAGGCCCAACTGTTTTCTCCTTCAGGCCCAACTGTTTTTCTTGGGCCCAACAATCCTTTTTCGCAGCCCATGTCTTTTGTTGGTTGAGGCCCAGTTGGTTTAACTCACAGATAAATTAGTTAGCCATATACACAACAATGGACTCAATAGGAAATGTGTATAGGCCACTAGTAGGCCCACATCATCCCCCAGGCCCAATACCTCTAAAATTGATCCAATAACTCTAGAAAGGTCCAACAAGGAGTGAACAGCCCAAGGCCCACGGTTTAGAGCTCAAGGCCCACTGCCTTTGGCCCAAGGCCACCATTTTGGGCCAAAAGCTCAAATTCAAGGCCCACAATGTTTTCAGCCATTCTAATCCAGGCCCAACTTGGCCCATGAGTTCTTTTAGCAAAGGCCCGAGACAAAACCCATGGGGCCCATCAAAATCTACCCGAAGCCCACAGAAATTGATTTAAGGCCCACTTTTAGGCCCTTGTCCTCCCTTTTTGGAGCCACTTTGTCATTATCTTGGACAACCACCTATTTTTGGCCCAACCATGGTTCCTACAGTTCATCCTAACCTTTGGCCCGACAAATCTTGCCTGGGCCCACTACGGGCCCAACAGTTTCTCATCGTGGCCCAATGGAGGCCACAAGGCCACCTATTCATTAGGCTTCTTAGCAATTGACCAAGTCTTCGTAATTCCACACTGTATATCACTGATTCACATGTTCCAAAATGGTCTAACACTATTGGTGGTTCAAGAACAGATCAAGGCCCATAGGTTTGGGCCTAGGGCCCAACAAATGACCTAGAGGCCCAACATAGGACTTGGTCACATAGTTCGGTCTACACATCACTTCGAACCTTCGGGTTTAACATATTTCATAAGATCAAAGTGTACAAGTACAAGAATGAGTCAAAGTCAAAGATTTCAAGATAATAACTTGTAAGGTTTTTAACTTAAAACCTACATAAGAGACCGAACGGTGATCATGACCAAGTCTTACGCGCGAAAGCCAACTTAGGACTAACACCTACACATATACACACACAAAAGCCTATTAAGCTTATACTTACAAGTTACAACAAATCAATACAGGATCGTGAACACAACGAATTTAAACGAGAGCGCGTGCATTCACATATAAGCTAAGTCAACCCTCAACAACTACAAGGTGAGTTCATATGCCCCTTTTCTCTAATATTAATTGATTTTCAATTATCGGGGCTGAGAAACATGCTTTACTTTTATGTATTTAAAAGTTTTGCTTACATATGACTTATACTTTGATTATTTGATATAAAAATGTTTATTATCATAAATCATTGTATGCATGCTTGAATGATTACAAGATGACAATTGAAGATAAGTAAATAATGATTTCGTTATATTATGACTTATCAATACAATAGAATAACTTAGTTGTAGGATTAAATTCTACAATATTTAGTTATTCTTACGATAAATGACATAGAATCAATTACAAGGAAACAGGATGACATAATTACAAGAATACACAAATGAATGATATGATGATAATACATCTTCATCACATCATTCGTTACAAGAATCAAGTAAGTGTAATAAGACTCGTTCTCATAACACTTAGCTTCTCAATTCAATACATGTTACAAGGAAAACAAGGAACAAAGAATGATAATCATGATAACGTAACTTCATGAAACACCATCATTCTCTCAAATGATTAACATAATATAATAAGACAAGTTCTTATTCAACTTTGTTAATGCCATGGATAAACACAGTACAAGGAACACGACAATACAAGAGAACACAATTACAATTAGTTACTGTTGATCTGTAGTATTATATCATTTCAATCATGTGCCAAATGTTGAGATCATGTAAGACCCTTTAATTCGCTGACCAGTTAGTTTGATGTGATTAAACCGACGATAGCATAATGGTACCATAGGTTTGACAAACCTCTAGCTTGTAGGGCTAGTATGTTGATCGTAACGATTCATTTGGCCGGTAACGTATGATCGGTGACAGGGCGACTTCAAGTCAGGTTCTGGAAAGCGACGCATGGTGATATTAATATGCAGTGATAAGTAATTAATCCAACTTAGATACAGTTGATTGGTAGTTTGAGAAAGTGATCTACTCTCATGTCACACTACTAATAACAGTCTATGTTGAGGACAATACGTATACAGAGTGGTAGGGATAAACTGAATGCATTGAAATCTGATTACGTGAGGATTTCAATGGGTTCAGTTTAGGCTCTATGCACTGATATCCAAAAACAAGTTGCAAGAGATTAACTCACACACTTTATATTTAAAAGTGTATCATCAGTTAACTCACCATCACAATAGAATAATAAAAGGATCAGATTTAATGAATCTAACATCCTTAATATATGAAAGTTATCTAAACTACAATTGATAACTACAAATACAACATCAAATTATTCTATACAGAGGAACACATGGGATTCAGGAGTGACAATCACACGGATTTGGGAATGGATATCTTTAGTTGTATCGCAAGTGGTGTGGAATTTGACTAAGTATGTGGTGGGATAGCGTCTGGGGTGACCCTTTCGTGATTCCCTATATATAAGCATACTTAATCAGATGATATCCTACTTGTACATACAACTAAGGAGAGACCATTGGGTGAAACAAGTATTTCAAGTTACAATTATGACAATGTGAATGTTTGCATGACAATTTCAATGATTTTCAATTACAAATATTATGAACTCACCAACCTAGTGTTGACTTGTTTTAAATGCATGTTTTCTCAGGTGACGGACAGGAGTAGATATTACATGTAAGTACATAGCTAGTGGACTCATAGAAGACCTAGCTTTCTTTTGATTGCATACTTTTGAATGACAACACAGTGAATCATTTTTGTATATCTTGTACAGTTCAAGATATAAACTCACTGATTCTTTTTGATTAGATTTACTTAGTTAAATTATGATGTACAATGTAATTTAACTTTGTAATTCTATTTCATGTCATGTTTAGCATTTCTCAATTACATCTCATGTGCAATGTATACAATCTGATCATTTGATTATCACTCCAAGATATTGCGCCCCGGGAACCTTCCGCCCGACGGGAAAACCCGATCCGTTCCCGCCGGCCCGGGGTGTGACAATTCATGTCATCATATGGCATAATTCAAATACATAGCATACCTGCTCTCATATCATAATTTCATAACATACATAGCATCATAATATAATTCCATAACATACATATCATTATAACATAATTCATACGGGAAGGAACTTCACCGTCAACTGCTGACTCTGAAGTCAAACAGGCTTGTGCAGCACAAGGCTCTTAAACTATCAACCCGAAGTCGATAACTTACACATGCATAAGATTCCATCAACTGGCGACACACAGTCGGCAGGCCTGTTCTTACGCAGGACTTCTTAATCATCATAAGCAAAAGCGGCTCCTTTCACCGCTGTGCTCAAGTTTTGCCCAATCGCAGTTGGCAAAACCACATTTCCTCCTCGACCTCAGCCGAGTGTCTTATGTTCCTCCTCAATGTCAGTCGAGTGTCTTATGTTCCTCCTCGACCTCAGTCGAGTGTCTTATATAAAAATAATCATTTCTTTCTCAACCGTAGTTGAGACTTTAAAAACATTCTTTACTTTAAAACATTCTTTATCTGAAAACATACTTTTCCTGAAAACATACTTTGCCTGACCATAATCAGGTTAGAATCACTTTCATACATACATATTATCATTTTCATAAAATAACTTTATAACATGCATATCAGCCCTAAAACGTTAAAACATTAAAAGAGGGCTCGTAGAACTCACCTGAGCTAAAGCACAATTTGCTAACTTTTCTTCTTTTCCTTACTTTCTCACTTCAGAGTGATATCCTATTAATATGCATATCTTATCATAATTATAACCTTATCATATAATATAAACCCTCTTTTCAGGGTTTCTAAACCGGTAGCACAACGACTACGTTATAGTTATCTCCAATACAAGTGTTTAGCTTGCTATAACGACCCGAAGAATTTTATAACCTAATATTATTTATCTCAATTAATAATAACTTGAGATAAATTTATAATACTTTTCATGAAGATGCTCAGATTTACGATCACCGCTCGAAACTTCGGCATGTCATAACTTTCAATCGGAGCTTTATTTCAAAATTTCGCTTCCACTCATTTTGACCATTTTTATCTCTACAATATTGTTATGCTTAAAAATTATTTATTTTCTAGGCTTACATAAGCGTATTCTCATTATTTAATTAATTCGTCTTAGGCGTTGCTAAACTTACTGCATGATACATGAGTTTAAGGCTACCAGAAGAGTATACATATTATACCCTTATAAAACTCATGAAAACCTGATCATTATCTAGATGTAATTGGGCTCCAACCGAATCCAGTTCATCATACAAAATCAAAACTCTATCTAAACATGGTGTTGGTCTCTTTAATCAATCAAGACTAAACTAACATGAGATAAGGATCATGAACACATACCTTAACGATTGATCTATTGTTCTTGATGTTCTTCTCTGCTCGTAAGACTCAGACGTTGATCAGAAAATGTTTACAACCTTCGTTCAAGCTTTTGTTTTACAATTTAATACCAATCTGGAAGTTTGCCGACTTACACCAAAAAATATCTTTGATTTTATTTTAAATTTACACTTAGGCCCTTAAACTTTGAGAACTTATTTTTAAAACCCCCTTCTACTTTGCTCACATATTTTTAATATTCACGAGCTTATATCTTGTTCATACTTTATCGTATAACGGTCCCGCTTATATTAATTTGATCGCAATTACTTCAAGATTGTTCATAAAAATTACGAACTCAAACAGTCACATAAATTTTTTACACGTTATTAATAGGCTTTATAACGTGTTCATACATTATCAGATATTTTTATCGTTTATATCATTTTGATCATAATCACTTTACGAACGTTTATATAAAATTTGGACATAAACGGTTACCGAAATTTTCGGTTGTTACACTTTATGCCTGTTCTTTCACAGGACTTATGCCTGTTCTTTCACAGGACTTATGCCTGTTCTTTCACGTCTCTCTCTCCTAAAATATTGATAATTTTTATTCATTAAATTATATAATTAAATATTATTAATTATAAATCTTGTTATAAAAAACTTACTAATTTACTATTAATTAATAAAATATAATAAAATTTAATTATATCTTATATGTTTATATAATTTTAAAATTATTAAATATTTATAATTATTTGTTATTTATAATTTTTAAATATTCATATTTCTTATTTAACCAACAATTCATAAATGTAATATATAAATCTCTATACAAATCATTGTTTATAACATGCTATATTTGTTCAACCCATGTAATACATGGGTTTTTAGGCTAGTTTATTAACATAAGTAAATAAGTAGATGTCTTGCCTTTAGCCCCTATCAAGTTTTGGTTTTTATGAGATGTTGCATGAGAGTGTCTTTCTACATTTCTTTAGTTTTTGTTTTGTTTTGTTTTGTTTTCTTAACTTGTAAACTAGTTTCAAAAATTAAGTTAAAAAATTAAAATTAAAAATAATAATTACGCAATCATGTGATCAAGCTCGTATATAAATTGATTATTACATATATGTATATGACTTGTATGTTGCAATGTGGTTAAGCCTCTTATGGATAATAGTTGTACACATCGTTATGTTAAAGTTCCTCACATGTAAATTTTTACATTTTTCATAGACATAAAGCCTGATTTTTCTATTGGAACTCGTTATATATATGTAATAACTTGAAATACATAATTTATTTTATTTTTTTTCTTCTTTGTACATTTCTTTCCTTATAATAATAAGAAATAAAAAATGAAAAAAAAATAATCGGTGATGAGTGTGATTGTTTTTATTAGTTTCTTTAAAATGATGGTTTTTTTATGAACACTCTCCCCTATGTATATATATAGGAAGAAAATATAACTCATGAAAAAGAAACCAATCCATTGAATATCATCAAATACTTAATTTAAAAAGTAAGTGCATATGATCGTGTTATGTATTATTTTTCTTTATTTTATATGATAGGTCATTTATAACATTTTGTAATTACTTAAAAAGCTAAATCTAATACGGTGGTTACAAGAGTCACAATCGAATATATTTTAATAAATCTAATTTTTTATATAAAACTTACCCTCTTTTTGGACATTTGTAAATTTTTTATACTAGATTATTTTTTAAAAATTTGCACCCTTATACTCGTTTCATTTCTCTCTTTAATTCTGTTATAGTCTCCACTAGTTTTTTTTAAATGTCCCGTATTTACATCATTGTAACTAAGGGTGTCCTTGGTTCGATTCAATTTTGCAAAATCCGAAACTAAAACCGACATAGTCGGTTTTTAGTTATTATGAATCATTCGGTTTTCAGATTTTTTTTTTTTTGTTCGGTTTTCTTTTTGTTTTTTTTTGTATTTTGCTTTTTGTTTTTTGTTATCTGTCACACCCAATATTGAAAAAATACAAACATGTTTAACAATATATAATTCATAAATTAATTCATCGAACACCATCTATATGTATTTAGTTTTAAACAAGATTAAAAATCAGTTCGGTTTTTCCGGTTTAAAGAATATGAAAAATGAAACCGAACCGAAAAATTCGGTTTCGTTTTTTTTTCGGCTATTCGTTTGGTTCAGATTTTCTATTAATTTGGTTATGGTTCGTTTTTTTTTTTACTTTTTGCTCACTAATTGTAATTAGCCTAAAACTAACAAATTAATCTGAATTTTTTTTTAACAATAGTAAATTATATCACTGTAAATTAAACCATCGTATATTACATTATTGTAATTATTATTGTTAGAAAAAAAATTAAAATAATGTGTCATTATAGTATGTTATTTTGCATCACTATAATTTACTATTGTTAAAATAAATTACATCACTGTAAATAATGGAATTACATCAAGATTATAACGAAATTAAAGAGAAAATTAAATCAGTATAAATAATGTGTTTCTTTTGAATTTTTGAAACAAAAATCAAAAGATGTGTTTCTTTTTGAATTTTTGTAACAAAAATCAAACAGGACTAAATCCTAAAAAATCACAAGAACCGAATTCTTGTTTGACAATTTGGTTTGGTTTGAACCCGAAATCAAATAACCAATTTGGTTGTCAGATAAACAAATTATGAGCAAACTAGCAAATTGCATAAAACTCTGTCGTTTGTTGCTTTCGATCATATCATATCGTGTGTTTGTGTTTCGTTCGTGCGCTAACGAGTGGTATCAAAGCACCTGACTCTAGATCATCTACATGGGATCACCGACTAATTACAACACGAGAAATAAATACAACAAATGTGTGTCAACATAAAATGTAATCTGAAGAGCTACTCCACTGTAAAATCATATACTTTGTCAGGAAAATGATGTCACTCTGTTATAAAACATACTCAAAATTTTTGTGACTAAAATAAAAAAAAATTAAAAGTTTGCATCCAAACTTAGAAATACCTAAACTTTTAAAAATGAAAAACCATAAAAAAAATCTTAAATTTTTTATCTAAAATTAAAATACTTATATTTTTATTGTCAAAATAAAAAAAAAAAATGAAAGTTTGCTACTTAAACTTTGATGGTCAAACTAAAGGAATAGAAGTTTAATATTAGTCTATTAATATACTAATATATTAATCTCAAAATAAAGTACCAAAGTTTATTATTTAAAATTTTGCAAATGAAATGATAGTATTTTTCATACAAAAGACAGGGACAAAATTAAAAATAATTTTAAAGCAACTATTTCTCACCTTCTTTTTATATACATGTCATATGAAATAATAATATAATATTAAATACTAAGTATATATTTTATACATTTTTAAAATAAAAAAGATTTTTTAATTAATTAAAATATATAATTTTAAAAATTGCACTTTAAAAAACAAATCATATAAAATATAAAATAAAAAAATAATTGAAGTATTTAAAGAAAAAAACATTGAAAAATTAGCATTTAAAAAAAATAATGTTATTATTTCAATAAGTGAGATGTTAAATTATACGGAATGATTATCGTATTTTATGTTAAAATTTTGTTTTATACGGAATGATGATTATATTTTATATGAAAATTTTGTTACATATTGCGTAAACTTTTATTGGTGATTACCTATTATAATTCTTTACTCACACATGTAATACACGTGAAATAGTGAAAATATGTGTAGGATGTAGCTACAATAAAAAGTAATTTTCCTGTCTTTCTATGTTGTTCCCGAAACTAATATTTAGCGATGAAAAGCATGGTAACAATTTTGGTATTTGAGTCGCATTTTCAAAAAAAATTATTTGATTATAATAATCCTGAATGAAAATTTAAATATATTACATGAGAAATTCAACGAATACACGAGAAGTAAGTATGATAACCAATGTTTTGATAACCGGACCGGACGTCGAACCGGTTTCCTTACTGGTCAGAGGTCGGACTGGTTGGGCCGGTTGAACCGGATTTAAGAACCGAATGATTTTATATACATTTTATAAATATATATATAAAAAATCAAAAAAAAATCAAAAAAATATAAAAAAACCGGTTCAACCACCGGTCCGACCACCGGTTCGCCCAAAAACGGTACAGAACTCCTAACCGGACCAGTCCGACCACCGGTTCCCGGTCCGACCGGCCGAGCCGGTCCGATTTTTAAAACATTGATGATAACATATGCGTCAGTATCAATATATAAAGAATAATATTCTAACCTTTTACCTTACTATATGTTTCACAAAACAGATTTTTTGTCATTGGATAACATATATAGTTATAATTATGGTAGATTTGACTCATATTTTAAGGAATTTTACAATTGATTTATGATCCTAATGAAAATTTAATATGATAAATTCATAATAAACATTCCGGTGTGCCCCTTGATGAGCGTGGTTGAAACATGAATGGGAGGTGGAACACCGCCCCCTAGGAGCGTTGGTGTGGTGGGCATGGCCATAGCCACGGCAAGTTTGTTTTTTTTTCTTCTCTCAGCCAATAACACCACCACATCATTACCATTTCATCATTCTTACAACCACTTGGAATTTCCATTCCAAGTGGTTGAGTGTGTAGTTGTGGTGAAACTTAGGTGGTGTCTATGTGGAGTGTGTAGAACAACAAGGCATACCACCGCATGGTCTAATATGTGTAGCAGCAATAAAAAGTAATTTCTTAGAATTTATATATAGTTCGTAAAACATATTATTTTTGTCAATGAGTAGCTTGAATATAATTGTTGAAGATTTGACTAGGGGTGTTCACGGTCCGGTTTCTATGGTTTTTAGGTTAAATCATAAACCGAACCGTTAATAACGGTTTTTAACTATTAAAAACCAAAACCAAACCGTTAAAAATAAAAACCGAACCGTTAAAAATGGTTTGGTTACGGTTTGGTTTACGGTTTTGACATGTTAAAAATAAAAACCGAAGCCTACTATTGAGAAAAAAAAAACTTATGTCACTAGCGTGTCCAAAATTATAAACTTTGTAAAAAAAACATTACAAAACTTGTTATAAAATACAAGAAGTAAAAAATATTTATTATTACAAAACATGTAATAAAATATAAATTTTTTCTAGAAAACATTATATCCAACAATAAATCAGCAAGTTAAAAAAAACAACCAACTTACTTTCAAAAGTTATAAAACTTCAAGTATTAACCAAACAACCAATAACTTAACTAAATAGTATATACACATCAAAATACATACACACACATACATATATACATGCGGTCCGGTCCGGTTTTTTATGACCGGTTTTTGGCAAAAACCGTAAACCAAACCGTTATTACGGTTTTCAACTTTCAAAACCGACCAACCAAATGTTTAGAAAAAAACCGACCTTGAAACCTAACCGATGACCGGTTTGGGCGGATTCGCGGTTTCGAACCGAACCGTGAACACCCCTAGATTTGACACAAAATTTAAGCAATATAATATCTAACTATAATTATCCTTAATGAAAATTTAAACCTTTCACAGGAGAAATTCTTACGATCGAATTGCTACATATAAAGTAAATAACGGGACCAATTATTCTACTTATACTTCTAAAGTTCTAATTAAATTACTCACAAACATTTTCTTTTTAGAATTTGAAATATGATAGATAACAAATGTACAATGACAATAAAAACAAAACCATTTTTTTTTTTGCGAATGAAAAGCATGATTATAATTGTTGTAAATTTGATTAACATTTTAAGAAATTTTTATGTTTGATTCAAATGATGTTGAATAAAAATTTAAGCATTTCACTTACATGAGAAGTAAATATGTATGTAGCAGCAATTAAAAAGGCTAACAACATTTCACAAGGTTTTTTCATTCAAAACTCAAAGTTATATTTTCGACTTTTCGTATTGCTAATCACATACATACAGAAATTATGTATGTGAAAGAAATTATAAAAATCCAGTTTTATCTTTCTCTATTTAATTTAAAGAGCAAAACAATCAAGTTTGGAAAAGAAATTATAAAAATCCAGTTATATCTTTCTCTATTTATACAACCCAAAACCATGAAACATAGCTTTCATTCTTTCTGTGCACACTGTGTTGGTCAGCAGGTGAGTTACCTTGTTGTCTTCTTTTTAAAAGTCAACATAAGTATTATTGGTATGGATATTCCTGAACATAAAAAAGTCAGATATACCAACCCAAACCAACCTGTGAATACTGCACATGTTTATAATTTTGTATATTACTTGTTTGACACACTTCTTGTTACCTATTTGATTGTTTTTAATATAGTATTTTGTATTAACATTTATTGTAACATATACTTTTTAGGTACCTTGTAATGATTCATTAACTCTTAACAACTCTATATCTAGTAACGAATTGTCATCTTCAAGATCTCACGATAATGAAGACATAGTTGATTCTTTTTACTTTAATAATTTTATAAATGGTGTCTTAACTTTCTGGTTGCAATAGTTACTCTTTGAAAAACAACTAATTATTTAATAATTTATATTTAACCCACATAATATACGTGATTTTTTTACCGAAGTTATTCAAAATTTTAATTATTATCTTATTACACAGAGTACTTATTAATATATAATTTAATCATATTTTATTTATAAATTGTTTAATAATTTCTAAATTTTAAATTCTAATTTTTAATATATTTTTATTCGTATAATAAAGATGATAACAGTTATATTTATATCTTAGTGTGAAGCATTCTTAATCATTAAAAAACACATGAGTTTGTTCCACATACCCTACAATTTGTGATTCATGTATACACTACCTTAATGAAAATATAAACAATGTGACATAGATGACAAAGAGAGAATCTAAATCACAATGTCACGCAAAACAAAACAAAAAATAATATAAAACTTATTGAGAACTCAATATTATTTATGAGCAAGATTATGTTAAACTTTTCGTCTTGATAAAAAAATTCAAGTCAAACCAACTTGTCTTTGTTAATTTTTGAGCTCGAGCCATAACCCAAATGGACTAAAGTTGTTTAGTGTAACGTCTATCATCATAATTATTCATGTGCCAAAATTATTAACTTGTGGAAGAGTTTAAATTGAGAATATTGTTTCTTAAATTAATTCACCTTCTTTTAAAAATATATACATGCTCACCTCCAATTGACACTACTATATGGGTCCTACTAAACATACACCACCCCTCATTGTAAGACATCATTTGGTTGTCTTCTATACTGCCGGATAGGGCCTATACGCCCGTATAAAGTTAGTCAACCCGACAAAAGCTGCCACCGCTAACCTATCAGGTTTGAAGTGAAACTATACGCCCGTATAGGCCCTATACGGATTACGGGCATATAGTTCATCTTTATACGACTATATAGGACCTATACGGGCATATAGTTCATCTGTATACGGCCATATAAGCCTTATACAAGCATATAGTTCATCTATATACGGCCACATAGGCCATGTACGGGCATATAATTCATCTATATACGGCCATATAGGCCTTATACGGGCATATAGTTCATTTCTATATGATCATATATATTTTTATGTGTTATGTGGTTGTGTATTACTTATTTGTTTGTTATTTAATTCTGTGTAATTATGTGGTTGTTATATGGTTGTGTACTTATTTATGTGGCTCTTTAATTGTTTATATAATCAAACAATTGTGAAATTACCGGTTTTTTAAAAAGATAGTAATACAATTTATTTTTACGCAAGTTTAGTCATAACATTTTATTAAATAAATAACATGTATCATACTAATTTACAAACAGTTTTTGTAATGAAGCAAGTTTAAAAAAATATACGTACAAACTTATATAAAAACGTACAAATATTCGTGATAAAAGCGTACAAAAAGTTAGCGTTAAAATGGATTTTTCTAAAATAAAAAAAAATTATATACGCCCATATAACATCTTCTATACGTCCGTATATGGCCTATACGGCCGTATAAGTGAGCTCTAGTGTATAAATACTGGGGGTGGTGTATGTATAGTAAAAGCCTATTTTAGTCGTCAAAAATGACACTTTTGACTTTTGAGTACATTTCCATTTTAATCAATAAACTCAGAATGTACGGTCTCTCCATTTTGTTTTCACACTCAATTAAAAACACACACAACCTACTCTTTGATCTCTCTTTATGCATATTGAAGTTGATGTTACAAGCATGATTATATAAGACCGTCCGTAATACTCAAGCCGCGGGACCAGCGGGGTTCGGCGGTGTAGCGGCCCCCAACAGGAACACCACCTTCCAGCGGGTTTGATTTTGTGAATTGGGCGGCCCCCGCTCCTCAAGCCCGAGTTCGAACTTCCCTTCTTTTTCCCATTTGACCATTGCCAACGGTCTAATTTTAAAATAAAAATATTGTTTTTTATCCCCTACATAAACCATTTCATATTTTATAAAAAATCACCCCTAAAAACAATAAATCTTACTCTCTTCTATTTTACAAAAAATAAAGAAAGAATAATCTTCTAATTAATTAACCTAGCTTCCTATATGTTTCACGAAACATATTTTTTGTCACTGGAAAAACATAGTTACAATTATGGTAGATTTGACTCATATTTTAAGGAATTTTACAATTGATTTAGGATCCTAATGAAATTTTAATATGATAAATTCATAATAATAGGTGTAGCAGCAATAAAAAGTAATTTCTTAGACTTTGTATATAGTTCATAAAACAAATTATTTTTGTCAATGAGTAGCTTGATTATAATTGTTGTAGATTTGACACAGAATTTAAGCAATATAATATTTAACTATAATTATCCTAAATGAAAATTTAAACCTTTCACAGGAGAAATTCTGACGATCGAATTGCTACATATAAAGTAAATAACGGGACCAATTATTCTACTTATACTTCTAATTAAATTACTCACAAACATTTTCTTTTTAGAATTTGAAATATGATAACATATGTACAAGGACAATAAAAAGTAATTTCATGGCCTATCTATAGAGTTCACAAAAACATATTTTTTGCGAATGAAAAGCATGATTATAATTGTTATAAATTTGATTCACTCTTAAGAAATTTTATGTTTGATTCAAATGATCTTGATTAAAAATTGAAGCATTTCACACGAATTATTACATGAGAAGTAAATATGTATGCAGCAGCAATTAAAAAGGCTAACAATATTTCACAAGGAAAAATTGTCAAACTATAGGGACTAAAATAACATTTTACTCTTTCATATTTCTAATCACATACGGGAATTAATTTAAAGAGCAAAACAATCAACTTTGGAAATGAAATTATAAAAATCCAGTTTCATCTTTCTCTATTTTTACAACCCAAAAGGCCAAAACTATGAAACAAGCTTGCATTCTTTATCTGTGCAGAGTGTGTTGGTCAACAGGTGAGTTCCGTTGTTGTCTTCTTGTTTAAAAGTCAACATAAATATTTTTGGTATGCATATTCCTGAACATAAAAAAGTTAGATGTTTTATACCAATTACAAAGTTAGGGTAAGGATCAAATAAAAAATCTATTTTGCTTAAGAAGGCTAAAAAAGATTTTCAAAATCTTTAAAACCGCCCTGAACGAACTTCGATTGAACTCATTTTGATTGCGTTGGAATCGTCTTATCAAACCCTACAATATTTGCTTTTTGGTTTTAGCTTTAACAACTAGTTTTAAAGTTTGGATTTTAGGACATGTTTTTTTAGCTTTTAGGTTTTATCTTTAGGTTTAGGGTTTGTTCTTTTACTTTTGGTTTTATTATTAGGGTTTATTGTTTATGATTTAAGGTTTAGGTTTTAGGGAATTACAAACCGGTTCTAATGATGTAAAAATGAATTCAATCGGAGATTGTTTGGGCCGGTTTTCGAGTTTTTAAAAATCCTTCTTAGCCTTCTTAGGCAAAAAAGACTTTACATGCAAAACAACGTTAGTTTACAAGCGATCACTTTTCAAATTTCATGGAATTTGTAGAGTTCAACTTGTACCAAAAGAATGCCCTGTTGTATAATTCTTAAGACTAACGAAAGAATGTCTTAAATAGTATAAAAGAATTATTTCAACTTGTGTTCAAGTTGGTCGGTAACATGATATATATGTAGAGACAGCATTAATTGTTTGTGTTTGAGATTATTGTCACACCAGCTTTTATTAAGTGTAAAACCGTAAAAGACTATATTTGTTACAAAAATTCAAAAAGAAACAACCCCTTCTTTGCTGAGGTTATATTTTATGAGATCAAACAGCTTAATCGAGGGGATTATTGGTACCCCTAATGATGATTTTGAATTTGTCGCAAACAATTTGGTTTTGTATTACAAATTATTAATATATAGACAATGGTAATATGAACTGCCAAAAGGAGCAGATCTAGTCGTCTAAATTCCCCTGAAAATAAATCCTGACCCTTTAAATTCATTTTTTAGACAGTTTCAAAACTGTTTATAAGCAGTTTTCAAAGGTGTGTCATGTATGAAGTTATAAGCAGTTTAAAAATCCAGCTGTTACGTACGTTAAAACGTGGGTGCTTAACATCTAATCGACCTAACATATGTCGCAGTAAAATTGAAAGAGGCATGTTAGCATGACACGTATCCCACTAAAAAGTAATGCATCCTTTTATCCTAACACCTGTCCTATTAAAATTAAAATAGTAAGACAGTTGTTTCAAATTAAAAAAATAAAACTGCTGCTAAAGTGCCTAATTTCACCTGTTAACCCTTTATCCGATGCTTAAACATTTGCAATTAAAAAAACAAAACATAATTAATATGGCCTTTCTACAACACAAAAATAACATGATGAAAACAACATAAATAAAAATAAACGCTCTACATAAGACACAAATCAAGCCGAATAAAAACAAAACGTAAAAAAGAAATTCTTAAAAAAACTTCTCAAGTTGGACTACATAACCATATGCAATCGTATGCACTTCATCTACTTTGAGGGAAAATTGAACACAAACTTTCACCCTAAATTAAATATTTATATAACAAAAAGTTAAATTAAACCTAGACAATTATGTAAAAGAAATACCTGATGAGCATACCTCTTTTTTAGATTGTATTTGACTGTTATATTACTGACATATTAAACAATATATAAGTATACGTCAATTTGTTACTTAAATAAAATTAACTAACAAAAAACTAAAATAAAACATAAACCTTTAAAATAGTATCTTTCAAACATAAGAACACAAAAACCATAGACGTGGGAGCGCTTGACAGCTACAGTAACAACTATAAATTTAAATTGCTAAAAATCGAGCGGTAAAATTTAAATGTGTTGCTAAAAATATGGAAAAGCAATAATTTGAAAGGCCTATTTATACCTAGGGGTGGAAACGAACCAAGACAGCTCGTGAAATACTCGGGATCGGATCGGTAGAAAAGCTCGAACGAGCCGAGCCTTAACGAGCCCGAGCCCGAGCTCGAGCTTTACATATTGAGCTCGAGCCGGCTCGCGAGCCTTACCGAGCTTTCTGAATATATAATTTTTATTTATTATATTAAGTGTTTATTTATAAAATTAATTATTTTTATATATAAAATTATGATAAATATATTTAAATAAAATATTTTATGTTAAATTTATAAAATATAATTATAAATATAATCAAATTAGTAATTAAAGTAAATAAATAAAATCTAAACAAGCCGAGCCGAGCTCGAGCCTGAAAATTTTCTAACGAGCCGAGCTCGAGCCTAGTAAATAAAGCTCTTAACGAGCCGAGCTCGAGCCTTAACAAGCTCGGGATCAGCTCGACTCGTTTACACCCCTATCCTATTTATACCCACATGTTTGTCTGAATTCTGTGTTCGTCTTGAGTTTGAATATTATGTTAACAATACATTATGGATGGATGCACACTTTTCAAAATCAGATTCGAAGTCGGCAGGGGTAGGGTTTTATACTTTTATGATTCATTTTTTTGTTAGGTTTTTTAAAAGTTTTTTTAATTCTTTATGTTAGTGCATGCACTAAAATACCTTTTTTATTTGTATTTCAGTTGGCAGCGGTTAGTCGGTTACCACGGTAATTATAACGGCATATTAATTACGATGTTTCATAATTCATATGAAATTTTATACTATGTAAAATGAAATCACCGAGGAGAAGAATGTTAATGAATCTCCAAAATTCCAGGAAAGTACAAACAATATAGAATATTATATGAAATTAACACATAGAGAGGAATGGGTGTAATAACAACATATGAAATTAAGTTGTACATGTGTTATATCATAGTTTTAGCATTCCAAATCAGCACATCTTCATTCCCAGTCTGCAACTGAATCAGAAATTGAAAAAGAATGGGATTGCATGCTTCCCTCGTGACACAAGTCATGACAATCTTTTCGATGGTGACCAGGGCTTGACGAAAGCCAACATAGGATTGTCACACAAGGGTTAAGTCCTATTACACATAATTTAACTACTTATTAAGGATTAAACCTCTCCATTCAATTTTAAAGGTGCATAAAGAATCAAAAACTAACCTTTAAGATAGTGGTGTAATGTTTAAAGTGGATAAGCAACAATCTATATGTCTTAAGTTCAATAACTATTTAGAGCAATTTTCTTTGCAAGTTACCGACTCATTTGCTTGATATCGTGCTTTACATATTCCTCCTGGTTTGTCAGGTATTGAAATAAGACCTGAGGATTTACCTCGTAAGTTGGAAAGAAAATTGAGGGATAATAGTGTAATTAAACATACTTAGTAATTATTATACAATAAAATGAATGCTAACATGTCATGTACCCTATGCATAAAGTATGATATAATTTGAACAATATTTTACTCACACACCAGTATTCGCTTTTTAATATATATAAACTCAATATTAAAGAGAAAACTTTTAAATCTTATTTGAATCATTAATTTAGAATCTTGAAAATAAATATGTGATCAAAATTAAAACCGGATAAAAAATTCGTTTTGAATAAATAAATCATTTTTAAAATAGATTAATTTGGACCACATGTTTATTTTCAATATTTCAAATCAATGGCTCAAATAGAGTTTAAGGGTTTTATCTCTAAGAATGGGTTTTTATAGGATTCAATCTCTGTGTGTGTGTGTGTATAGAGTGAGGTTAATGTATAAAGTGCTAGTTTTGTAAAAAAATGTAAAAAGTAAAGTGCTATTATAATATTAACAAAGTGTTATTATGATAGTTAACAGTTCCTTGTTAATAATAACAATTTGTTTTTTACACTTTTTACAAAATTAACAATTTGTAATATTGTTTGACACATTCTTATATAAAAAAAAATAAGCGCCGAGAAAATATTTAAAAAAAATATTTTATAAACTCACGTAAAACATACGTAACACTGCACCCAGATGTTACGTTTGTTTTACATGGTTTACAAAATATTTTTTAAAAAAATAATTAATCGGTGTTTTTTAAATTTTTAATATAAAAATGTAACAAGCCTGTAAAAAAATTCAGAAAAAAAATGTTTTTTTAATATGATTTTACATGGGTGTCATAGTTTTCACACTAAGAAGGGGTATGCTTTGTGGTTCTACCCACTTCACATAGGCACCACATAAGCTTCACTACAACATCTACTCAACCACTTGGGGGTGAAAATGCCAAATGGTTGTAATCATGATGAAGTGGTAATGATGTGTGGTGGTGTTATAATTACTAACTAGGTTTTTTCACCAGCGTGTTCCGGCGGGTTAGCATAATACACTATCGAGAACGAGTATTATATATTATTTGCAAAAGATAAGTTACATAACAAAATCAAATTTGTCATAAAAAAATCATACAAAATTCCGTGCAAATATGTTACGAAAATAATAAAAAAAATTAGTCACAAAATATTACTCACTTACAACCAATTGGTTGAATTAAAAAAAGAACTCAAATTTCTAAACAAAAATTGATTTTTTACGAGAACAAATAAATCATTGTTACATTTTCTAAACATCACCGAAACCTTAGATATGACTACGTTTTTTTCACTATAATTATTATTTCATTTTCTCTCTTTAAAAGTCAAATAACAAGCTTATGATATATGATTTGCCCGGCATGGGCTATACTACCCATTTGAAGAAACAGGCGGCTAAAGGTGGGAGACATAGCTTTCCATAACTATTTTACAGATCTTGAAGATAACTTTGTGTCAAAGTTTAAAACATCAAAAATCTAATATTCATTTTTTCTTTCATTTTAATTATATAATACTATATATATATATATTACTATATATTGTATAATTGTTTAATATTTTATTGATCTAAAACGGTGTAAAGGTTTCTAACCTAGCATGTAATAATGAACATAACCTTAACTAAAGAAAAAATAAAATTGAAATATTAGAAAAGGCTGTAGTGAAAGAAAATATAATAAAATTTCACAATTCAAAATTAAAGTACCCATACTTTGTGGCTCAATTGAAAAAAAAAATTGCATTCATAACTAGAATTTCTAAAGTTTTTGACAAAAATAAAAAACAAAAAAAGAGTCATAATTTTTTTATATTTAAAATTTGTATTTTATCGTCAAAATAAAAAAATAAAAGCTCACTATTCAAATTTTTGTGATGAAAATAAAAGAATCAGAAGTTTAATACTATTCTATTAAAATACTCATTTTTTTCTAAAAAAAATACAGAAGTTTAATAATAAACTTTTGTAAATATAAAAGAGAGAAATAAAAATTAACTATTTTCATTCAAAAGCTAAGGACAAAATTACTATATATATTAAAAGTCATTAAAAAGGAATTAAATAGTTTTTGGATTTCAGAGTTTGAACACAATATATATTAAATGATGATTTTTGTCATTTGTGAGCTTTTTTGTTGATTTTTGTCATCTGTGAGTCTTTTTTTTTTACTTTTTTTGTATTTGGATTTTTTGACGCTTGTTTTTAAAACTAAGTATGCTTTCAATGTTTTATGATAGATGATACTTGCTTTTATAACGAAGTATGCTTTATAAATTTTGTGACGAACTGACGGCCTCTGTGGTGTTTTTTATCTGCGTTTATGTATTCAAGATTATATTGGTTGTTAATGTACAACTGGTAAAACACTATTTTTATTAAAATACAGTAATACACTAACAGAAAGTTTCCTGTCGTAATGCGCGAAGGAGAAACAACTTGTTAAAAATATTTTAAAAGTAACTCCAACAGACAAAAATGAGAGAGCGACCCTTCAATGTTTTCAGAACCGGACCGGACGTCTTACTGATTACTGGTCGGACCGGATTCATGAACCGGGCGACAGAATAATATACAAAAAAATTCAAAAAATTATATAATCATATTTAAACAAACATTATTACTATTCATACGAACATAATCATTTTTTTTAAAAAAGGTTCGACTGGAATGTTATATTTTTTTGATTTTGTTTAAAAAAAAAGAAAAAAAAACTTGTTTCTCATCTCACGTTGGTTCACATCCCTTTCTCTTACTAACTTCTCATTGGTAAGAGTACAAGAAAAACACCCACCACCTCCCTATAAAAAGAAGAGAAAAGGGCATCATTTGTACGAAAAAACTAACATTTTAATTTTCAACCAATTGTCTAGTTTAAATGGTTTTTTCATTAGATTTTAGTTTTAAAAAACATAAAATAAAGACTAAAACTGGTCTGACACTCTGACCAGTGGTCCGGTTCCCGGTCCGACTGCTCACCCGGATGGGCCGGCCGGTTCTCTTCCTAGCGGTTCATCCGCTTATTATGAGACGGTTTAGTTGTCGGTTTCCGGTTCGGTCTGGTTCAAATAACACATGGTTTTGTGTGTAAAAACATGCATCTCTTTTAGACCGGTGGGTGTGTCCTGGGATTGGGCGTGAATGGGGCGTGGCACACCGCCCCCCTGTGGGCGTGAATGGGGCGTGGCCGCGTGGGTAGATGGCGTGAGTGGGGCAACGAGTGGGGAGGATGTTACCGTTTGAAGCCATGGAGTGGAGTGATGACGTGAAGTGAGTGGATAAAGAGACATTTCCATCAAAATGGAGGAGTGAGTGATTGTGGTGAGTGCCTACGTGGTGCACGGGTGGAGTGATTGAACCATGGGGCATACCCTATGGTCTTAGTGAGAGAATTGAATAGATGTACAAATGTTGTAGCTTGTGTTACAACCATTTAAATCATCAACGCTATTACATTGAAGAGATGTACAATAAACGTAGCTTCTGTTACAATCATTCAATGCCTCAATTCCAAAAGAGTACATCTCTTTTCATCACTTCAGCCCTAATTTAGTAATTTCTCCTTTCTTTGAAATTTGCCTGTTATCTTCTTCTTTCTCCCCGTTATAGAAATTGTGTGATCTCTAAGTTTGAGCTTTAATCAGTTTTTTCCATAATCGGAATATATCTCAACCAGATGGAATTTCGTAACCCTAGAACTTGTACGGCCCATGCTTTCTTAATGTCTTCGGTTCTGAATCAGGAAGACGAAAGAAGTATCATTCATTTCTTGTTTTTCTTTGCTTCTGAACCAGCCATACACGACCTAGCAATCAAGAAATCAAATATCTCCTTTAAAGAGATTTGATTCTCTTCATTCGATCCCCACTTCTCCTCCATGTGCTTCTCTCCGACACAGCCTCAAAAAATACTCGTTTTTAAACTAAATGTTACAAATTACAAAGATAAGGCTATCGTATGCCTGGAGGTCATTGGTTGATCGATGTGGTTTTCCGAATATCTTTTCTTAGAGATAAGTTGGGCTAAAGATGAAAGTATACCCTAAAGGTATAATCACACTTATTAACACAACTTAGATTATTTTGCGTGTGTGTTTGCACACTTTGAGTATGTCCACCTCAATTTTTGTCATCAAATTTATTTTATAAACTGTTTAGAACACAACCGTTTTTGCACTAGCTTTCGAACAATTGTGGAAGAAGAAGAAGAGTGGCTAAAATAGTCTCCAGATATGCAGGCACAAATAACAAAACATGTAGAGAAATTCCAAGGAGTAAGAACTGGCAGGAAGCCTTACAGTTGATGTTTTTGATCTATCATTGAAAAATTTAGAAGAGTTTCTTACTCAACTCCAAGAACATCAACTAAGAAAAGGTAAATAAGTAATTTACATCAAGTGCAAACTATCTTTTAGAGGTTGATTGGCCTGCAAGCACTTTCTTTTTTGTTTTTTTCTTTTGAATTTCAGAAATTAATGATTAAAGTTGTAATATAATATTTGTGCAAAACTGTTGAGAAGGTATTTTTTATAGCTTTATCTTACTTCTTAGTTCTTACTATCTTACTATCTTACTAATCTTACTAGCATTATAATATATATTGTTTGGAGAATGTTTGAAAGTCTTAATTTTAAGAAATTTACAACCAAGAAAGCATTTGGTACCACCCTTCAATGCACAATCGCTTAATATGGTGGAGGTACAAGTAAACGATGGTTTCCATTCTGCTTTTCAGCTTTCCCCTTTGCCCCAACAATGGTTTCCATTCTCAGCATACTTTCTCCAAGATTAGAAACCCTTAGATCTCTCACCAATTCTCCTTTGATGATTTTTACCTTAATCGGAAACTATCTCAACCAAGTCAATGGGATATCACAGGCGATTGCTCTCTTCATATCTTCGGTTCTGAGACATGTCGACGAAAGAAGCAGGCATCTTTTACGGAGTTCTTCGCTTCTGAAAAAATTCTATCGAAAAAAGCCATTGGCTCCAAAATCAAAATTTTGAAATCTTGTAACTCTCCTTTAAAAGGGTTGATGGTCTTCAACCTGAGATACACCCATCCTTGCGTTTGCTCTTCTGCTCAACAATTATTTTAACCTAATTTTTCTTCATCGTTTAACCTTGATTTTCTACTAATTTCTATGTATTATTCAGATCACGAACGTACTGTTCTCTGAAGGTCACTCAGAAATTGGTATGCTTCAGAAATTAATTTTCTACTAATTCCTAATCGTTTTATCTAATTTTAGTATTTAGTGTGTCCCTGCTTCAGAACATCAATGTTTGCCGTTGTGACCTTGCCACATAAATTGGTACTCCTCCTTTATCTACGTATGTATGTGTATGTATTGACAAGTATATTTTTTTAAAAGTAAGGACCTGCTGTATGTATGTATGTTTTTAAAAGTCATTATGCAGCATATTTAAAGTTTTTAAAAGTCATTATGCAATATATTTTTATACAGGTAGGTATGTATGTATGTATTTATGTGTGTTTGTTTGTTTTATAATTCCGCAGCCTCTTTTATGTTGTTATTGTCATTGTATGTCATTGTTTATCCGGTTCATATATTTGTACATTTCACATGAGTATATGAGTGTATATGTAAATGTGTGATTAAATAATATGGAATTTTTTTAAATACTTATATGTATGCATATGTGTATGTACATATGTGCAGGTATGTATATGTATGTTTATAAGTGAATTGTTGGTTTTGTTTTTCTTAAGAGTTGCAAATCATACCCTTTAACTTTTTAGTTGGTCAGTTTATGTGAATTTTTGTACAAGTTAGTTTGTATACAATTATGTATGTAGATTTAAAGAGGTCAAACTTTTTGAGAGGCCTAGAAGTTCCATTTTTAAAAATGAATTTTGGTGTGCATGTAGACGTGTGCATTCAAAGTTTTTGTTTTCAAAACTAATTTAAATCATTTTTATGTAGTCATTAGATGTGTAGGTAGATGTGTGTATATATATGTTTGTGCGCATCTATATGTATGCATGTATTTTTTTATAATTGATAGATTTGATGTACTTGTTATTGCCATAATTTTTGCTTTTTTCTTGAGCTCATAATATTTATAATTCTAAAAAACTATAGTGTTTTCAGTTTTAACCATTTTGAGAAACTTTTGGTCATTTTGATTCCATTCAAATGTTTTATCATATTAACATGGATTTGTGCTTTTAAAGATGAAGTCAGTGTAGAGGTTGTTTTCCTCTAATGTCATCCGGCTCGTAATATCACTAATCCGCTGGGCGATATTGTTTTGGATCTTTGTATTTTAAGTACTTTGCTTCAGTCATGTAGATTGTGGACCAGCTCTGGGGTTATTGATCCTAAACAGATTATAGCAACATAAATTGATATGTTTTTGATTGGTAAAGTTTGACCCTTGATTAATCCAAATGAGTTTAGGGATTCTAGATTCAAGATCTCATATAACGAAGGGAAAAACATCTGTTATTGATGTCTTCTAAATCATTATATCTAAATATTTAATTATTTGTGTTGTAATGATCTGTTTTAGTGATCCTAACATATAGCAACCTCTTTATTCATGTATCATAAAAAATATTAGATCATTATATCTAAATCATTATATCTAAATATGTATTGGCAATGTTGGTAATTTGGCAATTTGAAATTTCAAATGTGATAGAATTATACTGGTACCTACATTACTTTTTAACTTGAAGCTATTATTTATACTGCCAATATTTTCAATTTCTTTGCAGTTTAAAATTTAATGTTTATTTTCGGCATACGAATAAAGAAGATTCTGTCACACTATCCATCTAACTATAAACAATCTGCAGTGATCCCGCTATTAGACCTTGCACAACAACATGGGTTGGCTTCCTGTTTCACCAATGGACGCTATATATATGATATTTATATGCATTTTCTTTTGGTAATATGTGGCTACTGTTACTTTTGGTATATTTGATATTTATATGCATTTTCTTTTGTTTGCCCAACTCGCATGTCTTTCCATCTTCATCTTACTGTTAATAAAAAATTGTGGTTACTGTTACTTTTGGTATATTTGATAATTATATGTGGCCACTGTTACTTTTGGTATATTAAATAAATATTGTCTAAAGGTTTTCATGTTTATATTTTCATGTTTGTTTATTGTACATTGGTTTGGTTTATGATTTTCCTACACCACTTAAGATCTTGTTTTGTTATGGAAGGACCATTAGCCCACCACCCCTATGAACCCGAAAAGACGAAGAAAAGAATGATGACAGTCCAGATTCTTAGGTTCTGGTCCTCTGGTCTTATTGAAACCAGAGATAAAAGTGGCAAGTTAGTTTTAGCACAAAGTATTTCTTGCTTTTGACTAATGTTCAAACATTCTTTAATTTACTTTTCTTTTGAAAATTATGGCTGCAAGTTAGGTCTACAGGGAAGTTGTGCATCACTTTCATGACCTGAAAATAAAGTAAAAGCTTACCAGATGAAAGCCCTTATAAAATCAAAGGTTGAACAATTCTGAGAAATACAAAATATTCTTTATTTGCTAAAATTCATCATTGATTGTTTTCGGTCTGTTTACATAATTTTACATACATTTGGACCTGTTAGTAATTCGTCATGGTTGGGTTTCTTGATGTAAATTTCGATTGGGTTGTTGTTTTTGTTATTTGAGAAGTTTAGTAGTGGATTGAGGTAGTCATAGTGGATACCGGTAATGGAAATAGCCTATAGTAGTGGCAAAACTGTTGAGAAGGTATTTTTATAGCTTTATGCATTTAAATACACTTTGAGATACCGATGTCAACATCTACAGTTTTTTTTTTTTTAATTTTATATGAAAACATGTAGTTACTATTATATGCGATGAGATGACTAATATCAAACTTTGTTTTGCAGAGTCAGCGATTAACAAGGTTCTTGAATTAGTGAACAATTTACAAGATATTTGTGTTGTTCTTGGGATTGATTTTTGTAGCACAGTCTTGACATCCATCATAGCTTGATTGAAGCCTCTTGTGCACAATCTAAAAGTATTAGCAATGGCACACTTGCCAGGTTGTCAAAAAGAGTCATGGCTTTAAAAGAAGCAAAGGTTACACAAGGTATACACTTTTGTCTGCAAAGGAAGGACTATGACAGTTCTTAAAAGTGTCTGTTTTGACCTGATGGGTAAACGGGTCATGTCTTGTTGTACTTTGTCTCTATCGGTCCAAACAGGCTGATTTTTATAATTAAAATGAAAATGAGTTGAATGAGACAATTAATCATACAGTTTTTTAATCATATTCAACACATTATGTAGTTGTAAAGCTTTTATAAATGAGAAGAAAAGTGTTTGTTGTTGGCCCAATCTGACCCATTTTAACCCAAACTAAAAGTTGCAAGTTCTGGCCCCCCAACCTCAACTGTCTCAACCCACCCATTTTACCACCTCTAGGCTCTATCCATAAACTTTTATCTTCCTTCATATATAATGTATCATTGTATCTGTTAAAGACAAAAAACTTGGCATTTAAAGATTCACTGACCTGAATGATACCAATTAAAGCTAACAATCTTGTGATTGCGTGCGGTGTCTGTGCGGTGTCTAGACATTGCAGTTCCCGTTTGAGGACTGACTTCGAGTCTTATCGACTGATTTCAGTGACTATCTCATTAAGGTAAGAAGAATTCTTTAAAGCTGCAAATTAGTCACTGAAATCAAAGTTTAAAAGTGATTTTCATAATCATTTTGGCATTGTAAGTTTTAATAATCAACATATAAGCTATTCTTTTAAACTCAAGCGTTTGGAAGTTCTAAAAATGGTACTATTATCTGCAGCTGAGTCAAAATAAATTGGAGCAAAATGATTTCTTTTGGATTGGTTGCCAAAGGAGGTAACTTTCTCGAAACAAATACTATTGTTTATAATCAGTCCTTTTTGTTAATTGTTTATTGAATTATCCTTTTTGTGGGGCTTTACACCATTACTCTGTTTGTTGGTCACAGGTGAACCTGATGCGATTGTTATAGCATTTGGAGGCACTCAAGAAACCAGGTACTGATTGTTTTTGAACTCCACTTATTGATTTTCAAGTTTCTTTTTGATATCTTGATATAGAGGTGTTCATCGGTTCGATTAACGGTTTTCAAATTTTTTTCCCTATCCGGAAACCGAACCGAATCGAATTCGGGAAATGGTTATTCAATTTGGTTCGGTTTCGGTTAAAACCGAACAAACCGAAGTCAACTGTATTCAACCAAAAAACCTTTTATTTTTCAAAATTTTCATATCAAATGTGAATGCTCCTTTTGACATGGACGGCTAGACGAAGCACTTTATCCTAGTAAAAAAACCTTGAATCTGTATCGTAGATAGATAGATAGTTTAATTGAGCCAAGGAGCTAGTTGAATGTATGAAACTTTGAATGTTTCTTTAGGGTGTCAACTTTAAGGGAGATTACTTGCGAGTTTTGGGCTCTTCGCCCTTGGTTGATACTTGATAGTTTGAAATGTTATACAATATTAATAAAAATAATATATTTTATTAATTACCAATTCGGTTTAAACGGATAACCAAAAAAACGAACACACTGAGATCAAAAAAATATATAAACGATTTTCAGTTTTTCTGAATACCCTTGTCTTGATATGTGAAGTATGATATTTGATAAAAAAATAAGATTAGAATTACTTATTTGACTTGGCACAATGGGTGATCTAAACGGGTTGGGTTGGGATCGGATCTACATGAAATACTTTATGTCCACACAAATGTTATGAATAAAAAAAAAGCTAACAAGTTTACTATTTTTATTTATATATATTATGACATGTTTTTCTAATACTTTAATTTTGTTATGTTTATAATTTATTTTTATAACAATAGTCATTATTTATACATATTTATATTTATATATTTTGAATTCTTTAGAGGTTTTTTTTCTTTACTCGCCCTTGGGACTTCAATTCTCATGGCCGTCTTGGTTTTTGTTCTCCGAGTAAGGTAAACTCCTGATCATACGTTTCTGTTAATCTACATGTTTAGTTCTTGTTATGGATAGTTCTCGGTTGAAAATCCATGGTTTCCTTGTATTAGAACGGATTATTGTCGCGAAACCATGGAAAACAATCTTGAAATGAAGTTGAGACCAATAGATCATTATAGGGATTGGGTGTTAAAATGAGGTATTAGTCATCAACAGACTGTTAAGATTTCTAGATTTAAAACTCAATTACTATGTAGTTTTACAATCAGTAGATAAGAAGAAAGCCAAACTTTTTAGTTACTCGATGATTACTCTCATAGTACAATTGTCTATATACTGAATTCCAAAAAGGCGTATAGAATAGTCCTAAGATATTTATATTATACATTTCTAATTCCTAGGGTTAGTGTTGTGCATGGCAACAAACACTGTCTCATGTGTTTGATAAACGAGTGTGGTTATCGGTGAATTCTATAGATCGAGTTGTGGTGTTATACTAAACATTTTAATTTTTATGATTTATCCTAATCTTTTTGAATTGAAGCGACCATATATACACATACACATGTTACAAAGTTTAACTACAAAGAAAAATTTTCGTTGTAGGTAATAGGGTGTAAACAAATTAAGCTGATTTATAAGTTATCTAAGAACATATCATTAAAAAGCTTGAACAATTTAGAGCTTAGAGGAGGGCGCGTTTGAATTTGAGCTTTGGAATATAACTAGCTTTGTAATCGAGTTCGACTTTCACATATCGAACTATATCTAAGCGAGCTTTGAAACTAAATCTCTAAGCGAGTTTGTATTCGATCTTTAGAATATAACTCTTTTACTCCCCCTAAGAGGCATGGAAGCTTTTAGACTGAAGGTTAAAATTTAGACGAGAGTTTATATAATTGACACCAATAATAAATTACACTAGTAGTAAAATAATATCACCGGGTCGTGAATCATTACCAACGAACGAATGCCATCAGTGATTACGGACGAAACCCTACCAAAATTTCAAAAGGTAAAGTATTGTTATAATTATATGTAATTCTTGATAATCCGTTGGTAAATTTTGGTGATAAGATTTTAAATTATAATTATCTCCATACGAGACACATGGATAAGACAAATGTTGAATCGGAGTAGCCTTATATGTAGGGAAAGTGCACTATGTCAAGGAAAATAAGACCAGCAACAGGGTGTTAATTTAGGATTCGTTGACCTCAGTGAAGAAATCTTATAAAACTAAAAAAGTTAAATGGAAACATTCAAAGCTGATGGGTGCTTAATTGGGCATTGTATTATCTGAATATACACACAAAGACGCACCGGATGACCGGACGCCGAAGGTGCACTATCCAGATTGTTTGTAATGACCGTTTTCGGTTTAAGTCACTTTCGTCAAATTAGGTGATGATTTGCGAACCTGATTGACGAAATCCGTTGAGAAGATGTGGAGACACTGATTTTAATCGAACCGCAAACCGCTCCCTTTCCCATTTGCAGAAGGACGTTCAATTGAAATACATTCACTGCTTCCTTATTTCACATTTCACATTTCCTTATTTCAACCGAAGCGTACCGCGATCCAGGTGACCATGATATATACATATATGTATGTATGCGCGCGCGCTCAGCTCCAATTCCTGACAATGTTTTCAACCAATTTGTTATAATTCTTCATGTACCTTAACATCCTTATTTTGTTCAACAAACACACACACCCATCCACACACTCTCTTTCTATAGAAAACATACAAACTCTCTATAAACACATTTTATAAAAGCAAACATGCACACTCTCCGCAGTCCCACATTCGATAAAACATGTGAAAGAAAAATAGACGATTAAATTAAGCAGCAGAGTGAAAGCATCGATGATAATTTGAGAAAGGCGCAAAGAAAAATAGATTGTAAAAAGGAAATAGAGGCATCGTGGTAAGCGGTGATAAGAAAGGTGGTAAAGAAGACACTCATTTTGTGACATCCCGACTTTTCAGGCTAAGATTATTAATCAAAAACCAACGGAATGGCACAAAAATCACACAATGTCAAGCTAGAGGGATTGAAATTGAACAAATGTGTATACAAACACCTAAACTAGAGGGACTAAGCTTGTAATGGTATCAAAGTGTCAATTTTGACTTTTGAAGGTCAAAATTCGGCCAAATCAAAGTAAAAACCGAAATTTATCTTTAACAGAAGTTACAAATGAATTAAACTATCCATAACAGTCACATTGGTGATTTTGATCATCAATTTAGTGTTAATTACAATCATCAAGATCCAATTAAACCTAATGATAACCAAAAGTCGAAACCGAAAACGTTTGGACTAAAAACTATATAATTCGAAGCTAATCAGTCGAATTGATACTCATAAACTCTTAATCGGCACTTAGAGAGTCTTCTGCACATCACAATTCAAACCTCGACAGTATGATCACTACTTGAGTCCTCCTTAAGGCCAGCGTTTTCCTCTTCGACATTTAGTGAAGATATGCCTCTAGTACGATTGCTACTCGGCCTTCTCTAGGGCCTGCTTTTTCGTCTTCCTCATTTGGTGAAGAAAAGTACTCTACAGTATAATCGCTACTCGGGCGCTCCATAAGGCCTGTGTTTTCCTCTCCTGCATTATGTGAACAAAAGTCCGCCATATGATCACTACTTTGGTCCTCCCTAAAGCCGGCGTTCTCCTCTCCCGCATTTGGCGAAGAAACGTCTAGGACCACAATCACTAGCTGAGGCTTCGTTGACGTGTGCGGTTTCTACGCTCACATTTTCTATAGTGTTTGATCCGGTACTGCTAGTGACCTTTTCTTCATTCTCAACCATCTTGGAGATTTCTAGTAAGAAAAACAAAAAGAGAAGTATGATAAGTGTTTTAATTTGTAAAAGAAAAGATTCAGAGAATTGCTCTCGATTATAGAGATGTGTCTGAAGAAGAGAGACACCAAGAATGTGTACAGTAGAGATATTAGAGAGGTCGAGTGTGTGCTTTTGTGTGTAAAACATACCTGCAATAAACTTAATGATTTAGGAATGTAGATGGGGTTGAGCGAAATGTGTATGTTTGCCGAGAGAGAGAGAGATCGAGTGTGTGTTTTTGTATGAAACAAAATCAACAAAACATTGAGTTGAGTAAAATGTAGATGTTTGCCTAGAGAGAAAGAGATTAGAGAGATCGAGTGTGTGTTTTTATATATGAAACAAAATCCGAAAAACATATATACCTGTAATAAACTTGGTGATTTAGGACTGAAGATGGAGATGAACAAAATGTAAATGTTTAACCTACAGAGAGAGAGATCATCTAGTGTGTGTTTTTGAAATTTTTCGCTTTCATTTTAGATATTTATTATCATATATTATCATTAAAAACATACCGGCCTGCAGCAAACTTGGTGATATGAAGATACTTGAAAAATCAGTGAGAGTAGAGAGAGTGAGTAAAGTTTTTAAGGATGGAAAATTAGGATGTTTCATGTTTCTTTTTATAGAGACATGGTGACTGAGTGTGTGTTACTGCGTTTTGAGGGTAAAACAAATCAAGGATAACGTACCTGGAGGATCTTCCTCACCACCATATTTGGGAAAATCAATCTTGTTATACGGACGAAAGTTACGCATGGACATAAGAGTGTGGAGATAAGAGTGTGGTAATATCTTAAATTTAAGAAATGTATGAGACATGAAACTTGATATACAAGTCACTTTAGCTTTCTAGCATCACCTGACATGAAGCTTCCTAAACAACTCATTTCAGCTTTCTAACATCACCTGCCTAAAACCACCTAAAAAGCCCCATTTGAAAACCCAGTCCGATATCAAAATTCAAACATCATATGCTTCACCTCTCTGTTTCTCTTTAGCGACGCCATGGCATCCAATGAGGCGTCTCCACCGCTGCACCATGGTCCATCGACGTTGCTAGCAGACCTACGATGGTGCGAGTGTCCGTCGATGGTCCTTTTGGTGATGTATTCATTGCATACGGACTATGGTACAAGATCCTTGAGCTTCTTGTGCCCCTCTGTGTTCTTATTGCAAAGAGCCAGTTTAGGGTTTTCAAATTTTTTTGTTCCGATTTTGTGTCAAATACCAAACTGTTTTCAAATCGTAGGACAACCAAGCTTAACATTATCATTCTCATCAAATTTCCTTAGCATCGAACTGGGGTTTGACCCCCTCCCTCGAAGACGACCCCTTGGGTTCGCCCTCCCTTGAAGATAGCTAGGGTTCCGACAAGCCCCTATTTCAAGTATTGAATTCTTCCTTTTTGTTGATTCAAGTTCATTTGTGAACAATTTCTGGGGCCTTTTTTTGTGGTTGATAAGAGGTAAAAAAAAGATGGACAAAGAATTAAGTTACATAATGTTACGAAATTTAAGCAACTTAGTGTATGTGTGTATGTATGTTCTGTCTGTTTACTAACTCATTGGGTGTATGTATGCTTTTGAGTTAGCTTTATTTAGTTTTCACAAATTATGTATTTTGTTTGTGCCAATTTCTGACAGATTTAATTTTATTTTTTGCTTTAATTTTATTTTTGCTTTTGAAAGTAAATATGGCATCTCAATGGGACAAAATTTCAAAGTTTGGGACTTGTTTAATGAGTCTGCAAACTTCCCCTCGGCTTTTAGATTCAAACAGCGTGCTGTGATGTCCCGTCACCAGATTTCTTAAAATTTTGTTTAGACTTTAATGCATACAAAATTTAACACTTTTTTGGACTGAATATTGGTAAGAAACTGTATCAGTCATGGCTCTTCTATTATGCAGTCCACATTTACTATTTATGTAACTGATCGTTCAACCATAATCTTTGGTGCTGATGTCACTCATCCTTCACTAGGGGAGGATTCAATCCCTTACATTGCTGCTGTTTGTTGCTATGTGTTTGCCTTTGTTCTTATATTTAGGTTTGCCAATTTGACTCATTTGAGTAATAACATGCTTATTTGGGTTGTATAGTTTCTCTAAAAGGTCATCTGATATACATTGTGGACTTAAAATGGGTTGCTTAGGGTTTTATAGTTTCTTTAGCTGGTTAATAAAACGAGTCACTTTGGGTTTTATGGTTTCTTTAAAGGGGTTAAATGGGTCAAATTATATAACCTGTTTTTCCACCCATAATCTTTAGAGAAGATGTTACACGTCTTTAAAAACTTGGATTATGTTTTAACCAACCGGTTTAATCAAAAAATGGAAGAGATATTGACTGGTTGGTTTGAACTGACCCGTCATGTTTGGACATGTGTTATATATAATGTGGCTTGAACTGTTATACTCCATTATCATATTACATATATTAATATTATATGCTCATTTGAGTTTTATAGATGGTTTTTGATGTTATATATTTTGGTATTTTCTTACTTATAGGTGGTTGCTTCAATGGATTGGCCCCAAGTCACACAAGCAGGATATTATTAAAGATTTGTACACCAAAAACAAAGCTAATCATGCAGGCTTGATCAGGTGAGGTTTAGCTGCTTTTATAATGAGGATTGGTTGTAAGTTCAAAATTTATGGTCTTTAAAAATGTGGTGGTTCTTCTAGGCGTGTGTTTCATTGGATGAGAATTACATGCCCCCTGTTACGCCAATTGTGGTGCAAAAGAGACATCATACACGCTTCTTTCTTGTGGTGATAGAAACTCCACCGACACAAGTGGCAATATTCTTCCTGGTTTGTAGTGTATGGTTGTTGTGGTAGTAGTATTTATTTCAATCGGTGTGCGTCTTAAAGGTATGTTGGACTAAATCTTAGTAAGTGTATGCCTTAAAGGCTTTGGTAGTAGGTCGCCACCGCCACATCGTGCGGGTTTCTGACTAGTGGTGTATATATATATTCTATTATTATATTATTACTTATTAGTATTAATTTAATGTATTTTAAGGGAGAGTGTAGATAACCCCTCCCTATTTAAACAATGCATATTATTAATGACATTAGTTATAAGTTTTTGTACTAAAAAACATTTATTTTTGAAATTATAGGAGAATGTCCTGCGACAATTTTTGAGTCATTTATTAGCATAGGTTAAGAATGACAAATGGGAGGGTTGAGTTGGGCCAAAATGTATTGTTTTTAAAAAAAAATCAATTTTTTGTTGATTTTTCATCAAATATTTTAGTAATCATTTTTAAACGTTAAATCTATTGTATTCATATTGTTTTTAATTACCTATCTTGACCTGTATTGTATTAAATTGTTACACATCTCAACCAATAAATATTATGATATTATCTAATTTCAACTCAATATTATAAAATCATTATTCACCCAAACCAAACCAATTTCTTTTATTTTTGGTGAAGATTGACACCTTTAGTATAGGAAGATACAAACATATATGTTAATGTAATTAGAATAACTTACTGAAACTTAAAACTTTTGTATGACAAATGTTAATGGTTTATATATATATAGGGTAATGTTGCCCAAAAAAGTCTTTTTTGCCTAAGAAAACTAAGAAGTTTTTTAAAAACTCGAAAACCGACCCAAACATACTCCGATTGAATTCATTTTTACATCATTGGAACCGACTTGTAATTCCCTATAGCCCAAATCTTAAATCATAAACAATAAACCGTAATAATAAAACAAAATTATAAAAAACAAACCCTAAATCTAAAAATAAACTTAAAATCAAAAAAAAAACATGCTCTAAAATCCAAACTCTAAAACTAGTTGTTTAAAGCTAAAACTAAAAAGCAAACATTATAGGGTTCGATAAAACGATTTTAATGTCATCGAAATGAGTTCAATCGGAGTTCGTTTGGGTCGGTTTTAGATATTTTAAAAATTCTTTTTAGCCTTATTAGGCAAAATAGACTTTTTATTTGATTTTATTCTATATATGTAAATGTTTTATCTCTAATATTTCTTGCCAATGCTCTGGACCATTTTGTTAGAAGCTCTGGACCATTTTGTTAGAACGCTCAAGCCTCGAGATCCATTATCCTTGATTTGTTTTACCTCAAAATGAGTAACCCTGTTTCTATAAAAACAAAC